>OX328131.1:64886606-65150330 GCA_946811695.1 Gonocerus acuteangulatus
CTCTTTCTCCGCAGCGTTCCCCTCTCGACGGGGAATTCCCTAGGGATCGACGGTTCCCCGCACGAAGAGGTAGTTCTTCTCCCACCGATCTTCCGAGAATGCCGACCTACCAGATGGTCTCACGACTTGCGGTAGAGCTGGGGAACTGGGGAAGGAGTGCGTCATCGGGGATTAGAGGATTATGAGATAAGCAGGATTAGGGAAATTGGAGGACTTAATGCGCACGATGGGTTTAGAGGATTTGGAGGACTTGATACGCACCATGGCTTAATATAAACTCGAGGACTTGATAAGTACGATGGCTATATATAATTTGGAGGACTTGATAGGGACGATGGCTTTATATAATTTGGAGGACTTGATAGGGACGATGGCTTAATAGGATTTGGAGGACTTGATAGCGACGAAGGCTTAATAGGATTTGGAGGAATTGATAGGGACGAAGGCTTAATAGGATTTGGAGGACTTGATGAGTAGAATTGCTTTATATAATTTGGAGGACTTGATAGGGACGATGGCTTCATATAATTTGTAGGACTTGATAGGGACGAAGGCTTAATAGGATTTGGAGGACTTGATGAGTAGAATTGCTTTATATAATTTGGAGGACTTGATAGGGACGATGGCTTCATATAATTTGTAGGACTTGATAGGGACGAAGGCTTAATAGGATTTGGAGGACTTGATGAGTAGAATTGCTTTATATAATTTGGAGGACTTGATAGGGACGATGGCTTCATATAATTTGTAGGACTTGATAGGGACGAAGGCTTAATAGGATTTGGAGGACTTGATGAGTACAATTGCTTTATATAATTTGGAGGACTTGATAGGGACGATGGCTTTATATAATCTGGAGGACTTGATAGGGACGAAGGCTTAATAGGATTTGGAGGACTTGATGTGTACAATTGCTTTATATAATTTGGAGGACTTGATAGGGACGAAGGCTTAATAGGATTTGGAGGACTGCATGAGTACAATTGCTTTATATAATTTGGAGGACTTGATAGGGACGATGGCTTTATATAATTTGGAGGACTTGATAGGGACGATGGCTTTATAGGACTTGGAGGGCTTGATAACCATGGATTTATAAGTAAAGATGGAATGGTTGGCCACATGGATTTATAGAATTTGGAGGACATGGTATTTTCTAAAATAAAACATCCTAACTTTAGAAAATACATGATTTGTTAAAATCAAAATAAGTTATATTAAATTAAATTATATTAATGAATAATAACTTAAGATAAATAAAAAATTAATTAATTTTAGAAATATTCTTTTGATAATAGCTCAAAGAGCTAAAAACGCGTCAAGATATTTTTATAAAAATAAAAGTAACCTATAAGGCTTTAACAAAAATAAACACACACACACACACACACACACACACACACACACACATATATATATATCATATATGTGTTTGTATATATATATATGTGTGTGTGTGTGAGTTCGTATATATATATATATATATATATATATATATATATATATATATATATATATACGAACTTACACACACACACATATATATATATATATATATATATATATATATATATATATATATATATATACAAACACATATATGATATATTTCATACTCTACCTTGTGTAAAAGAGTAGGATAATGGATTTGTTGTTATTATTATTATAAAAATTGGTAAATAAAAACCAAAAAGCATTATGTAGAGTAATTACACATAACAATAGTGTTAAGGAAATTGTTAGCCGCAACCGCAGTTAACAAGCATTTTATTGAATTATTCAAAGAAGAAAATGGGAATCCCATTAAAGGACGCTTTATACTTAATGCACTCACAACAGAATAAAAAGGAAAAAGAAAAAAATCTGATGAATGCAGTATTTCTTCTGTCGGATATTTACTGCATCTTAAATACACACGACATGGACTGGAGGTCAACCAGATCCCGAGCTGGCATAACGCATTTTGACAAAAATACCTCAATTCGTTTTTCATGGGATTGCTGTATGGGTGGATTCTTGTTTTATTGCGAATCTATCAAAGGAATAATTATACTAGTCAAAATTCAAAATAAATATCGAGAGGAAAAATGTAAAATCTCAGAAAAGAACCAAAAAAATAAAAATGACTGAATCCTAAATGGACAGATTATATACCCTTTATAATTTATGCACATGAACTTATTATTATTACAAAAAATCTTATAGAATTAGAACAAATTATAAAATAATGTATTTAACTTTTTTCATTATTTTGTTTTATAATGAGTATTGATGAATTTAATAAATATCTATTAGACACAACTTATAGAATAATATGTAAAAAAAAATATATACTCAATGCCATTTAGTAATTTCTATTTGGCGTTTGATGACCTGAAAAAAAGTTTAAAAAGTCTCATAACATAACTAGTTTCTAAGTAACCTAACTACAACTAAAGAAGAAGTTTTGGTATCAAATAGAGCAAACAAAAAACTATCTATAAAACTAAAAATATTCGGAAAAAAGGTCCGTCACGCAGGAGCTGCATAACTAACCACTTTCCTCAGAATTTGGGTAGTGTAGACTGCTTTCCAGAACAATTTGCTTAAAATATCCTACATAAATAAAATAAAAACATGAATAGTTCTCTTTTAAACTTGTAATGAGTAACTGATCAATTATTAATTTGCTTCCAGAGTTATGTTTACACATGGTACCTATTACACTACGTAATAAATACAAAAAACCTCATATTATCGTATTTTGATCTAACGCAGGAACAGGATACAGTCACTCTAGTGGTAGAAAACGCTCCTTGCGGCGGCTTTGTGAACCTACGTTTGGCGGGCTTTTCTATTAAAATATATTACAAATTAAATCCCCGCTTTCCGATTGACCGATTCAGCTCATTATTACAACACTTCTTTCTCATGAGTTACCAACGACTTATACCGCGTTTCGTTACAATACAGTCAAAATTACGACCGGTATGAGTATATTAGGAATTTGGGTCCGGAGTAACCCCCCCCCCCCCTTCTAATGAACCGATTTAGTTTATTTTTACAACACATATTTACCTGTAGATTACCACTACGAATACCGAGTTTCGTCGAAATATACCAAAAATCACGGCTGGTAGTGGCGAATTGGTATTGTGGGTCCAGAGTAACCCCCCTCCTAATGAACCGATTTAGTTTATTTTTACAACACATATTTACCTGTGGATTACCACTACGAATGCCGAGTTTCGTTGAAATATAACAAATATTACGGCTGACATAGTCAAATTAGTGTTTTGGGTTCGGGGTAAACTCCCCCTTCCGGTGGACCGACCTTGGTGGTTAACGAACTCGTTCAATCGTTTGCTAATTGATGCTATATACCAAGTTTCGTGACGAAAAAACAAAAACTCTGGCCGCTATCGTGTTAACAGACAAACATATATATATACATATACATATATATATATATATATATATATATATATATATATATATATATATATATATTTATATATATGCATATATATATATATATATAGATATATATATATATATATATATATATATATATATATATATATATATATAGATATAAATTTTAACGGGGGTCATTTTCGGTGTCTACTAGGTAGGATCGATAAAGATTTGAAGAAATTTATCAAAAATTCCGTCATGAGTCCAACCTCAATAGCTACTTTCCTTCGGAGGAAAGTGCTAATAATAAAAAAAATATGCCGTTCATGACACACACACTGAAGGGTCTGCATCAGGTTGAGTGTTTTCATTTGAGAAACATTTGTTGAGTGTTTCCATTGTTGTAAAATCGTTCGTATTTTACTTTTTTCCCAACAAATCAAAATAATCTATAAAAGTAATACTATGATTAGGCTTGCCATACGTCCCGGTTTGACCGGGACATTCCTTATATATTCCTCTTGTCCCGGTGTCCCAACCGGTTTTATTAATGTCCCGAAAACGGCTGAAAGATGTAAAAAGTAATAAATTTATGTTTTTAAGAATCTTTTATGAATCGGTTGCTTTTCTACAATGAACATTTTTGACTACCCCGAAGCCTCAAAGAAATGAGAAGTATGCTAACTGCAATCTGGGCAAACGCTGGAACTACCTGCACGGCGCTGCCAATTTTAAATTAAATAGGAAAAATCCCTTTTATTTTTTCAAAAAGTGGGTAGCCTAACAATTTAGAGTTTCAGATTCCCTACTCCCGTTACTTGCTAGGCTTTAAAAAGCTTAAAACTCACCATTTTGCTTCTAATTTGTACCATTTTTATTCCATATCCCCCTTCCCCTGGTATGACAGTATTAATATGTCCCAGTTTCACTCAACAAAAATATGCCACACGTCACGCAAAGTAATATTGGTAAAAATGAAGTTTCACGCCCTCAAAACCGATTTCTTTCAAATTTTTTACAATAGCGTATTTTGATGCACTAAACACGAATACGTTGAAAAAAAAACCTTCGCATTTAACTAGGAAAGAAGTTATTAAGCACTAAAGTTAATAGAACAATTAATAGAATTCTATTAATTTTAGCGAGTTGGATTGACTGGGGTTTTGTTATCTTCTTGAGCGAGAGGAAACGCATAGCACGTATGCCCTTAAGCGACAGGCGAAGACGGGTGAGGATGCCCTTAAAATTAACAATATTTTTGAATAAATGGTTTCTGAACATTTCAAATAAGAGTTCTCTGTTTCCCAATGTTACATATCTGCGCATGCGCGTGTTTACAAATACGCTGTTGACGCCCAGTTTTATAACCTTCCTAACAGTGAACTTTAGTTCTTAATATTATATTCTATTAATTTTAGCGAGTTGGATTGACTGGGGTTTTGTTATCTTCTTGAGCGAGTGTAGCGAGCGGAAACGCATAGCATGTATGCCTTAAAGTCGTCACAAATTTAGTTGTTAACATTAGCTCTCATAACCCGCGTAACAGTGAACTTTAGAGCTTAATAACTTATTTCGTAGTTAAATGCGAAGGTTTTTTTTAACGTATTCGTGTTTAGTGCATCAAAATACGTTATTGTACAAAATTTGAAAGAAATCGGTTTTGAGGGCGTGAAACTTCATTTTTACCGTCATATTTTATATTTCATTCAACAGATAGGTTCAGTAAGTCATATCTCACAAATCATAAATACCATATGTATCGTCATTTTTTTTTCTTGAATAACCAAACCATGTACTTCTTATATTGTATGTTTACAAATAACATTGACCGTGTTTACCCAAACATTAACTAATTAGTCATTATTTTTGATTCGCGTGAAATGAAATGAACAAGTCATGAGTAGTCATAATCATCTTCGTGAACCCATGACTATGATTCATGATTTCCTCATAGTTCTTACATTAATGTTTTCCTGGAAGAAGCGTCACTGGAATTATTAATGAATTGCAGTAAATCCCTATTGCTACTAAGAGGAATTCCAATTTCTGAATGTTCCCTGTTAACAACATTATTAATAGCCGTGTACATATAAATGCAAAAATGCTCAATAACAGAGTTATATAGGGGGTCTCCCGTGGTCTTGAGGCTGGCGCGCTAGATTCATAAGCGGGAGATGGTGGGTTCGATCCCCACCGGCGCCAGGAATTTTCTCATCTCAGGGCTCGCTGAGAAAATTTCTGGATGTCGGCGCTAATGGCCAAGATTTATGTCGATGCGCCGTAAAAAAAAAAGAAAAAAAAAAAAAAAAAGTTATAGATTAGAAGTATGATATGTTATAGTCTGATAAACTTTATACACCCTCAAGATATGTAAGACACAGTAAAAGCATAGATTCATTCAAAAACATTGACGGAACATGCAATAACCAAAATGCAATGAGCAAAATGTAATGTGTTTAATCATATATACATAGATATAGATATATATACATATATATATATATATATATATATATATATATATATATATATATAATTAAACACTTTACATGCAGTAATTTACATATAAATGAGAAAATGTTCGGAATCAGGTCAATAAATTAGAATGAAATATTATATCAGGATATACAATTTCATTAATTTTGAAATTAGGGCAGTAACGTATAGATAGCCCGTCCTAAAATTCGTTGTTAATAATAAATGGACGTTAAAATTTAAATTTAATTTTGAAATTAGGGCAGTAACGTATAGATAGCCCGTCCTAAAATTCGTTGTTAAGAATAAATGGACGTTAAAATTTAAATTTAATTTTGAAATTAGGGCAGTAACGTATAGATAGCCCGTCCTAAAATTCGTTGTTAATAATAAATGGACGTTAAAATTTAAATTTAATTTTGAAATTAGGGCAGTAACGTATAGATAGCCCGTCCCAAAATTCGTTGTTAATAATAAATGGACGTTAAAATTTAAATTTAATTTTGAAATTAGGGCAGTAACGTATAGATAGCCCGTCCTAAAATTCGTTGTTAAGAATAAATGGACGTTAAAATTTAAATTTAATTTTGAAATTAGGGCAGTAACGTATAGATAGCCCGTCCTAAAATCCGTTGTTACGAATAAATGGACGTTAAAATTTAAATTTAATTTTGAAATTAGGGCAGTAACGTATAGATAGCCCGTCCTAAAATTCTTTGTTAATAATAAATGGACGTTAAAATTTAAATTTAATTTTGAAATTAAGAGAATTATTTTTTTTTCTGCCAAAAAAATAATTAACAGTCACGAGTAGTTTTAGATTTTTCGCATATTTTCTGAAATATCCCGCAAACTGTTGAGAAATCGAGGAAAGTAGCAATTGGAAGCTTACTAATAACTAATTCTCTACAAAAAATGTTTTAAAGTAATTTTCGATAGGAGTACAGTAGGAGAAATAAGTGTTTAAAACTTCCAAATGTGTTGGTTTCGTTGCATTCTGCGGTATTTTGATTGTTTTCCTCAGTTTTTATTGCAGGTTGTTTCCGTGGTTCTTTTTAGTAGTAAAATGAATTTGTCTTTAAAAAAAGATAGCATGGACGTGTATAAGGGGGGCTGAGGTGGCTCCAGCCCCTTTGAAATTGTGTCATATAAACCTTAAAAATAAATTAAATAAGATCATATAGTTGAGAAAAAAATACTTTCTTTTTTGGTGTAATTGCGTTTTAGTTGGCTAACTATTCCAGGTTCTAAATTATTAGTAATCCATAACCCCCATATGTCCCCCCAGAAATGCTCCTAGCCCCCTCTGCCCTGAAATTACTTCCTATATACGCCCATAAAGATAGGAAAAATGAGAAACCGAGCGGAACCGGCCAAACGACTTATTTCCCCCACTGTAAGGCCCAGTGCACACTCAAGAAACTTTAGTTTCACGAAGCCGATAGATAGAAAACCGTAGTTTGGTGCACACAGAGTTTCATGAAACCGATAGAAAACCATAGGTTGGTGCACACAGAGTTTCATGAAACCGATAGATAGAAAACCATAGGTTGGTGCATACAGAGTTTCATGAAACCGATAGATAGAAAACCATAGGTCCGTAGACACAGAGTTTCATGAAACCGATAAGTAGAAAACCATAGGTTGGTGCACACAGTTTCATGAAACCGATAGATAGAAAACTATAGGTTGGTGCACACAGTTTCATGAAACCGATAGATAGAAAACCATAGGTTGGTGCACACAGAGTTTCATGAAACCTGGTTTCATAAAATTAGTTAAATAGGTTTTATGAAACCAATTTCTTCAGTGTGCGCCGGGCCTAAGTTTCCCATGCTTATTGGCGCGCCTAAAATTTCACTTTCCTTCAAGCTGTCATCAGAGTAGGTGCTTAAATTTGTCAACAGAAAAAATTGACCTTTATCTAATCCAAGCTTTCTAAATGACACTAGGGATAAGAATTTTATGTAAACGCGCAAAGATGGTCCAGTTCTTGCGAATCGATTTTTTTTTTTATAAATGAGCCCGTTTTATAATATTAAACTGCAAATTTAAATAAATAAAATATTATAAAGTATAAATAACAATCTAAAGTTATAAAGCATTACCCTGTTACTGGAAGGATGGTCAGTTCCTGTCTGATGGTGTGTCTTCAATAGCCAATGTAGGCCCCCGTGCAGCCATAGAAACCTCACCGGCCAAAACATTCAAGCATATCCGTGCAATGGCCAATCGGTATGGCCAATTTCAAGACACAAAACGATATATTATTAGCATAAATATGCTTTAGCGATGACTAAACTGAAAAAAAAAAACGTTACAAAAAAGTGTCCGCGGGCGTTCGAGCATTCACGGTGGCCATGTACGAAAAAGAAGACTGTATGTTATACAGTACATTACATGCGTTTGTCGGGTTGACCTGAAGCATATTTATGTTCCTGAATTTGAGCAGGCGGCTCCATGGGCGTATTAAGGAAATAATTTCGGGAGGGGCTGGGAAAATTTCGGGGGGGGGGGAGCTGAGACCATTTCCGGTCTCCTGCGTTATTATTTAAAATAGAATAATAACAATTTAGAACTTGGAATAGTTTTAGGCAACTAAAACCCTATTTCACCCAAAATAAACTATTTTTTTATGAACTATGTGATGTTATTTAATTTATTTTTAAGGGTTTTATGACACATTTTTACCATCAAATAAAAATTTCGGGGGGGCTGCAGCCCTCTCAGCCCCCCCCTTATATACGCCCTTGGTAGGCTCTAAACGAAATTCATTTTTTTTTTCATAGAAAATTGTTCCTTTTATTTTTAAAATGACAAATATTTTAATTCAAAAATCGATATTTTAGTTATGATTACCATCCATTTATAGCTAATAGACTTAAATTAATATGTAAAGAAGATTGCAATTATGGAATTAAAGAAAAATTGCATTTGAAAAGAAATAAGTATATGCACGGTAAATATATATTGGATCACCTATTAAAAGTATTAATATATATATATATATATATATATATATATATACATATATACATATATATATAGACGCAGTCCATCTCGAAGGGGACCCCTACTTAACGAATGCTATAAACGACGTTTCGTGAGGAAGAACAAAACTTGAGTCCGCTATCGTAATAACAGCCACATGTATGAATAGGTATAACTTTTGGACCACTGGTCTCATTTTCTTTATTGTAGCGCATACTTCTAATAATTCTATTTAGTTTGTTGGTATGATGAAGATTCGGAAACATTTTTTCAAAAATTCTTCTATGAGTGAAACCTCAATAGCTACCTTCCTTCAGAAAATACTATAAAATATCCTGAGATGTACTCAAATATCGAAGACAGATAGCCAAAACTACTTTTCCTTAAGTATAAACCACCAATAAACCTGAGATCACAATTCCTTTACATGATTAAATCTAACCACAATGATAACTCCTATCAACACCTAAAATGATTATTCATTGCGGGGATGATTAGGTTGAAATCTAATAGGAAATGTTGGTGAACTACATTTAAAAAGTTAGATGCAGATAGCTGACGAGGTGATAAGAAGTCAAGGAAAAGTTGGGGTTCGGCTAAGAACGACAATCAGATTTTAGTAAAATTCCATATTTAGGAGCTGTTAAACATTGCTGAAGAGCATGGCGAAACGTTCTCAATATAGATTTTTACTAAATATTGATACAAATATTTTCTCAGTTTTTAGCACTTTCCTCCGAAGGAAAGTAGCTATTGATGTTACACTCAGGAAGGAAATTTTGAAAACATTCTTCAAATCTTTATCGATCCTACCTAGTAGACACAGAAAATGACACCCGCTAAAATTTATATGCTTATATATTAATATATCTCTGTTACCATGATACACGACAGAGTTTTTCCCACGAAATTTTGTATATAGTATTCCCCTAGCAAACGATTGAACGAGTTCGTTAACCAGCAAAATCGCTCCTTTTGTCCATCTGGAGGGGGGGGGGGTTACTCCGAAGCTAAAGTAGTCATTTGCCAATACCAGCCATAATAGTTGGCCATAATTTCAACAAAACTCTGTGTTCGTCGTGGTCATCTAAAGAGAAAAATGTATTCTAAAAATAAACTAAATCGGTTTATTAGGAGGGGGGGGGGTTTACTCCGGCCCCAAATTACTAATTTGTTCATACCGGTCGTAATTTCTCTTGTATTATAACGAAGCTCGGTATAAATCCTTGGTATCTAATAAGAAAGAAGTGTTGTAAAAATTAACTAAATCAGTCTATCGGAAGGGGAGGGAGGTTCACTTTGTACTATGCTTGAATGGAATTTTCTCGCCAAACGTAGGTTGGCAAAGCTCCCACTAGAAGCGCTGTACCCTGTTCCTCCGTTATTACTGGATCCCATACCTTTTATAATTCATCAAGATCAATAGTCGAAAAAGTTTTGTTTATTTATTCAGTAGTGTAGTACTACGCATACACAATACTCTAAAACGTATGCTAAACGTAAAATACTTATTAAAACAGATGCTCATTACAAATGTAAAAGAGAAGAACTATTCATGTTTTTATTTTATTTAGAAACGTAATTTTAAACAAATGATTTTTGGATGCACTCGACCCTAACCAAATTCTGAGGGAAGTGCTTAGTTATAGAGCTCGTGCGTGACGGATTTTTTTTTTTTTTGCTTGTATTATTATTTATTTATTTTTTAAACAGTTTTTGGTTGTTTGTAATATTTATTTATTGTTGAGCATCCGCTACCAAGGCAATTCACTCAGTATAATTTTTACATATAGATCCAATCAGAAAAATAAATATGCCATCATTGGAATAATATATATATATATATATATATATATATATATATATATATATATATATATATATATACATACATACTTAGTTATATACACTTAAATATTTATATAATATTACATAAACATCTACTTATTAACTAAAAATAGAAGATCTCTAAAATAAATAATGCAAATATGAAATTTAAAACATTGAAAAAATTTGGAGTAATTGAATATTAATTTAGTATTTATTTTCCTAGTGCACAGCCGAATTTCGATTCTTGAACTATATGAGCGAATAAAAACGTTACCCGTTAAAAATAAAAGTAAAACAACGTTAGGCAAGAAAAAAAATTATAATAAAAAAATTAATTTTTTTTGTATATGTTAGTATTTTTAAGATGTTTAATTATGTTATCTATTAGAAGTTCGGTCAGGTCCTCAGTTATGTCCACAGCCTCCGAGAGGAATTACGGGCCCCTGTCCAAATAATTTCATGGGCCCCTCTTCCCTCCTCTCCTCCATTAACATTACCAAAATCTATTTAAAACTGACAATTTTCTGAAAAAAAAATTAAATGCATTTGTAATTGAAAGGAGCGGAAAATTTAAATATTGTCTAAGATACATTGGCACTTCCTGGGGCTGCAAAATTTTGGAGTTCATATATTAGAAATAGAAAATTTAGAATGTTATATACAGGTTTTTCTCAATAATAATAATAATGTGTACTATACTTAGGTAAATAATTTTGTTATTTTAAATTATAATGCGAGTAAAAAAATGGCGCCGGGACCTCGAGACCCCGGGCCCCTGAACAATTGTCCACCCTAACGAAGGCCCTGGACAAGAGTTGGGCAAAAATTATCTTCGGATAACGGATGACGAATAACCTAGGTTATTCGTTATTTGTCATCTATAATTTTCGGATATCCGTTATCCGTTATTCGAAATTATTAACATTTACGTAAAGGGGGTCTCCCGTGGTCTAATGGCTAGCGCCTTGGATTCATAAGCGGGAGATGGTGGGTTCGATTCCCAACCTCCGGCAGGAATTTTATCATCCCACGGCTCGCTGGTAAAATTCCTCGCTGCACCCTGGATGTCGGCGCTAATGACCTAGATGTAGATGCGCCGTAAAAAAAAAAAAAAAAATTTACGTAAAGTTATCCGTCATCTTTTATCTTAAGATTTCATTTGAAATAATTTTTCATCTTACGGATGAATTTTAATTCGATGGATAAATTTTCATCCGAAAGATGATTTTTATATTTGGAAGATGTGTAGAAAACCAATTTACTACTCAATCATAATGTATTTATTTATTATTTAAATATAATATAATATGTAATTATTTAAATTATTATTAAATATAATTATGTATTACATTATTATTTAAATATATAATTAAACTTTAAATTAAATTCAACATAAATTTTAAAACTACTCTTTTCTCAAACATTTCATCAGAGTCGATTGCTTTTTGGAATATCCGTCATGGAAGCAAACGAGAACAGCCGTTCGACTGGTGCTGACGATGGAAGTGCCGTGTTGTACTTAAAAAACAATTTCTTGATGTTTAAATATTTATTTAAAGAGCGCAATGCCATATGCAAACGAACAGTTTGTTTTTTTGCCCGAATGGATAGAAAAAAGTGATATTGTGGACGGATAACGAATTAAAGATAACGGATAATCAAATGACGAATAAAAGATAATTCACCCGTTTCTCGGGATAACGGATAATTGGTCATCCGTGGTTTTATGATTAACTAATAACGGATAAAAAATTATCTTTTATTCGTAACTTAAATAAACAATTATTCGAATAAGCCCAACTCTGGCCCTGGGTATGTTTAAATGTCCTCATTGTCTGCAGTTTGTCAGTATATGTTTTATTTATTACACTGTTCACATATAGGTCTCTTCCAGTGTTGGGCATTATTCGAATAAATTATTATTCGAATGATCATTCGAATAAATTTTTAGTGAATGATGAATAATTCACTGAATTATCTTATTCACACGGTACATCATGAATTATTCAGAGAATTATTCGTTATTCATTATTCTTTATTCATCATTCATTATTCATCATTCGTTATTATTTATTTCTAGTTGGTCTACTGAATAATCCTACTCAAACACACATATATATACGTATTTCTGGCTGCCAACATTATAATAAATCTATCGTTATTCACTAAAACATGTTTATTCTGAATGATCATTCGGTACTTACGTATTAGCGTCAAAGCAGGTTAAAGAGCCGGGTCTCAGAGAACTGGATCTACACCGTGTCAAGGAGTCAAATCAGATTTCGCCAATATGGCGACGGGATTATCAACGATTTAGGTTAACTAGAGTTTTGATATAATCTTTAGCTAGCGAAAACGCGTAGCACTTATATTAATAGCATAATTGCTATGCGTTTCCGCTCGCTACGCTCGCTCAAGATTATATCTAAACTCTAGTCAATCCAACTCGTTAATAATATAGATCAAGGATGGTTTTTCGCTGGATAATGGACTGATAAACAATTTGGCATCGCTTCGAAAAAGTAGCTTTCATCCTAGCTATTCTGATGTCGCTATCTCGCACAGAAACTGAAATCGCGTAGCAAAAAAAACAACAACAATTGCGTGGGTAAATTAAGCACAAATGAATTTCGTTAAAAAGACAAAGGGAACAAGATGGCAACTATAAACACAATAGATGTCTCTGATAGTGATTGACCAATAGAAATGCGTTATCCATGATCCAGATCTCTGAACGAGACCCGCCTCTTTAACCTGCTTTGACGCTAATACGTAAGTACCGATCATTCGAATAATTTGTGAATAAAACATAAACTTCATTCACAGAATAACGAATAATGAATAAAAGTAATTATTCTTCATTCATGAATGAAAAAATACATTTATTCATTAATCATTATTCATCATTCTGAATAATTTTTGCCCAACACTGGTCTCTTCTGTTTAGTCATTTGGTGTCTTTGAGTAAGCAGGGTATGAACTTTCTTCAAGATTTTAATGGAGTAGGTGTTTTAAATTTTCAGAAAATATGGGCAATATTTATTCTACGCTATGACGTTATTAAAACTCTTAAGATGAAGCAGTTCCAGCTAGTCAGATTTTTTTTAAATATTTAATCATGCGATTAATTTGAAATTTTAAAAGAGGAATGCCCGTATTTGGAAGGGGAGCCAGCGCTACCTAGTGTTAGCTGGGAGAACTAATAAGTACATTGGGTGATCCATAGATAGCTCTGTTTGGCGCCAAGACCTTACTAATTCAAATTTCTATTATACTGGGGTCATTTCAATTTAATTATACTGGGATCCAGTTATTAATTTAACGGAATCTTAATTGAATACCAATAACAACTAATTATTTTAATAGACTGATTATATATATGTAAGACAGATGTATATTACACCTAGTGACCGCCTTATATTTACTAACTTAACCTTCTGATTTATTTAGCACTTTCCAAAGCATTGTAGCTATTAAGGTTGCACTTATGAAAGAAGTTTTAAAAAATAATACCTGCTATTTTCATCGATACTGCCTACTAGATACCAAAAATGACCCTCCTTAAACTCTGAAAAAAATGACCCATATATATATATATATATATTATATATATATATATATTATATATATATATATATATATATATATATATATATATATATCTTTTTGTTTGTTCCTTATACAAATCCACTCCGTTTGACAGATTTTGACCAAACGTGGCACAGTTAGGTCTTGATCCGGGGAGTGTAGGCTAGGTCAAAAGCGTCTTGCGTGAACATTTATAAAAAAAAACTAGCTGTTCCCCGGCGTGCCATGCTACACCAGTGTGGATTTCTAAAGAAAAAAAACACACAGACAGCTGATAGACAATTTCGACTTACCCTATGACACTCCCCTTATCAAGACCTACATGTGTGCCATGTTTGGTCAAAATCGGTCAAACGGTGTGGATTTGTATTAGGAACAAACCGATAAACAGACATACACGTGTTTATATATATATATATATATATATATATATATATATATATATATATACATACATACATATATACATAGATAAGGTAACAAATATCAGGGTTAAGAGTACTTGTAATACAAGCTACTTAGACAGGTTTATTATCATTCCAAAAATCAACTTGGATATACATCCCCCTATGCTAAAAAAAATTACCCTAAAAAACGGCCTTTTGAGACATGAAAACAGGTTTTTTTTTAATGGCAGTTTTCAGGTATTGAACTTTAAAATATTCAAGTAGTGAAGAAGTGATAAGAGATAGAACAGACTGAACGGAAAACAGATGTCTGTGATTTACCAGTCCTGAGAAAAGGAGTTTTCCGTAAGAGCTTATAAACTCAAAAATCAGCGTGAGCAGTAAAACAAATTTGCCCGCCATTTTCAAACGTTTGAGCCTAAAATTGTTTTGAACTACTGATTTCATATGTAATTGGTGGTAGAAACATCAAGTTTTTCTAAAATGGTCAAGCAACCTGATTATTTTTTTTCTGTGCCAATTCAATTAGATCTCTTTTATCGGGTCTGTTTGCGAAGACCAAGTACAGTTACTTGTGAAGTATCTGAAATTATTATAACAGTGATTTAGCGCACGCGCATAACTCATTAGCTTGTCTATTGGCTATTCCTATGGCCAATTCTATTGATAGTAAAGTAACCTTTAACACTCAAGTCAATCCAACTCGCTAATATTAATATAATTCTATTAATTTTAGCGAGTTGGATTGTCTAGAGTTTTGATATCTTATTGAACGAGCTTAGCGAGCGGGAACGCATAGCACGTATGCCCGTAATGCGAAATAAATTTATATACGTTATAGAACCACCGGACAAATAAATAGGTGAGGCCCCTAAACTTCACAATTACCATTGATTTTTATAATACTAACCTTTTTATTAATAAATATTCCTTGCTGAAATATATTCTGCTTATTTTCATTTATGCTTTACAAGCCTAAAAGTATTACTTACAAATACAAATTATCTAACGGTTAGTTAGAATCCATATTATATAAATATAGTAGTCAAAAAAAGTTACTTTTAGTAGTCCCGTTTTGTTCCTGGTTTATAAGGCTGACATCCCTTCCCTTCCCCAAACTTCCATCCACATGTTTGCTGGCGACACCGCCATTCTCACTGTTAACCAAAACCCAATTCTTGCTTCCAATTCCCTTCAAGAACACCTGTACCTACTTCAGCCATGACTAACTAAGTGGAAAATTAAAGTAAATGCAGAAAAATCTAGCCATGCAACATTCACACTTCGTAAATCAAGCTGCCCCCCAATAACCCTCCAAAACATTCAAATTCCACAGAAATCGCAAGTAAGATACTTAGGACTGATACTAGACAAACGTTTAACTTGGAAGCCACACATAACACAGAAAAGACAGGAACTAACCAGACGTTTTAGACTTTTATCACGCTTACTGGACAAACGCTCGAAACTTTCATTGACTAACAAACGACTTATATACAATACCATACTCCGACCAATAGGACTTATGGACTAGAACTCTGGGGTTCCACTAAACCTTCTAATTCCTACAGAATACAAACAATGCAATCCAAAATCCTTCGAAAAATATCCAATGCTCCTTACTATGTCTCGAACCTAACCCTCCATAATGACTTCAGTATCCCCTTTATCCAATCCCTGGCCAAATCAATTATCAGAAGTTCCATTCCAATCTCCCTGTTCATCCAAATCCTTTGATAAACCCTCTATCCTCCTTCGATAATCCACAAAATCCTCATAGAAGGCTGTAGCGGCGGTGGCCTAAAGACAATTTGTTTTAACATGCCATCTGCAATGCTCAAAATTTATTGTGGGTTTTGTAATTTTACATATTCCCACATCACACCTCACATTGTTAATTTTCCAAAACCAGCAAAATTACTGGAAATATGTTCACATATTGTTGTACTTATCAATAAAGGTTTAACCTTCAAGTACTGACACATTTTTCTCTACGCCAGTCCTGACATATGGTCCCACGGACATTCTGATTTTTAAAAAAATTTAAAAATAAAATAAAATGTTTTATAAAAATGTTATTGATTACTATTACTTATACGAACCTTCTTGCATTGCACACAATCAATGAATATATAATTTCTTTCAAATTTCAGTAAACAAAAGGGAATTAAGAATAATAGAGGAAATAGACGAAAAAAACAAAAATGTCTGTTTTAAAACTTGTGTATTTACTGAAAACTAATTACATTATATTTAATTTTGATTTTAAACAATTAAAAAACGTTTAATGAAACTTAAAAAATTGTTCAAATTGAAAAATGCCACTAACCCAAACAATTGACACACATTTTCTTTGAGCACTCCAAGCATATTGGTTTTTTGCATTTGTTACAAAGGAATGATGTTTTCCTTATTTTCTTTGCTGGGCATATGCAACAAAGCTTTCGCTTACTTCTAGGAAGTTTGTCCACATTGTCCTCAGAAGGGATGACTTCTTTTATACCTAGTAAATCAGAAATTCTGGCCCTTATAGTCCTCGGAAGATGAAGGTTTGTCATTCTAGCCTTCAAATACGGTTCAATTAGCTTGTGATCCAATGCTTTATAAAAAGTCCGTCACGCAGGAGCTGCATAACTAAGCACTTTCCTCAGAATTTGGGTAGTGTAGACTGCTTTCCAGAACAATTTGCTTAAAATATCCTACATAAATAAAATAAAAACATGAATAGTTCTCTTTTAATTTTGTAATGAGTAACTGATAAATTATTAATTTGCTTCCAGAGTTATGTTTACACATGGTACCTACTACACTACGTAATAAATACAAAAAAACCTCGTATTATAGTATTTTGATCTAACACAGGAACCGGATACAGTCCCACTAGCGCTCCTTGCGGCGCCTTTGTGAACCTATATCTGGCTGGCTTTTCTATTGAAATATATTACAAAGTAAACCCCCCTTTCCGATTGACCGATTCAGCTCATTTTTACAACACTTTTTTCTCATGAGTTACCCACGACGTATACCGCGTTTCGTTACAATACAGCAGAAATTACGACCAGTATGAGTATATTAGTAATTTGGGTCCGGAGTAAACCCCCCCCCTTCTAATGAACCGATTTAGTTTATTTTTACAACACATATTTACCTGTAGATTACCACTATGAATACCGAGTTTCGTCGAAATATACCTAAAATCACGGCTGGTAGTGGCGAATTGGTATTGTCGGTCCGGAGTAAACCCCCCCTCTTCATGAACCGATTTAGTTCATTTTTATATCTCACTTTTCTCTCTATATTACCACTACGAATACCAAGTTTTGTTGAAATATAACAAATATTACGGCTGAAATGGTCAAATTAGTGTTTTGGGTTCGGGGTAAACCCCCCCCTTCCGGTGGACCGATTTTGGTGGTTAACGAACTCGTTCAATTGTTTGCTAATTGAATGCTATATACCAAGTTTCGTGACGAAAAAACAAAAACTCTGGCCGCTATCGTGTTAACAGACACATATATATATATATATATATATATATATATATATATATATATATATATATATGCATATATATATATATATATATATATATATATATATATATATATATAAATTTTAACGGGGGTCATTTTCGGTGTCTACTAGGTAGGATCGATAAAGATTTGAAGAAATTTTTCAAAAATTCCGTCATGAGTCCAACCTCAATAGCTACTTTCCTTCGGAGGAAAGTGCTAAAAGCACTTTTATCAGAAAATTGGACATCTTTACTGGATTTATGACGAATAAAAGCATTACTAGTGCTCATATCGACAATTCTAAAAAACATCGCCATTGGCCATCTACGTATGCGCCGACTTGAAGAAAATATTGAGCATCCCTTGTCCAATGTGCCAACTACACCTTTAGTATTGTTGTAATGACATATTATTTCTGGCTTCCTTCTTGTTTCCCGTGGTGCATCCTTGACAAATGGATAACTGCCTTCCCTTTTGGGCACAAATGAGACCAATTTCATACCTTTTGTAAAGCCATAAATGGATGAGCTAACTGCTCTCCTCCGTGACGGCAAAAATTCTGGAGCGTTTTCTTTTGTATTAATTTATTTATTAAATATTCATAAATTTGAAAGCACCATTAATTAATATTAAACTATAAATGTAAAATGTTGACTGAAACCTTACCTTGAAAAAATCAAAGAAGTTACTGAAGTACTGACGTTTGGTCCCCTGGACCATGTATTGTTTATATCTTGTAAACGACCTTTAAAACTACTCTTTCACTTGCACATTCAATAAGATACTGAGAAGTCAGGAAGCTATTGAGACATACAGGGGTATACCGGAAATAGTAGTAGGGGGGATTTCTAGAAATGACTGCCATAAGGTCCCAGGGACCATAGCTCAGTACTTAAAGGTTAAAAAAAAACAAAAAAAAAAAAACTTTTAGTAGTGATTGCAGGGCCGCCACATCTCAGAGCCGCGCCCAGGACCAGATCACGGGCCCCCACTTCTCAGAGCCAGACTGAAAATTCTAGTACTTTGCTACAGGACTTTGGACATTTTAAAATTATTTTCATCTTGATAAAAGCCGACAATCGGTACAGCAAAGGTCACTTTCGGTACTTGTAGTTTTATTAGGACTCCTAATGAAATATACTATTCTGGGTCTGCACTTGTTTTGTCGTTTATGTACATTATAAAAAATATAGATCCCATTCCAATAAATGTAGACGAGGCCCGTCTATATTTCTAAACCCCATTCATTTTACAAGCTCATAACCTATACATTTTTTTCCAATTAGCGAGGACCGGCCCGGGCCCCCACAGCGCCCGGGCCCAGAACAACTGTGCTCGGAAGTCCCCACCCCCATATGGCGGCCCTGATTGATTGCAGTAATTTAAATACTTTTCATTACTATATTAATTTTTTATTACTATATTTATATAATATGGTTTCTAACCTTAGATAACCTGTAAAGAAGTAATAGATAACCTGCAAAGAACCTGTAAGCTAATCAGTAAATACCAAAATCACGAAAGATACTTCAAAGTAACTGGATGTGGTCTTCGCAAACAGACCCCTTCCAACAAGTGTTGCATCTATTTTTTACACTACTATGTATATAATTATAAATTTATCATAGGCGTATATAGAAAATAATTTCGGGAGGGGCTGGGAAAATTTCGGGGGGGGGCTGAGACCATTTCCGGGGTATGGAATACTAAAAATTTAGAGCTTGGAATAGTTTTAGGCAACTAAAACGCTATTACACGTAAAATAAAATATTTTTTATGAACTAAGTGATCTTATTTAATTTATTTTTAAGGGTTTTACGACAAGTTTTTACCAAAATTTCAGGGGGGCCGCAGCCCCCTTTTATACGGCCATGAAATTTATATACTTTGTGTTGTGGATTGCGTCATCGAGTCGACGTTAAAAGCGGGCATCCTAACGATTAAAGGCGCCAAAATCTTCGCCCATATACAGAGAGCCCTATCTACCGGAGAATTGAAGTACTAACTAGAGACGGAGTTAGTTCCCCTTATCATCCGCTAGATGGCTCTGCTAGCACCTAAACATCAACACGACCCCGTATCCCCTAGCCAGATAAGGATTTCCGGCTCTAGATACCTCTTCCTTTTTTATCAGCCGCTCACTTCCGCTCACACCCTCATCAAAACCTCCCCCTTCATCCTCTATCAATATACACCCTGGATTATCTACAGTCTCCGCCTGGCAGGCAGCGGGCAGCTTTTAATTCATTTAATATTTGATTTCAAGAGCAAGCAACTTGGCGATTCGCCTCCATATACTTTTGTTGGATGCAACCAAAATATTAAACCTGTACAGTAATAAAAGTCCGACTCGCAGGAAGTGTGTCAACATAGCGCGTTTCCGTTCTTATACCTGGTGTAATTTGGAAAGCATGGAATAGAATAAAATCTCATATGAGGACCCCAGAGGTCTAACAAGGGGAGTATACATAGGCTTGCCATACGTCCCGGGTTGACCGGGACAGTCCCGGTATTTTGCTCTTGTCCCGGTGTCCCTCCCGGTTTTAAGTATGTCTCGGAAAAGAGGTAAAATGAATGAGTAAGAGGTAAAACGAAATGGATTTATGTTTTTAAGAATATTTTAAGAATCGGTTACTTTTCTACAGTCAATATTTTTGACTACCGCGCACAGTGTCAAAGGAGTGCGAAATATTCTAACTATAATCTGTGAGCAAACACTGAAACGACACAGCGCTAAGTAGAAAAAATTCCTTTTAGCGCGGTTCCTCTCTATCTCCATAGGGAGAACCCGCTTATGAGGTTGACCTCACGACGCAATCCGGAAGTGCCGACTAGAAACTTTCACGTTTCAGGCCCTATAGATCACGAAAGTATAGGTGGCTCAAATTGGTATATATATATATATATATATATATATATATATATATATATATATATATATATGTGTGTATATATTTATATATATATATGCTTGTCTGTTAACGCTCTAGCAAGCTCAAAAATGGGCCGAGTTTGATGAAATTTGGTACAAACATTTGTCTTCTAATTTGAAAGGTCAAGTTCGATTAACCAGCCGAATTCGCCCACGGGAAGATAGTGTTTGGGGCGAAATTCGCGCGCAAAAAAATCGTAACGCTTACGTTTTTGAGTTTATATTCTTGCAGGTACTTATTTTATAAGTTTCTTAACATAGGAAAACGAATGAAACCATTTTTAAGGCGATATCTGTAACCGTTTTTGAGAAAAGTGGAATCAATGTTTTAGTAAGTCATTACTTTTTTGTGGGTACTTCGAATCGCGGGATTCAATGGAAATACTTTTTACATATTGGAAATTAATCCCAACTAAGATTTTTAAATTTTGGTTATATTTGGAGTTAAGGAAGTATGCGAAAAAAATATTTTATTAATAGACATGAAACGTTTTCGGATCTTCATACATTTTTCGTAAATATCTCGAGAACGGTTGGGAAATCTTAGTAAGTAATTCGAATGCTTACTAAATTCTCAACGTCAATCAGAGATATAAGCGCTTAAAACTTAAGAAGTGTTTGTTTTGTTGTTTTGAATGGGGTTTTCTCTTTGTTTATCTCACATTTTAATTGGTTGTTTCTTGTTTTAAACTGCATTTATCAGTAAAATTAGTATTGTAGTAAAATTAGCTAAGAAACGGTGAAAGGTATTGGTAATAAGTTTGGAGTGGCTGTGGTAATCAAGATGGCTGTGGCTAATCATGATGACGTATGCGTACTTTGTTTTGAATTCTCCTATCTATATTACCTTCCTCATAGCCTCCAACTGAAGTTATCGTTATTTCTTATTTTATAAAAAGATTTAACCCACGACAGAATGGAATTTTATTCGCCATGAAGCACATATTTACAGTTGATTATAACAGTAAAACGAATTTGCTAGTAAAACAAGATACTTAAAATGTTTGGTTGTTTAGAATAGAGCCTTTTCAGCAGTAGTCGAAGACTAAGTACGTTTTCAGTACATAATTGTATTGACTTATACAGATTAAGAATTATCCGCTTCTGTGTATGTTGGCTATTGTCAGTTTCCTGTGATTTGTGATGCTAATCTATTCCATTTCTTCGAGATGTTTGTAACCGCGCTAAGATGACGCAGTTCCTGCGAGTCGGACTTTTTAAATTTGTTTACAATTGTTCACTATACCCAGGAATTTAACCGATAAAAGTATTGTTCCGGTAGGGGGATTCGGACGGTTAACGAACTTGATCTTCTGATTGAAAGTACCTATTATTATCAAATACCATCAAAATGTCACAAAATCACTATTGATGGTTCCATATACATATAAGAGTTTGGATTATCGGTACTTTCATGACCTATGGGATCCGATACTCTAACAAGACTCATTGGCATCTCTGGATTGCGTCATAAAGTCCACGTCATGAACGGGTTTCGTCCTTGTAGCGGGAGGGAGGAAACGCGCTAAAATCACACCAGGTGTATGGATTACATGGATATACAGTAGGATGATGCAGTTCTTAGTCGAATTTTTTGTTGTTGACAATTTTGATGAATGAGGATGAGTAATTAAGAGGATGTGGTTAGTCATGAGAAGGAAGCGTAGGCGTACGTGGGAAGCATCCGATGAATGTAGCGTAATACGCTGATAGAGGGCCTTCTCAAAAATATGATATAGTCAGCGGAGATTGGTTAATCTCACAAGTAGAATTCGGCAAACCAAGTCGGTTCATTGGTAGCGAACTTCCGTCGTAAGGAGAACTCTATTTAGTCCGTTGTTGGAGTTCGTGGAATGATAGGCGTGTTGTCTTAGGAGATTGGAGGATGTGGGGCGTTGTTTCTTCATCCGCTAATCTTGATGTGGTTTTGGTTTGTTGGAATTTTTAGGGCCAACGACTTCCGATTTCCTTGTATCCTATGTTTGGTCAACTTTCATATTGTATGAATGTTGTTTGTGCATTTTGTATGAATTGAAGAGCTCGGGGCAAAATAGTGCCGAGCAACATTTTTAACAAAACTTAACTATAACTGCTGTATGTTTGATTTATGTGGGACTATCAGTCTATGATGATGGTACTAAGATATGACTACGAAGTGCTCTGTATGCTACTTAATCTTGTTGCGCCTAACTATATCATCTGATAGTTCCGCATGATATCAGGACTTTGGAAGAGTAAGGGCAAATCACGAATTCCTGATGTTGGGAAATCAAAGTCCAAGTTCTGAAAGTGTTTCAGGATAGGAAGGGCGAATGTTTACTCTATGGAATGCTGATTCATAAATCTGATTGAAAAATTTCGTTTAGAGCCTTCTGCTCAAATTCAGGAACGTAAAAATGCTTTAGGTCCACCCGACAAACCTATGTAATGTACTGTATAACATACAGTCTTCTTTTCCGAACATGCGCGAATTCCAGAGAACACTTTTTTGTAACGTATTTTTTTTTTTTTTTTCAGTTTAGTCATCTCTAAAACATATTTATACTAAAAGTATGCAATTTAAATTCAATGTTTTAATTATAATTTTACGAGTGATTTATGGGTAACAAAATGCTGGGAGGGGAGTTTCAGACCCGGGATTCGCCCTCGAAATAGGACATTAAATTTTTCATGATGATGGTGATATTCACTTTAATTTGACACTGTGAGAGAACTAAAGGCGAACCGTAGAAACAAAGTGAAGCGTCTTGTTACCTACATCTTTATGAATCAGAAAATAAAATTTATAAAAAAAAGAAGTCGATTTTTCTGATTCGCCCTTACTCTTCCAAGGTCCTGACATCCAACATATAGCAGCTACAGTTAATAATTATTCTTCAACTGACCCTTTTCTTAATCTTCGTATTTTCGTACTAGGCGGAAGGTCAAATAATAAAAACTTCACCACACAGTTTCACTAACTTTATTCCATCCCTACATGTTTCACACCTTTTTTGGTGCCTCTTCAGGGGAAAAGTTACATATATAAAACTTACAGCCTCAATCTGAGGAGGAGGATCTACTCGCTTCGGCGGTACATATACTAAAATTGGAACGATACAGAGAAGATTAGCATGACCCCTGTGCAAGGATGACACGCAAAATCGTGAAGCGTTCCACATTTTTTAAATATCCATATCATACAAAAATAGAAAGAAAGTAGTAAATCAAAAAACTGAAATATTACATTTGAATACGATTTTTATTAATTTATTTGACAAAAAGTAAAAATTTGTTTTAATTAGAGGGTGGGAAGATGGTTTTAATTTTTAAGACTATATTTCTTCTGGAAATTAATTTTAAATTTTAAATGTTTGACAAATCGATTATGGATCAGCTGATTATATTTCGCCATGTTGGATTCTTTCAGACCATGATCAGTCTAGACGTGGCCGTACTGGTGGAAGGTTATCCTCCTCAGATTGAGGCTGTAAGTTTTATATATGTAACTTTTCCCCTGAAGAGGCACCAAAAAAGGTGTGAAACATGTAGGGATGGAATAAAGTTGGTGATACTGTATGGCGAAGTTTTTATTATTTGACCTTCCGCCTACCACGAAAATAAGCAGCTACAGTCAAGTTTTGTTATAAATGTCGCTTGGCACTATTTTTTTTTTTTTTTTTTTTTGAATTTTAGCTACCTGAGCTCATTCTGTAAATCTCTCTAAATTTCTTTTCATGTTGAGAGAGTTCACGGAAAACCGTTGCCGAACTGTGTTTAATATTGGCGTACCCAGTATTTTCTAGATATCTGTTTTCTATGTTGCATGTACCTGAAAGCAACAATAACATCTCCCTCCGAGGAGCTAATGACGACAAATGATGAAAAAGAAAAGTCGGCTGCTTATTGTGAAGGCTATCGTGTGGACTAGTGTTGCGCCTATAGATGTCGTATCGAGTGATGAAGGATTGATCATGTTAAGTCGCTGATCGTTTCGCTCCAGTGTCAAGCGATCCAACCCAATCCAATTTCGCTTGACTGACGGCGGCCGATGTGTGTGCCACGTTGGTGCCGACCCGATCCGATCCGATTCATTGAAATCCGATTAGTCAAAGATCGTCAGTAATGACCTCGTAGTGAAGTGATTAATTTAAGAAATATCACCTAATGAGGGGGGTCTCCCGTGGTCTAGTGGCTAGCGCCTTGGATTCATAAGCGGGAGATAATGGGTTCGATTCCAACCTCCGGCAGGAATTTTCTGAACTCAGGGCTCGCTGGGAAAATTCCTCGCTGCACCCTGGATGTCAGCGCTAATGTAGATGTGCCTTAACTAATGAGCATAGAAACCTTCGATTAGGGGTGAATTAAGGGGTATGAAGGAGGAGTTGAGAAGCCTATCAATCTTCTGGAAGTGTATCAGTCCCGAAAAAAAAAATCTTAGTGTTAATTTTTAACTGTTACACTACGGTAAGAGAAGCATTAGTATTAAAATTATTTATAGAAGGCTAGAATTTTATAAACATTGAATGGTTATAAACATCTTTCCGCGTAATTTAATAAATAAGGGAAACAAAAAACATAAATGTGACTTGACAAAGTTGTTCTAAATTTTATTAGCTTTTATTTAGAAAAAAAAAAAAAATGCTTTGAAATCGGTCAGGATTTAGAGGCTGTAGCCTTTTTTGTAGCCAAATATAATTCTGGGATTAGCGACGAGCGACACCCCGGAACCTGCAAGCGACGTAGCCCGGTCGCTCATGCCTATTGTAGCCAGTCCTCCCTCATTCCTACTGCACTCCAGCTTAACATTAATGTGAGGGACGTTGCTCTTTTCGCTTAACGCTTATCGCTTTTCGCTCGTATCGTACCCGAGGTCTAATCCGCTTCTTCCTAAGCAATTAGACTAACGCCGAGTACGCTTCCAGTGGACGTCCCAGCTTATTGTGCTAACTTCCCACAGACCGGGTCTACAGTCAGAGCCACATCCTCAAGCCCCATTGATTCCAAGTCCCATTCATCCATTATCCTCGCCCTATGCTCAACCTTTACAAGACTACTCCCTCTCTCATAGCTGTCGGAGTATCGAATGAATGAATGAAAAGTCAGAAGGCAGGAGAGTATGGGCGGTGTTATGCAAGGTTCATTGAGAAGAAGTGAGATCGATTCAAGAATTCCCCCCACCACCTTCTTCCCATTGACTCCTTACCCGTGCCTCTGTACTATTTATAATAGCCAATAGTACAGAAGAGGGGTTTGATACTACGTGTAAACCATCAGCTCTAGTACAGAAGAGGGGGTTGATACTACGTGTAAACCATCAGCTCTAGTACAGCTTTCTATGAATCAATCCCTCCACATTAATATTTATAAATTTAATAGCCAACGATTCAGAAGATTTCGTTAATCCTTATACAGTGGAACATGGATAATTCGAACTTCGATAATTCGAATCGTCTCGAATATTTCTCTCGGTCCCTAGAATTTAGGGCATAAACAATGTAAAAAAAATCGTGGTTAATTCGAATAAAATTTTGGATAATTCGAATTTTTTACGACTCTGTGCCTCCAATGGGAAGTGGACAGAGAGGCGATCGATTTTAAATCTTGTGAAAATATTCTATAAATAGGGATAGTAAGATACGGATGTAGGGGTTCCAGGACAAGAAGCGCGGCCGTCTCATAGTCTAGTTCTTGGACTCTAGGAGTTCTGCAAAGTGGTGGGTCGCGCTTCCTCCCTTCCAGGGGTTGTTATAGTTACATCCTGTCGTTTTATCCTAGAATTCTCCTCCCATCTTCATTTCTTATTCAGTTTTTTTTTTATTTTTATTTTTTTATTTTATTTCAATATAAGGGCTTCGCAACTATGGCTATGAGCCCGTCTTATTCAGTTATAATTTAGTCCTAGTTCTGTTGTATTGTTTGTGCCTTGAATTTCTAGTGTACAGTGCAGTTCTACGAGTTGTTGATTTTAGATGTCAAACCCTAGAAGTTATAAAAACTTTAACGTTGTCAGAGAAAATAGCTGCGATTAAAGAAGTTGAAAAAGGAATAAAGAAAAATTCTGAAATTTCCAAGGACTTTGGAATTCCTCCCAACACTTTACCAACTTACCTGAAAAATAAATAAAAAAATTGCCCATGAAAATGACTTTTTTTTTCAAAAGAATAGACTTTTATTTTCACTTTTATGATAAATTATTTATTACTTATTTCCGTAATCATCAATTCGTGAAATGTTTGTTTTTCTTTAAATAAAATGTAATTTCTTTTTAATTAAAAAATGTGAAAATATGAAGTTCGATTTTTTAGCCCATTATTTTCAAAAACTTTTTTAATTCGAATTTTGGATAATTCGAACTTTTTTATCGGCCCCTAGGGGGTTCGAATTATCCAAGTTCTACTGTATTATAAATATGGACACGACGGGTGTAAGTTACACACAAAAAAATAAAAATGTGGTTCGTTCTAAAGATACCATATATATATATATATATATATATATATATATATATATATATATATATATATATTCTTACGTATAACGGATAAATACAACACATAGCTGAACGTAAATTACATTCTTTCAGAATCTGTAGTCAAGAATTCATTTTTTGCAAAATATTTATTTATTTGATGTGTTCCGCCTCATTGGCTATCGACACAAAGAACAACATCCTCTGAACCATTCATTATAGGAAATCAGCATAGCTAATGTAATTGTATAAAATGTAACTGTAAAAGACAGTATGCGGCAAAAGTGTTTTTTGCCCAAAATGACAGACATTCAAGAGCGGATATTTCGAAAACTAAAGATATCGTCGATACAAATGCAAACTAACGAATATGAAAAAATGCATCTTTCATTGTCCATCTTTAATAATTTCTGTTGGACTTATTTACGGCAAATTCTTCAATCTGACTTCACTCTATTAAAGGGAAAGTATTCCACTATCAAAAGGTCAAATCTGCCGAATATTTGACTGTCCAAAAAAAAGTTATGAATAAATACTTTTCCACTCTGAAAAGTGGTGATTTTCATATTCGTTAGTTTGCTTTTGTATCGACGATATCTCGGAAAACTTTATTGAATAGAACTTGTAGGAAATTTAATCAGCTTTCATTTGTTACAGAATAGTCATGTCGCTAGGACGCAGGGTTTCCGAGATATAAGTGAAAACCCGAAAAATGGGACCTTCTAAACCCCCCCCCCCCCTCCCCCCGGCACAAAGGCTACGGGCGAGGACTTTTGACATGTTCACCTCCTATCCAGCCCAAATAAAGTTACGAAGTCAAAAATTTTGTTCCAAAAATTTCCATCTATAACTGTTCGTTGACTGGACTGTAACTGGACTGTAAAAGACTTAGTGTTCTCCGTTAAATTGTACCTACTATCTATGGATGTATAATGTTATTTTTAAGTCAACAGTGCTTATTGCCATCAAATAAGGTTGTATAGTCCTGTATTCTTGAGGTAGGTCAGTATAGTGTTGATGTACTGGCTATCATTGCCTAGGAGTTCCTGCATGTCATTCGGGATGTTCAAGTTGCATCGTCTTTGGCAGTCTGTCAGTATGTGTTTAATCGTAAGTTCTTTGTTACATATACTGCATACAGGTTTATCTCGTCATTAAGTATTCGAGATTTAGTCGAGTATATTTTGTTGGGAGTCATACGCTAGGTCGAAAATGTCTACCAGCTGCCTGTCTGTATGTTTATACTTTATACAAAACCACCCCGTTTGACTGGTTTGACCAAACTTGGCATACATGTAGGTATTGATACGGTGAGCGTCATAGGCTAGGTCAAAATCGTCTAACAGCTGTTATATATATATATATATATATATATATATATATATATATATATATATATATATGAACTAATTATCTAAGAATTTGATTAATAATACAATTTTTTACGAAACATGAAAACAAAACATTATTAACAGTTTTCTTCTAACCTTTCCAATTGACAGTAGATATAAGAACGGAAACACGCTAGTTAAGTTGACGCAGTTACTGTGGGATTTTTTATTCAAAATACCTATTTGAATGAGCTTATCTTCCATTCATCCGATTCTCCCCCTGAAGCCAGGTGTCAACATAAAGAAAGAGGAAGTAGGGTTTCTGGTCTGAGGGGTGTATTGTAAGATTTAATAATGGTCCTAGGGTTCAGAGTGTTTAGTATGAAATGAATGCTTCGTTTGATTCAGAAACTGTACTACCTAAGCAGTATGAATCAACTGGATACAATCAGACTTTTACTTTTGGAGGCCGTCGGTACAAAAAATATTTTGGACAAAGTTATACTGGTGAGAACATAATTAAGGAACTAACATACACACTCACAACATATAACCAAATTTGCACTATTTTACAAAAACGTTACTATATGATATATACCCATCTATATGTACAGGGTGTAACGTAAATGTTTAGTCATATTGTGAGAGGTGACAGAGGACCCGTAGAAGTACAAAAAATGTTATGCGTGACTTTCCGAATTCTCTGAAAATCGTGCATGCGGGATAGTTCGTTTAGGTCTTGAAACCGGGTGTAGTTCAGGAACTAACTAGTTCAACTATGTCTTCCGATCCCACATGATTCCCTGGTTGTTTAGGTATTGGAGTGGGATGTATTTCTCGAACTAACTAGTTCAACTGAGACTTCGGATCCCACTTAGTTCCCTATTTTATTGATGTCTTGGAGTGGGGTGTAGTTCAGGAACTAACTAATTCAACTGTGTCGTAGTTCCCAAGTTTTTTAGGTCCTGTAGTGGGGTGTAGTTCAGGAACTAACTAGTTCAACTGAGGCTTCCGATCCCACTTAGTTCCCTAGTTCGTTTTGTTACTGGAGCGGGATGAACATTGTTTAGGTAAGGAGGGGGGTAAAAGAACGGCAGTTCACTAAAATGAAGAGCGCTCCGAACACCTCTCCTTCCTGAATAATTCTTTTGAACTAGCTAGTTCCTGAACTACACACCCCTAGTGTTCAGGATGAGTTGCATGCGGCCTTCCCTTTCCTCAAGATATGCAGACGTGATGCCTAGGTTGTGAGTAGGATAAGAGTGTATTGATCCCCGGTGTGAATGAAAGTTGCATAACTGGGTCCCCGTGGGCATGCCACCTTGCACAACCGAGGCATTTCACCACGGGCTGCCTCCTTTATCATCCCAGCTCTCTAGGCCTCTGAAACATTTGCTGACTCCTTTGATAAATAAGAACGGAAGAGTAATTGAGGAACTGTGATATTTTGGAATGCCGGTTGTAAGGAATGCATAAAAAATAAAAGAAGATTATTCAATTTTTTGGACCTATGCTTGAATGAAAAAACGTACACTTTATTCTGTCCCTTAAGAATAACATCTAAATACAAATTTATAATAAAACTCTAACTTTATACCTAGAGAAGAGACAAGAAAAGAACGAACTCTAATAATATTTACAAAATCTTATACAAGAATAAAAAACTGGTGCCAATGACCATAGCAGTAGACGCAAAAAAAAAATAAATAAATAAATAAATAAAATAAAATAAAACATATTTACACACACGCATATACATATATATATATATATATATATATATATATATATATATATATATATATATATATATATATATATCAAAATCAGTTTGACTGATTTTGACCAAACTTGGCACACAGGTAGATCTTTATCGGGGGAGAGTCGTAGGTTAAGTCAAAAAAGCCCACCATCTGTCTGTCTATATGTTTGTTCCTTATACAAATGCACGCCATTTGACCGTTCTGGGCCAATTTTGGCACTCAGGTAGGTCTTTTTTTTTTTTTTTTTTTTTTTTTTTTTTTTTTTTTTTTTTCTTAAGGCAAATTCAACCACACGGGTCATTGTTGCCACAGGTAGGTCTTGATCCGGGGAGTTTCATAGGCTAGGTCAAAATCGTCTACCAGCTGTTTGTTCCTTATACAAATACACACCGTTTTACAGATTTTTACCAAACGTGGCTCACATGTAACATGGACTCACATTTCGTAGGTCACGGGTTCGAAACTGTTACCCGTGACCACCCGTTACAGATTTGTTTTATTAGCTTTTGATATCACTAATTTGGTTTCTAATTTACTTTTGATTTTCTAGATGCAGAAAGTAGGTGTAGCATGGCACATGCGGGTAACAGCTAGTTAATAAGAAGAGAGTGAATACAGAGAGATTGTGGAATACTGGAGCAAGAAGAGGAAGATAGAGGGTGGAGCAATGAGGAAACTAAATACAGAGGGGATAAGAATAGACAATTTAATAAATATTCCAAAATAAATGTATAATAGATAAAGAAAAACTTAATATTTTATTTTAAATCAAAGAGAACAATAGATCGCATATATATATATATATATATATATATATATATATATATATATATATATTTATATATATATAAATATATATATAAATATATATATATATATATTTATATATATAAATATATATATATTTTTTTTTATACCTACATGAACGTAAACTTATCTTTTTCTTTTATATTTCTGCATACAAGTTAGCTTCTTTAATGAACTTGATGACGTTTTTATTATTTTTGAGTCGTCCCCCAGTGCTTCCATTAGATTTAGGGTAACATTTTTTTTTTTTTTTTTTTTTTTTTTTTTTTTTTCTCTTTGAATACGGCGCATCGACATAATTCTTGGCCATTAGCGCCGACATCCAGGGTGCAGCCAGGAATTTTCTCAGCGAGCCCTGAGATGAGAAAATTCCTGCCGCCGGTGGGGATCGAACCCACCATCTCCCGCTTATGAATCTAGCGCGCTAGCCACTAGACCACGGGAGACCCAGGGGAACATTGTTGTTTTGAATTGTATCGGTATATTTCATAATGATCTCAAAAATATTCGGAAAAAAACTCTGTGAATTGCTGAGTTATTACCTCGTACGCCAAATCTTGTGTTCGACTCAGAAAATTAACTCAACCAAAATAGGAATCCTGAAAAATGGGCGAGTCATTTTGTTGAATACATCTTCCCGACAGACCGTCCCGAATTCCAACACTCCCACCGGAAGGGCGAAGACCAGTAGCTTCAACATACCTCATTAAGACTTAAATGAGATTTCACGATAATTACCTGTAAAGCGGGTTCCTCCGAAGTTATTAGGTGTGAAGCCGTTTCGGCTGGAGGTGTTAAAAAGCCGCTTTTCTTCGGACTATATATAGTTGAATGGACTCCGAGCGACATGCAGAGGTAGATCCGGGAAATCCTGAGTGAACTAATTGGCTTTTTGTAAGTTTGTCTAGAATAAATGAGACAAAGAACTTTAACACTTGGATTGTTATTTTTAGTAGAAAGTTGTCTTAACGATGGGTTTCTGTAAATGTTCCGTCCAGGGTCGTTAGTTCTACAAAACCAACAAACGATTTGACGGTAAAGTTAATAAATCCTAGCGTGTTTTCATATAGTAATTATATCTGCAAAGATTTGTAGGTTTATTATTGCCAAAAACTACAGTTGTATCATTGCCAGGGATTAAGCTTTTCATTAAAATTTCTACAAAAAATAGTCCGTCACCCAGGAGGTGCATTTCTAAGCACATTCCTGAGAAAGCTGATAGTGTAGTCCGCATTTATGAATAATTTACTTAATATAACCTATATAAATAAAAAAATTACTAGTTTTAGTATTTTATATTTGTAATGAAATCCTGACTAAATTATTAATTTTTAGTTAATTAGTTAATTTTTTTCCGGAGCAATCCCCAACTTTTAATGGTCCTATGGGAGTTTCTTTGTAAAAAATACAAACATTGCCTGGGAATTCCATTCCGGAATAACCCCCCCCCCTCTCCTCCTAACGTACCGATTTAGTTTATTTTTACAAAACATCTCTCTGTATGGATACTTATGACGTAAACCGAGTTACGTTATTCGTTGAAATATAACTAAAATTGCTAAGGGAATGATAGTTTCGTGGAGAGAAAACAAAATTTATGGCCACTGTCGTGTTAACAGACTTAAAACTCTGTGGATATATATATATATATATATATATATTTAAGGTATCTAGAAGGTTGAATCAAAACACCAATTTCTCCGAGTAAAAAAATCACATTAAACCCGTATTTGTGGGACATTTAATAAGCTTTCTAATGGATGCCTTCTTACTACATGTTATAGATTTCCCAGCCAGTTTTGATATATATTAGAATTTACCAGAAAATCCCAAGAAAAATCATGTTTTTTTGCATTATCCTCGAAAACGGTTATAGATGTGACCTTGGAACTGATTTCAATAGATTTACCACGTCATATCTATATATCTATATATATATGTCTATATATATATATATATATCGTCTGTCTGTTTATCTGTTTGTTCCTTATACAAAACCAAACCGTTTGACCGATTCTGACGAAACTTGGCACACAGGTAGATCATGATCCGAGGAGAGTCGTAGGCTAAGACAAAAACGTCTACCATCTGTCTGTCTGTAGGTTTGTTCCATATACAAATCCACACCGTTTGACCGATTTTGGCACACAGGTAGGTGTTGATACCGGGAGTGTCATAGGCTAGGTCAAAAACGCCTACCAGCTGTCTGTCTGTATGTTTGTCCCTTTTAAAAATCCACACCGTTTGCGTCATTAGATTTTAATATTACTAATTTTGTTTCTAATTTATTTTTGCTTTTTTAGATGCAGAAAGTAGGTGTAGCATGTCACACCGGATAACAGCTAGTTACTTAGCTTAGTGTGTACCTGAAACTGATTTCTCCCCGCATATTTGCTTAAAAACCATGTTTCGGAGGACGAATTTTGCTAGTTAACGAACTTGAGCTTTCAATTCACCCAATGTATTTTTGTAGCACCGTTATTTTCGTGTTCGCGAAATTATCTTGTCGTCACTTCCTGATTGCGTCAGAGTTCAACCTCATAAGCGTGTTTCCCGCTATGGAGGGAAGGAGGAAACGCGTTGAAACAAGTTTTTTTGAAAATTAGATGTGATGGAATTTTGTGAGTATTCTCTCTGGTTTCAGCACGCAAAAATCTACGGTAAAAATGCGAAAAATGTGACCCAGTTTTTTAGTCGCAGACTTATCACCAACCAGCAACTAGCTTGTGTAAGAAATAATGGGGGGGGGGGGGGGGGAGCACCGGGGGATTTGGGGGCAGAGTTGGGCAATTACTCGAGTAAATGATTAAGAGTGAAGAGTGAATTACTCATGGGCCATGAGTGATGAGTAATGAAATTACTCATTACTCTTATGTTCATGAGTGATGAACATCACTCATTACTCATGAACCATGATTAAAAATTGTTGGTGGATTTTTATATTAATTAGAGAAGGTAAAAAAATATTTTATTACTATAAAAGCAAATTGAGCAAAACATGTTTTTCACTTCTGGGACATTCTATTCTGTTCACACTCAGGTCAAGTTGGGTCATTTTCGGTGCCGAATAATAACTAGAGGGACACCAGAGTCATCCAGAGGCCAATTCTAGAGGGGGAGCAGGGCACTTCCGGTTTACTTCCGGTCACTATATTTACTTCTGGGTCAAAAAATTCATCCCTGGATTACTTCCGCCACAATTAGCGCTAGCTACGGCAGAGCGCTAATCGCTAATTTAGTTTTGAAATATTTATATGTCTTTGGAGCTTACTAGGAAGGATATTGAAGGTGATATAAATAAGGATATTGAAGGTGGTATAAGAAGGGATATTGACAGTAATATTAGGAAGGATATTGGAGGTGGTATTAGGAAGTATATAGAAGGAGGTATTAGGAAGGATATTGGAGGTGGTATTAGGAAGGATATAGAAGGTGGTATTAGGAAGGATATTGGAGGTGGTATTAGGAAGGATTTTAAATTTGGGATTAGGAAGGACATAGGAGGTGGTATTCGCTAATTTTCCATTTCAAATGTGATACGAAGTTCTGACTAGATATCTTATTACCTTTAACTTCCATTTTACGCAGTTGACAAATAGCCATATAGTTGTAATTTGTGGATTTTTGAAGAATTACCTTACCATTCAAGGTAGTCATAGATGGCTTCAATGAAGTACTTGAATTAGGTTAAACGCCACTTTGAACCTCATCATGAAATTCTCTGCCATAAATTGAGGAACTAAATAAATTTATTTTTGAACACAATGAACAAGAAGTGCTACATGATATAGCATCACACTCATCACACCCACTAACATAAGCGTGTTCATCCATTGAAAAATGAAATATAAATTTCACAAAACCCAACAAGCGAATTGATATCGACTGATCGAAGCGAGCTCCAGGAACCAATCTTGCCAGACAGAAGTCTAATTGAGCTATCCTGCCCCTGCTTCCTTCTTAACATTATAGAAGACTTTTATTTATATCTACTTCATATTTCGGAATTTTGCTCCAAACCGAATATATTAAAATAAAATATAGAATACAATTTTATTTGTATCGTCCAAATAGATATTCAAGGTCATTCCGAACACCACCTCCAATATCCTTCCTAATACCACCTTCTATATCCTTCCTAATACCACCTTCTATATCCTTCCTAATACCACCTTCTATATCCTTCCTAATACCACCTTCTATATCCTTCCTAATATCACCTTCTATACCCTTCCTAATACCACCTTCTATATCCTTTTTAATGCCACCTCCAATATCCTTCCAAATACAACCTTCTATATCCTTCCTATTGCCACCTCCAATATCCTTCCTAATACAACCTTCTATATCCGTCCTAATACCGCCTTCGATATCCTTCCTAATACCACCTTCTATATCCTTCCTAATACCACCTTCTATATCCTTCCTAATACCACCTTCTATATCCTTCCTAATATCACCTTCTATATCCTTCCTAATACCACCTTCTATATCCTTCCTAATACCACCTTCTATATCCTTCCTAATACCACCTTCTATATCCTTCCTAATACCACCTTCTATATCCTTCCTAATACAACCTTCTATATCCGTCCTAATACCGCCTTCTATATCCTTCCTAATATCACCTTCTATATCCTTCCTAATACCACCTTTTATATCCTTCCTAATACCACCTTCTATATCCTTCCTAATACCATCTTCTATATCCTTCCTAATACCACCTTCTATATCCTTCCTAATACCACCTTCTATATCCTTCCTAATACCACCTTCTATATCCGTCCTAATACCGCCTTCGATATCCTTCCTAATACCACCTTCTATATCCTTCCTAATACCACCTTCTATATCCTTCCTAATACCACCTTCTATATCCTTCCTAATATCACCTTCTATATCCTTCCTAATACCACCTCCAATATCCTTCCTAATACAACCTTCAATACCCTTCCTAATACCACTTCCAATATCCTTCCTAATACCACCTCCAATATCCTTCCTAATACCACCTTCTATATCCTTCCTAATACCACCTTCTATATCCTTCCTAATATCACCTTCTATATCCTTCCTAATACCACCTTCTATATCCTTCCTAATACCACCTTCTATATCCTTCCTAATACCACCTTCTATATCCTTCCTAATACCACCTTCTATATCCTTCCTAATACAACCTTCTATATCCGTCCTAATACCGCCTTCTATATCCTTCCTAATATCACCTTCTATATCCTTCCTAATACCACCTTTTATATCCTTCCTAATACCACCTTCTATATCCTTCCTAATACCATCTTCTATATCCTTCCTAATACCACCTTCTATATCCTTCCTAATACCACCTTCTATATCCTTCCTAATACCACCTTCTATATCCTTCCTAATATCACCTTCTATACCCTTCCTAATACCACCTTCTATATCCTTCCTAATGCCACCTCCAATATCCTTCCTAATACAACCTTCTATATCCTTCCTATTGCCACCTCCAATATCCTTCCTAATACAACCTTCTATATCCGTCCTAATACCGCCTTCGATATCCTTCCTAATACCACCTTCTATATCCTTCCTAATACCACCTCCAATATCCTTCCTAATACCACCACCAATATCCTTCCTAATACCACCTTCTATATCCTTCCTAATACCACCTCCAGTATCCTTCCTAATACCACCTCCAATATCCTTCCTAATACCACCTTCTATATCCTTCCTAATACCACCTTCTATATCCTTCCTAATACCACCTCCAATATCCTTCCTAATACAACCTTCAATACCCTTCCTAATACCACTTCCAATATCCTTCCTAATAGCACCTTCTGTATCCTTCCTAATACGAACTGCAATATCCTTCCTAATACAAATTTTTATTCGTAATTGCGGGTTAGTACGATTGAATTTTTAATTGGTAATCGTCTATAGCCTCTGTAATTATGTTTTGCCCAACTCTGGGTTGAATAGTAGAGAGGATAAACACCCTGCGAATTAGAGTGTGTCAAAGGTCAAACTTTTTTAGATAAATGTTTAAAACGTTGACAAAAAGCAAAGGAATTATAATTTACTCTTGACAAATGGGTGATGAGTAATAATTAAGAGTAATCACTCATTTCGAGAGTGAAGAGTAATGATTAAAAATTTCTTGTATGAGTAATGATTAAATTTTCACTCGAGTAATTGCCCAACTCTGTTTGGGGGTAGGGAACGATTTAAATATTTTAGTGTCAAAATATTTTATTGAGTTTTGAGCTCCTCTAGACACCTCCAGAAACCCGTCCAGTAAACCAGGGTAAATATTGAAGACATATTTCGTTATTATAGGCTTTTAGCACTTTCCTCCGAAGGAAAGTAGCTATTGAGGTTGGACTCATGACGGAATTTTTGAAAAATGTCTTCAAATCTTTATCGATCCTACCTAGTAGACACCGAAAATGACCCCCGTTAAAATTTATATATATCTATATATATAAATATATATATGTGTCTGTTAACACGATAGCGGCCAGAGTTTTTGTTTTTTTGTCACGAAACTTGGTATATAGCATTCAATTAGCAAACGATTGAACGAGTTCGTTAACCACCAAAGTCGGTCCACCGGAAGGGGGGGTTTACCCCGAACCCAAAACACTAATTTGACTATGTCAACCGTAATATTTGTTATATTTCAACGAAACTTGGTATTCGTAGTGGTAATATAGAGAGAAAAGTGAGATATAAAAATGAACTAAATCGGTTCATTAGAAGGGGGGGGGGGTTTACTCCGGACCCACAATACCAATTCGCCCCTACCAGCCGTGATTTTTGGTATATTTCGACGAAACTCGGTATTCGTAGTGGTAATCTACAGTTAAATATGTGTTGTAAAAATAAACTAAATCGGTTCATTAGAAGGGGGGGTTTACTCCGGACCCAAATTCCTAATATACTCATACCGGTCGTAATTTCTGCTGTATTGTAACGAAACGCGGTATACGTCGTGGGTAACTCATGAGAAAGAAGTGTTGTAAAAATGAGCTGAATCGGTCAATCGTAAAGCGGGGGTTTAATTTGTATTATATTTCAATAGAAAAGCTCGCCTAACGTAGGTTCACAAAGCCGCCGCAAGGAGCGCTTTCTACTACTAGAGTGGCTGTATCCTGTTCCTGTGTTAGATCAAAATACGATAATATGAGTTTTTTTGTATTTATTACGTAGTGTAGTAGGTACCATGTGTAAACATAACTCTGGAAGCAAATTAATAATTGATCAGTTACTCATTACAAATTTAAAAGAGAACTATTCATGTTTTTATTTTATTTATGTAGGATATTTTAAGCAAATTGTTCTGGAAAGCAGTCTACACTACCCAAATTCTGAGGAAAGTGCTTAGTTATGCAGCTCCTGCGTGACGGACTTTTTTATCTGGAAATGTTCTCACCAAAACCAAATTTGGGGGCTGCAGCACCTCCTTATATACGCCCATGCTCGCTTACCACCAGTACGCTTACTTCAATTGAGTTGAGCTAACCAACGATCACAAGGAGACAGTACTACCCTTGTCGTAGTTATGAAGTCGCCTGGTGACATTTCCGATCTCATTTCGCTCATGGTATATTCAGGAGACACCTGACCGCATGCCTTCTCGACACCTTACCGCTACTTCACGCACCCGATAATTATTCAAATAGGACGTAGTAGTGTACAGCTGTCATTACTATATGAATGGTGAGTAAGGGCGACGTAAGTAGGCTGTGCTGTGTCTATTCTCATTCATGTAATGTCGTCCCATTGTCTATTGGACAGAATTAATATAGGCTTCGAAGAGAGTACGACTTTCTTAGGCATCACCTACATTGGACCCTTATTTCGCCCGATCCGATCCGATTTCGTTTGATCGACAACGGCCAACAGCGGCCGACGTGAGTGCCTACATTGGTCTCGACCCGATCCGATCCGATTTAGTCACAGCTCGTCAGTAATGACCTCGTAGTGAAGTGAAAATGAGTGATTAAGTTAAGAGATACTACCTAATAAGCATAGAAACCTTCGATTAGGTTGAATGTTGGACGTAAGAGAAGTATTTGTATTCATATTTTAAAATTATTTATAAGAAAGGTAACTAGAAGGTTATAAGCATTGGATGATTATAAACATCTTTCCACGCAATTTAATAAACAAGGAAAACAAAAATGTGAATTGACAAAGTTGTTCTAAATGTTATTTCTTTTGATATAAAAAACAATGCATTGAAATCGGATAAGATTTAGATCCAGTAGACCTTTTTGAAACACAATATATGCGTTTGCGCCATTTTGCTTTGTCGGTCCCAAATCGGTCTAAAAACAAAAAAGTTTGAATGGCCAAGAATCGGTGGCCGTTGGATTGGATCGGGCGGGACCAATGTAGCCACCTCCATTGAGATGCATGTGCTTTTTTTTCTTCCGACAGTCGGTGGCTATTGGATCGGATCGGAACGTGTCCAGTGCACCCTTATACGTTTGAAGAAGAACATAAAGACTCATGCTTCATTACGGGAAATTGCTTCATCATGGGACATGGGAGTTTGGAACTCTTTTAAGGAAGGAAAAATCCTTATTTACCAAATTATCATGAGGCCAATTTTTGTGAGCATGAGATACGACGAAAACAATACAATTGCGTTGTTGGTATGGTAATAAAAAAATCTAAGGAATATATTCCAAAAATTGGTGACCCTTTCGAAAGCATTAACCCTTTGGAGGCAGTGAGCAATTTCTGTTCCATCGGGCTGGCCCCGTAGGCTGAAAGCCATTTTCGTGCCAAGGGTATTTTTTTCACCTCAAGACTGAAAGTCACCGTTGTGACAGCTTTTTACGATATCTAGCGGTATGTTTTATAAGCTCTTGTCACTTTTGTATCCGCTAGAGCTCATAAAAATGCATTTTGAGCCTATTAAATGGGGCATTCACTCTGCTATTTCTTTGAATGGTTCGTGTCCTTCTGAAGGGCCTTATTTTTTTTTTTTAGCAGTTGGTGATTACTGCGTAGAGATAATGTTGTGTAGACATTATACCAACGCCGATAGATTTACGATATTATTTAAAAAAAAAAAAAAAAAAAAAAAAAAAAAAAAAAAAAAAAAAAAAAATGCTGCTTCCTCCAACATTTCTGGGCAGTTCTCGGACTGACAGTATGTATCAATGGAAAACGGTCTTATTGATTATTGATATTAATTTTCTGTTGGTAGTAATATGCGTCCGATGTTAACGAAGATTGGTGACAGACTGACTAATACATTAGTCAAGCGAAGTTATGTATCGACAAGTATCAAATATTATTGGACTTGTAGTGAGTAATATCGAATCCCTGGCATGCTATTATCGCTCGGCTCGTATCGGGTATTATACGAGCGATGAGCGACAGAACGACAGAGCGATTAGCAGAAGAGGGGCACTGGCTACGATACAGAGCGGCTGGGCGGTAATTTCCTTTAGTCTCCGTCATCGCATACTCCAATAAACGTTTATTAATTAAAAAAATTAATATTTTAAATGTTTAATTAATAAAAATATCTTACCTTGGATGTTTAATGCATTTCCAACCTCTTCTCCTAGTTTCTTGGTTATGATTATATTTTTAAAATCAGTATCTGTCATTCCATACTTTGTACTTCCGAAATTAAACGCTCACATTCACTATCATCCAATTTACTCTTTTATTAGTATTCATTTTTTTTAAAATTATTTATAAGAAAAATCAGTGTAATTGTAATTATGATAATTAGGAGAGATAACGATGGATATTTTCTCTCCTTATGAAATCACAGGCCACGTCTCATTCGCCTCCAATCCTCCCTGCTAGTCGCAGGGTGTGGTTGGATGGCGTAAGGTTAACTGCAGGTCATCCTAGAATCCTTCCTAACAAGGAAGGTATTCGGCTGACAACTGGTGACACCCGAGGCGTGGTCCAGCTACCTATATCATATTAAATAATACATATAATTGTAGACTGTAATATTTCTGTAAATAAATAAAATATAGAATTAAAAGATAAAAAGATTTATAAGAAAGGTAGCTAGAATGTTATAAACATTGGATGGTTATAAACATTTTTCCACGTAATTTAATGAAGAAGGTAAACAAAAACCATAAATGTGAAATGAAAAAGTTGTTCTTAATTTTATTAGCTTTCATTAAACAAAAATAAAAATGCATTGCAATCAGTCAAGATTTAGAGGCTTTTTTGTAGCACGCAAAATATAATGTCTGGAGTGAGCGACGAGAAAAATTGTAATGTCTCGACCAAGCGATGAGCGACCTGCAAGTGACGTCACCTTGTCGCTCATGCCTATTGTAGCCAGTCCTCTCTGATTCCTACTGCACTCCAGCTTAACATTAATGTGAGCGACGTCGCTCTGTAGCTTTTCGCTTATCGCTCATCGCTCTTCGCTCGCATCGTACCCGAGGCCTAATACTGACCTATACCTGTTCGACCAATAGTTGCATACCGCGTGCAGCAAACGAGCTACTAGGAAATGCACGGGAACACACAAGATGATATGCAGAAGAACTAGCCTAAGGCCAGCCGACTTTCGACGCGGAGAAAGCACCTTTGGAGTCCCACGATTAGCTTTAATGCACACTTCCCACGAGGGGCTCCCCGGATAATTCCGGCCTAGCTCCTTGTCCCGTTCACACCGAAATATAAAAAGGCAGCGAGGAGGTTAATAAGCTCGCCGCTCCAATTAGATTTAGGTCTGTGCGAACTAGCTCATTCTATAGGGACGCTATCTTGCGGCCGGATTCATTAATTAATTTCCATCGGAAGTCTATGCAGATAGGTTGGTCTTGCTTCCTTCAATCAATGATCATGAAAAAAAATATCGAATACTTAGTATCCGCATTAGCATTTGCTCGACGCAAATTATAATCCCATGATTAAACCAGAAAAATTATAACGGTGACATTTATGCTAAAATGCATTATGACTTCCTTCCTACTTATAAACTTATGACGTCGGTCCGTTGAGGACCCATAGATCATGAAAATAACGTTATTTCGAATTAGTAAATATGTTTATGAAGTTGTTTGTGCTCTCTCACTAGTTAAGTTCGTGGGTCTGTTAAGGCGAAGACCACATCTAGTTACTTTGAAGTATCTGTCGTGATTTTAAACAGTGATTTTGGTACTTACTGGTTAGCTTACAGGTAATCTTAGATTTTAAATCATATTATATAAATATAGTAATCAAAAGTTTATATAGTAATGAAAAGTATTTAAAATCACTGCAATCAGTAACAAAAGTAACTTTTTTTTACGACTATATTCATAAAATATGGTTTCTAACTAACCGTTAGATAATTTGTATTTGTAAGGCTTGTAAAGCATAATTAAAAATAAGCAGAATATAATTCAACAAGCAATATTTATTAATAAAAAGGTTAATATTATAAAAATCAATGGTAATGGTAAGTTTAGGGGCCTCCTCACCGTTTTTTTTTTTTTTTTTTTTTTTTTTTTTTTTTTTTTTTTTTTTTTGTCCGGTGGCTCTATAACATATTTATATTTATTTCGCATTATGGGCATACGTTGCCCATAATGCGTACTATGCGTTCCCGCTCCCTCAAGAAGATATCAAAACTCTAGTCAATCCAACTCGCTAAAAGTAATAGAATTCTATTAATTTTTGCGAGTTGGATTGACTAGAGTGTTGAAGGCTACTTTACTACCCGCAACAACCAATAGAATTGCACATGGGAATATCCAATAGAAAAGCTAATGAGTTATGCGCGTGCGCTGAATCTATGTTATAATCATTACAAATACTTCACAAGTAACGGATGTGGTCTTCGCAAACAGACCCAGCAGAATCCAACTATGGTTCGTTAACCAGCAGAATCCATCCACTGGAATATGTGGTATGGCAAACAAGAAAATAACGCTCACGATTTTGCGTTGGGTAAACGTCCAGGTTTTCTAAGTATTTGGACCCGGGGAATCTAATGAAACTATTTCCATGGCCTTATATATACACGATCACGAGAACAATGGAAAAAACTAGATTTTTGTAGGTATATTTTGATATATTCTTACAAATCTCGGTTGGGAAATCTTCGTTAAAGTAAGGTATCTATTCGAATGCTTATTAGCTTTTGTACAAATACGGTTCGTGTGCGATTTTTGAAAGACCTATCTCATTCCGAGAAATCCGCTTAGGATACTGTCCCTTTCCTTTCGTGGCGCCTAAAATATGGTTTCGCTTTGAGGTTTCATGGATTTTTCAACTTCTTCCGAGTCAAACTTCTGATTTTGTCGGGCATGAACCTTCGACGTTTCTCGCCAGCTCATCCTAAAGGCGACACTAGGTCGACACCATGAAGGGATTTTCCACCGGAAGAAAGAAGCTAAGAGTCTCATTCATATTCTTCTACGAGATTCGATTCCTAGGACTACTTAGGCAATTCATCAATGAATTAACTTCCGGTCTAAGGAGAACTCTATTCAGTTCGTTGTCGTCGGAGTTCCCGGAACGATAGGACTGTTGTCTTGGGAGATAGGACGAGGATGTGGGAAACTTCTTCATAATATGCAGAACTTGCTGTGGAAAGTACCGAACACTAACTTTTTTCCTAGGATGCCTTAGGGAGGGCACTACAAGAACCCACATCATAGGCGTATATAAGGGGGGGGGGGGGCTGCAGCCCCCCGAATTCGGTAAAAATTTGTCATAAAAACCTTAGAAGAGAATTAAAAATGATCACTTAGTTCAGAAAAAATAATTTTGTTTGTGTGTAGTTTTTAGTAGAGTTTTAATTGGCCAACTCTTCCAAGTTCTAGATTATTAGTATTCCAGAGTGCCCAAAATTCTCCTAGCCCCTACCGAAATTATTTTCTATGTACGCCCATGTTCTACCTACCCATTCTTTTATTTTCTTCGAAACTCTGTCAATAAAACGTAAAAAACCTCTGACTCGCTGAAACTGTGTGCTTCTAATCTTATCCCTAGTGTCATTTGAAAATGTTAGAATAGAAACAGCTAATGTTTTGTCTTAATCTTTCATGAAAACTGAAGAGTAAGATCTTAGACTCCACAACAAAAAGCTGATCCTAAGCGGAAATCATTCAGTTTAAGCATCGATCCGAAGGATACCGTTCTAGCAAAACCCAAATAAGAACCTTTTCTACAGGAAATTTGAGTAGCTTTCACTTATGTCCAAAAATCCCGAGAAAAATCTAGTTTATTTCATTTCAGTTCAACCGGTCATAGATATTGTGGGCATTGAGAATGTCTTCATTAGACTTCCAACGTTCGACGTAAGCGTAAAGCTTTAGTTCGCGCGAATTTAGCCCACATAAACCGTGTTCCCCCCCGACCGGGTCGCGGGATAGAATTCACCCGGGGTAGAACCTGCCTGTCGTAAAAGGCGACTAAAAGGTTATGATTGACGGTTCAGCGAACGTACTGGGAGTGCCTTGCCTCTGTCACAGGCGTACCTGTGCCTAGGAGGGCTGCATTGAGCCTCGCTCTTCCGATGTATCGGACGTTGGAATTCGCCAGGAACCAGCCACTTCGGGCCCTGATCAGGGAGTGCACCATGGCTGCAGGGATCGGAACCTGCAGTGCTTCGAGCGAGCCCCGGTTCGTCAGTATTAGCGGAACTGGGAAAACGGAGGCCAGGCCTCAGGGAACTGGGGTAGGGGATATCTCCCCGAGGGTACACCCGCTCCTGGTTATTCTGGCCCGCTCCTTGCTGCACGATGCGCTGGTAATAAAGTGTATGGCGTCAACAAAGAATACAAAAAATCTAGGAGAAAAGAAGTGCACACCTGATGCTTTCTTACGGAAGCCCAGGATTGAGAGATCACCAACAGGCTTGACAAATGCAGGAACACCACAACCTGTAAACACTAACGGAAAAGCAGAAAAACTAAAATCAAGGCAGAATGAGACCCAGACAGAACTTCTTTCTCTTTGGCAGCAGATTGATGCTGCTGAAAGAGAGGAAAGCCATAATCTGGAAGAAATAAAGAGGATGCTTAGGGAAATGGGCAACATATTTAAGACCCAAAAAAGTATTAGCGGAGTTGTAACAGGAAATGTTCGGAAGATTGAGGAGTGCCTCGATGCAATTAAATTTCAAAGGAAGTCACGAGAAAACGCAGTAACAAGGGAGAGGCAGATTGTGGACCAAGTTATCTCTAGTCATACCGAATCTCTTCCACAGCTAAGCCAGGCAAGAAAGCGAGCGAGGACATCCCCGCAGACTCCATTGAATGCTGAAGGAACAACGGAAAGAGCGGTAATGACATCTCCTCTTTTGACAAGAAGCCCCCTAGTGAAAAAAACCGAGGATTACCTTGATGAAATGCCCCTCAACGGGACTCCATTTCTGGAGGACCGTAAAAACCTACGAAAGCAGAGGCGGAAGGAGTTGCAGGAAAGAAGAAAAGAGGAAAAGAGCCGAAAGGCAGCTCCAGAGAATTTGGCAAATAAGAAACGGCAGAGGAAAAAGAAACCCCAAAATGAGGCCATTCTCATAAAGTCAACCGACGGAAAGACATACGCAGACCTCCTGAAGTCCATTCGCACAAGCGTTAACCCCGATGAGTCAGGCACGGAGGTAAGGGCGGTACGCCAGACCCGTGCTGGTGCGGTGATATTAGAACTAGGACAGTCAGAAAATAAAGGTGCTTTTCAGGATGCCTTGAAATCGGTGCTCGGAGAGACGTCCACTGTGCAAGGTCTTGAGCCAATGGCGTACCTCGAGATAAGAGACTTGGACAGTTTCGCAAATGAGGAGGAAGTTAAGATAGCTGTGGCAAAGGCTGCCGGGGGTTCCGTCGAAGATGTCGGCATTACGATAACTCGGCCGAACCGCCGGGAGCAACGCATGGCTCTTGCGCGCATTAGCGAAAAATTTGCCTCCGAAATCCTGAAGACTGCTCGCGTTAAAATAGGTTGGATAAACTGTAGAGTTCGTAGGCGCACGGAAGTGACTAAATGTTTCAGATGCTTCAGTTATGGCCATATACAGGGGAACTGCAAAGGACCAGATAGGAGATCGGAAGGGCTATGCAATCGGTGTGGCGAGAAGGGTCACAAGAGGAGCGAATGCAAAACTGAAAATCCTAAGTGTTTCCTTTGCGTCAGCAATGGGGAGGCGGATGCTCAGCACTTCCCAGGCTCTAGGGCTTGCCCAATTTTTAGGGATGCTCTGGAAAGGGCTAAGAAGGCTAGCTCACCATAAGAGTCCTCCAGGCAAACCTTCATCGAAGTTTAGTGGCTGACAATTTTCTCTCCCAACTTGTTATGGAAATGAAGATAGATCTACTACTAATAAGTGAGCAGTACCGAAACCGGAAAATCCATAACTGGTACTCCGACCAATTGAGCACGGCGGCTATCTGGATACCTTCTAGTAAAATTGTGATAAACAGATGTGGTTCTGGCCGTGGCTTCGTTTGGGTGTGTTGTGGATCACTAACTTTAGTTGGTTGCTACCTCACCCCGAATGAGCCTATTGCTGAGTTCCAAGCTAAGTTGGACGCGCTTGAAGACGAGCTATCTGGTATGACAGGGATAATAGTTGTCGGCGGAGATTTTAACGCAAGAGCGGCAGAATGGGGAATGCCTTATTCTGACCCGAGGGGACGAAGACTCCTGGAGATGGCAGCGAGAACGGGCCTTCACGTTGCTAATGTTGGTAAATCTACAACATTTCGGAGACCAGGGTTTAGAGAGACCATTCCGGATGTCACGTTCGTTTCGGAACGCGCTCTACAAAGGATCATTGGCTGGAGGGTGATTGAGGAATTTACTGGTTCTGATCACCAGTATATTTCTTTTCGAATAGACGACTCTAGACCAGCACACCGTTTGACAACGTCTACTCGCAACCCTCGCTGGAGAGTCTCCCAGCTCGATAAAGAAGCCCTCCAAACCATCATTACTTGGGGTAAGGACAAAGTCCTTACGTCAAGTGGTGGAGCCGAGGAGATCGCGGGTAGGACTATGGATCTGATTAAGAAGGCTTGTGACACGTCCATGCCAAGAAAAAGCCGTTCAAAGGAGAAAAAAACAGTCCATTGGTGGACCACTGAGATTGCTGAACTCCGGAAAAAATGCGTTTCTCTGCGGCGCAGGGTCACCAGAAGAAGAAGGAGGGGTGATCCTGAGCTGGAGAAACTAATTCCAGAATTTAAAAGGGCTAGAAAGAAGCTAAAAAAAGCGATCCTCAAGAGTAAGGCCACTGGCTGGGACCGGCTAAAGCAGCAGATTAATAACGACACATGGGGCTTAGGTTACAAACTTGTAATGAACAGGCTTGGGACTCGATCTGCCACACCTGTACTAAGTGGGCCAAAAATGGATCTCATAGTAGAGAGACTCTTCCCCGCGCACCCAAAGCGTGCTAAAGATAAATGTGAAAAAGAAGATAGACCTATTTCCCTATTTCAGAAAGAAGAATTAGCAGCAGCTGCAAATTCCTTGAAAAATAAGAAAGCCCCAGGCCCAGACGGAATTCCTGCAGAGATACTGAAACTAGTCGCTAAAGATTATCCCCAACTGCTCTTGCACATGTACAATCGCTGTCTCACTGATGGTGTATTTCCGGCCAGATGGAAAGTCCAACGCTTGGTACTAATACCAAAAGGCAAAGGAGACCCTGAGACCCCGTCTGCATACAGACCTCTCTGTATGCTGGACACGTCTGGAAAGCTTCTTGAAAGACTTATCAAGCCGAGACTGGCAGCCGCATTGGAGTCAGCTGGAGGGCTCTCTAATAGGCAATATGGCTTTCGAGCGGGGTGGTCGACTGTCGATGCAGTCCACAGGGTGACCTCAACTGTCATGGAGACTCGCCAAGATAAAGTTTCTTCCCGTCGAAAAGTTATGCTTGTAACTCTAGATGTGAGGAATGCGTTTAACTCGGCTAGATGGATTGACATACTCAAGGCGTTGAGAAGGTTCTCAATCCCACTGCACCTGCTTAGATTGTTGGAAAGCTATCTTAGTGGCAGGTGGCTTCTATACCAGTCGGCGGATGGACCCCACTCAAAGGAAATCACGGCCGGTGTAGCACAGGGGTCGATTTTAGGCCCAGATCTCTGGAACGTACTTTATGATGAGCTGCTCTGTGAAGAGATGCCGAACGAGTGTTTCCTTGTGGGATACGCAGATGATATCGCTGCAGTTATCGTAGCAAGGACACTCGAGGACCTCCAGATGAGGCTTAATCAAGTAATGCGCAGAGTTGTCTTTTGGATGGACAAGCATGGGCTAAGTTTAGCGATGGAAAAGACTGAAATCGTCTTGCTAACAGGGCAGAGAATTCAGACCATTCTCGATTTTCGAGTAGGCTCTGTGACCATACGGTCGAAGAGAGCTCTTAGGTATCTAGGTTTAAGGTTAGATAACAAGCTTACCTACCGAGATCAGATCACCCTCGCAGCGGAGAAGGCAGCCGGAGTTTCCGCCAACCTTGGCAGGCTTATGTCCAATGTTGGTGGCCCTCTGGCCAGTAGGCGTCGGGTCCTTATGACGGTAGTGCAGTCCTCCTCTATGGATGTGAAGTCTGGGCGGGTGCCCTGCAGAGGGAATGTCACCGCACGAAGTTAGCAACAGTTCAAAGAAGGGCAGCACTCCGTATAGCTTCGGCCTATAGGACTGTCTCGGAGCCGGCGGCATTGGTGGTGGCCGGGGTTATACCGATCGACCTCCTAGCTAGAGAAAGGAAGCTTATCTACGATGGTATCCTCGATAGGACAGTAGCTCGGAGAGAAACCTTAAAAGCTTGGCAGGAGCGGTGGGAGGCCGAGACCAGGGGGAGGTGGACTGCCCGGATTGTCCGGGACTTGAGTGCATGGGTAGGCAGGGAGTTTGGTGAGGTGGATTACCACCTCACCCAGTTCCTTACCGGCCATGGAAACTTTCGAGGCTTCCTTTGGAAGATAGGAAAAGCAGATAGCCCGCAATGTCAATACGGGGATTCACGTTATGATGATGTTTACCACACATTTTTCCAGTGTAACAGGTGGGAAGAAGAGCGGAGAGGCCTAAGCAGGGACATTGGCCCCGTTTCGCCGGAAACCATAGCAGGAATTATGCTTGGGGGCCCTGATAAGTGGAGCGCTGTATCCATTTTCACAAGCAGGATCTTGCTAAAGAAGAAGAGCGAGGGAAACAGAGCTATTCCTCCATATACACAATGAAAACATAGTGGGTCCCCTATAGGGGAAAAACGGTACCCTCTTGAAGATTGGCCAAAGCAGCTGTTCCAAGAGGGAATAATACCAGAAATGAGGGGTTTTTGGTGGGTGAGAGTCCCACACACTGGGGGTTTGCTCGAGGCAAGCACCCTGAAGGCCTTGTAGGTTTTCCCCTCATTGCAGAAAAAAAAAAAAAAAAAAAAAAAAAAAAAACGTGTTCCGGTTGATGGATTCAGTTGGATAATTCACTTGGCCTTTCATATCACACAAAGTCTTTTTGTACCAAAATTTCATGAAAATCGGACCATTCTTGAGTCCGCTCTTTGCGCTAGAGAGCGACAGAGAACTATGTAGACATCTGTACCCCGGAGTTAAAGGACTCCATGTCACATATTTGTAATTGTTCAGAAGAGCCAATCATTATAGTCGTATTTTGCTTGGGTTTTTGTATAATTTTTCCCAAACTTTCAACAATACTCATTGTGTATTTTAGTTAGTCAATAAACAAAATAACATGTAAAATATATAATAACATGTAAAACTCAATGTACATATTGTATATTCAATTTGTAAATAAAAAATCTCTTCTTCTTCTAACAGCCAATTTTCCTATAACTTTGAACTATTAAAATTTCTTTCTTCGTTACTTATAGAAACCGTTTAAAGAAATTGTTCACATTATTATTGGCATGGATAGATAATTGGAAGTATTGATCATAATCAAACAAAAGTCCGTCACGCAGAAGCTGCATAACTAAGCAATTTCCTCAGAATTTGGGTAGTGTAGAATGCTACCCAGAACAATTTGCTTAAAAGATCCAACATAAATAAAATAAAAACATGAATAGTTCTCTTTTAATTTTGTAATGAGTAACTGTTCAATTATTAATTTTGTAATTAATTTGCTTCCAGAGTTATGTTTACATATGGTAACTACTACACTACTTAATGAATACAAAAAACTTCATATTTTCGTCTTTTGATCTGACCCAGGAACAGGATACAGTCCCTCTAGTTGTAGAGAGCGCTCCTTGCGGCGGCATTGCGAACCTAATTCTATTGAAATATATTACAAAGTAAACCCCTCTTTCCGATTGACCGATTTAGCTTATTTTTACAACACTTCTTTCCCATGAGTTACCCACTACGTATACCGCGTTTCGTTACAATACAGCAGAAATTTCGACCGGTATGAGTATATTAGTAATTTGGGTCCTGAGTAAACCCCCCTCATAATGAACCAATTTAGTTTATTTTTACAACACATTTTTACCTGTAGATTACAACTACGAATACCAAGTTTCGTGTCGAAAAAACAAAAACTCTGGCCGCTATCGTGTTAACAGACACAAACACACACACACACACACACACACACACACACACACACATATATATATATATATATACATATATATATATATATATAAATTTTAAGGGGGGTCATTTTCGGTGTCAACTAGGGAGGATCGATAAAGATTTGAAGAAATTTTTCAAAAATTCTGCCATGAAAGTGCTAAAACCAAGTCCTCCTAATGAAAACGGACATGATTTTATTTTTTACTGTCTCATCTTCGTTATGTATGGAAACAGGACAAAGTGCCCTATACCATTATATGGATCGAAATATCCATATTAATAACATTTTGTTAAGTCAATTAAATAAAAAAAAGAAAATGGAGTCCATTACCTCTGCGGTACAGATATTACCTCTGGCGTGCACAGGGAGGGAGGAACCGCGCTAAAAGCAACAGTTACTATAGAGGTTAATTCGACTTTAATGATAAAGCTTTATCAATGATTAATGATAAAGATTTATCAAGAAGAAATTGTAATAACTGTTTAATAATAAGAATAGATTTGTAATTATCGAGCGAATCATCTGCGTTATGAGAGTCTTGATAATAAATAAATAAAAAAAATTATAAAGCAACTCCTAATCAGATCAGTTATTCTTTCTTCCCTTCATAGCCCTGATGAAGGCGTGACAATCAAACCGAAACTTTGTCCCTAATCAAACTAATTTTTTATTGATTAATGTAGTTTTATTCAAGAACTAACGAATCCCTACTAATCTCCATCTCGGTAAAGGAAATCTTGAATATTAAAACCACACCCAACGTGTAAGTGTGAGCAGACCCTCTGGTAGGATAGAGAGCACGTGAGGGTGCCATGTGGAGGAAGTTCTCACGACCCTAACAGGAAATCGATCACCCCCTTCCGGCGGATCGCCATCCACCCCCTACAATCACTGATACTTACACCTGTCACTTACAAGTGTTTCTAACAGCTCAGATACTATCTATAGCAAGAGATCTTTCTTATGGTGCTCTGATTATCCTCCTGTAAAAACAGCAATGTTCTTCGGGTACTTTATGTGTAGGACACAGTTGATATACTCTGCCATTGGAAAACAAAAATTTATGGTTTCGATGCAATATAAAACACGAGCAAACAATTTTATTTGGTTCATTACTAACCCATTAGGTACAAAAGTCCGATGAACTTGAACGCAATTAAAAATGATGTACTATTTATTTATTGAAGTTGGAGATAGTTAGCCGTAGCAGAGATACGAAGCCAAGGTATAGTTTGGAGTCGGCTAGGAGATGGAGATAGTTAGCCGTTGCAGAGATACGAAGCCAAGGTATATTTGGGATTCGGCTAGGAGATGGAGATAGTTAGCCGTTGCAGAGATACGAAGACAAGGTATAGTTGGGATTCGGCTAGGAGAAAAAAACGTCAGACTTTCGGGAAGAAATCTGTATTTGGACGTTTCGGCTGCACATTGGCAGCCTTCTTCAGCACTAGAGAATGGAAAGTTAGGAAGACCTCGAGGACAACTTAGGTAACCATGGTTGAAAGTAAGATTACATTCAACCATGGTTACCTAAGTTGTCCTCGAGGTCTTCCTCCCTTTCCTCCCCCCCCCAGGCATTCTCTAGTGCTGAAGAAAGCTGCCAATGTGCAGCCGAAACGTCCAAATGCAGATTTTTTCCTGTAAGTCTGTCGTTTTTCTCCTAGCCGAATCCCAACTATACCTTGGCTTCGTATCTCTGCAACGGCTAACTATCTCCATCTCCTAGCCGAATCCCAACTATACCTTGGCTTCGTATCTCTGCAACGGCTAACTATCTCCATCTCCTAGCCGAATCCCAACTATACCTTGGCTTCGTATCTCTGCAACGGCTAACTATCTCCATCTCCTAGCCGAATCCCAACTATACCTTGGCTTCGTACTATTTATTTATTGATACATATTTTGCATCTATATCCAGTAGTGAACATTACACAAGACAGTTTCTTGAACATAAACTCCAAACTGAACTAAACAGCATTACCGTGGACTTCACCAACAACCACCCAATAAATGACACATTTACATTAGACGAACTTAAATACGCACTCTCAAACTCAAAATCTTCATCACCAGGACCTGACCGAATTACCTACGATATGATGAAAAATCTACCCAACAAAGGCCTATTAACCATTTTGAACCTATTTAACGAAGTTTTCCAGAGCGGTAACTATCCTCTCTCCTGGAACGATTCCATACTGATCCCCATTCTGAAACCAGGAAAAGATAAGAAGCTACCATCGAGTTACCGCCCCATTTCTTTAACAAATTGTTGTTGCAAGGTACTCGAGCGGATGGTTAATAAAATAATTCTCTGGTTTCTCGAAACAAATAAAAAGTTTTCCGACTTTCAGTGTGGATTTAGAGCACAACATTCAACTATGCACCACATTGCAAGAGTTGAAAGTGACATTTTAAACTAATTTCTAAATAAAGAACAAATATTAGCTGTATCACTAGACCTACATAAAGCCTACGATACTACTTGGAGAAGGCTAATATTAAATCAACTTGTTGAATGGGGAATAGATGGTAACATCCTCCAGTATATCAACAACTATCTTGCGAGGAGAACTTTCAGGGTGAGGGTAGGTACCGCTTATTCGGGTGTATTTCTCCAGGAAAATGGAGTTCCCCAAGGAGGTGTACTGAGTTCAACTCTTTTCAATGCTGCAATTAATTCAATTCATGAATGTATTCCTCAAGGTGTGAAGTATTGCCTTTATGCTGACGACTTACTCATCTACAGTTCAGCCAAAACATTACACACAGCAGAACAAAACATACAAAAAACAATATATGAATTAGAAAGGTGGGGTTGCAGGACAGGATTTAAAGTCTCCGTAGAAAAAACGAAATATATTTTTTTCTAAAAAAAAAGAGCTACTCCTGTCCCCCACCTTACATTAAATCATACACCTATTACTCAAAGTGACACACTAACATTTCTTGGCATAACACTGGATAAAAAACTAACATGGTTGCCCCATCTGAAAGAACTCGTTAATAAATGCAAAAAATCATTGAATTTATTAAGGATTCTAAGTACAACAAAATGGGGAGCTGACAAATGGACGATGCTTACACTCTATCGATCGTTTACCAGGTCTCTTCTGGATTACGGATGTATAGCTTATTCATCTGCCAGCAAGACCACTCTTAAACTATTAGACACTATACACTATACAGCATTAAGGTTTGCATCAGGTGCCTTCAGATCAAGCCCAGTCGAAAGCTTATGTGCTGAAACGGGAGAACCTCCACTGCAGTATCGGCGTAGAATAATTGCCTTAAAATTCCTTATTAAAGCAAAAGCTCTCGGTACACCTTGTGTATCAGAATTTCTTAATAATATCTATTTTGACAAATATAGTCGACTAAACTCTAAAAAGAAACCTTTACAAATTAGAACTCATGAGGATACAAATCAAGCAACAGCACACACTTCAATTTACCCTAACAATCACATTGACATACCCCCATGGAAAGTGAAGAACTTAGCCATTGACCTAACATTGACTAAATACAAGAAAACAGATCCGATTGCTACTAACGCTTATAAAAAAATATTTAACTCCATCATACGAGAAAGACCTGACAGTACATACATATTCACGGACGGATCAAAAACACAAACTGGAACAGGTGCAGCAGCAATAATTAATGAGGTCGTACATGCAATAAGACTACCCGACCATACTTCTGTATATTCCGCAGAGCTGCATGCAATAAGACTACCCGACCATACTTCTGTATATTCCGCAGAGCTGCATGCAATAAGACTACCCGACCATACTTCTGTATATTCCGCAGAGCTGCATGCAATAAGACTACCCGACCATACTTCTGTATATTCCGCAGAGCTGCATGCAATAAGACTACCCGACCATACTTCAGTATATTCCGCAGAGCTGCATGCAATAAGACTACCCGACCATACTTCTGTATATTCCGCAGAGCTGCATGCCATTCTTCTCGCACTGACTAACATCCACAACTCAACTACTAACGACATTACAATTTGCACGGACTCACTGAGTTCTTTACTTTCCATGGGAAACATATACAGCACTCATCCTCTTATCGTCAAAATTTTTACTACATTATTTCAATTACAAAGTCAACACAAACATGTCTCGATGTTCTGGCTACCTGGTCACACTGGTTTATCACAAAGTACATCTGTAGACATACAAGCGAAATTAGCAACACAGAGACCCTCAACAGACTCAGAAACCGTAACTACATCAGATTTATGTACCTTAGCACCATCCATCATATTGGACGACTGGCAAAAAGAATGGACGAAATCCGAAAGCAAGTTAAGACAGATTAAAAACACAACAGGAGCCTGGTTGACCGAAAACCTCACAAGACGGGAACAAGTAGTATTAACCAGGCTTAGAATTGGACACTGCTTACTAACTCACGGACATCTTATGCAAAAAACAGACAGACCAAAATGCAGACATTGTAACGAGGACCTTATAGTAAAACACATACTTATAGACTGTAGACAGAAAGACAACTTACAAATACCACACGACTTAGTTGAAATATTATTACCAGGTAGCCCTTACATCAACACAATACTCAAACATTTAAAAACACTCAACATATACTCAAAAATTTAATAAAATATGTAAAATTTATAGTAAAGTATAGTTGAGCTTTTGTGTGTTTTTTTTTTTTTTTTTTTTTTTTCTTTTTTCTAAATGAAATTTCCAATTGCCCTCCATCTGCATTAAAAGTAAAAAAATCGAATTGAGATCATTTTAATTTAAAGTACTTATACATATTCCTTATAATATATATACCTATGTATATTTATTTATTTTCTATTCCTTTATTTACTATTATTTTGTTGTTTTCATTTTCATTTATTTTGTTATACTTTATAATTATTTATTTCATTTTTTTTATTTATTTATCTTTTTCTTTCGGACTGAGACAGATTTTCATAGTCATAAACTGTAAGGAGACCATCGCCAAACTGTAAGGAGACCATCGCCAAACGTTACGGGTCTCTGAAAATAAATAAATAAATATTTATTGATACTGAGTTACGCAACAGAGGCGATGTCCTCATTAGAACGGTAGAATCAAAATTATTCAGTTCGTAGTCGAGTGATAGTCAGTTGGTTATAAAATTAACGAAGGTAGCAAAAAGTATTAAAAAAAATAAAAAAAATATTAGGTATGTACAATAAAAATAAAATAGAATAAAATATTTCCATTAAAAATGACATATAGTTATACTTTCGAGTGACTGTGTGTATATTTTAAATATGTTAGAAGTGTTTGAATGTACAGACTACCTTCTGTCAGTAACAGGGTCCTGGGCCCGGGTACCGAGGAGGCCCGGGCCGGGCCTCGGTAAGTGGAAAAAATGTATAGGTTATGAACTTGTAAAAAGAATGGGGTTTAGAAATGTTGCCTATATTTATTGGAATGGGATCTATATATTTTTTTAATGTACATAAACTACAAAACAAGTACAGTCCCAGAATAGTATATTTCATTAGGAGTCGTAATAAAAGTAAAAGTACCGAAAGTGACCTTTACTGCACCGATTGTCGGCTTTTATTCTCATTTCGCTCAAAACTCAAGATGAAAACAATTTCAACATGCCCTAAGTCTTATAGTAAAGTAATAGAATATTCAGTCTGTCTCTGAGAATAGGGGCCCGGCTTTGAGAAGTGGGGGCCCGTGATCTGGTCCCTGGCCCGGCTCTGAGATGCGGCCCTGGTCAGTAAGTCATGTTAAGTCGTGAGTAATTGTTAAGTTGCTGCGTTGTCTATAGTCTGTGAGGTTATGTTTTACAGTTTTTGTTCTCTTGCCTACAAGTTGGTCTTTCTTTTCTGTCCAGTAAGTATGAGTGGGTTAGATATACTATTAAACGCAACTAAAACAAATCAATAACCAATTAAAACGTTTGGTAAACAGGGACAAAAACCCTTTGAAAAAAAACAAACCAAAAATAACAATTTTGAAGTTTTAAGCACTTATTTTTTCGAAGGAGGCCGAGTGGTCGTGAGTGTTACGGCGTTAGAAACTAAACTCCGGGCCAAGGGTCGTGGGATCGATTCCCACTATGGGGCGGTGGCTTTTCTTTAGAAAAAATAAAAGGCATCAGCCCTATCCTGACTAGAAAAGGCCCTAAAATTCTTAGTTAATAATAATGGAAAATTTAAATAATAATTTCTCGGATTGACATTACCACATCGAAAATTACATCTGAACCTTTTTTGTAGAAAATTTAGTAAGCTTTCGATGGATGCGTAGCACATACCACGAAATTAAAACATTAATGGCGAAGTATAAAACTTTTTTATTGGACCAAGATAAAAATAGCGTCACTTTGTCTTCCTTTTGTCCCATGTATAGACTTATTCTTAATCCAAACCACGAAACACCTGCTTACCTAAATATGAACCTCCCATTTCCATTTTATAGAGTAATAGCCCAAATTAGAACAATTAATACAAATATGATAAAACTAAACTACAAAAATACTACAATATCCATAAACCCTAATGAAATCTTTCCCATCTGCAATAGTAATTAGTTAGAGAATATTTATCATTTACTAGTAACATGCCCGATCTATAATCCATACAGAACCTCCTGTCTTACAGACATTAGAAACATCTCTCCCGAAAACCTGTCTATTTTCCTCAAAGATTTGAATGTATATCAAGCAAGAAAACGATTCTATTTTACGATAGCGTCCCTAAACCTTCGAAAATTTGCTCTAGAATATTGAAAATGTAAGATGTTTTAGGCTCTAAGTATGGCATATCTTATTGTTATTAATTAGTATTGATTTACTTTTGATTTCTGTTAAGTGCTAATTGTATTAATTCGTTAAATAGTAAGCACACACCCCTTTGTATGGGGCAATGCCCTAAAAGCAAAGTATGTAAATAAATAAAATAAAACATACCACGATTTCCCAACCGTTTTCGAGATATTTACCAAAATATACGAAGATCACAAAACATTTCTATCAATAAAATAATTTGTTTGCATGCTTCCTGAACGCAGTTGTCCCTTGTCAAATGGTCTAAACAGTCCAACAAGTGTTTAGTGACAACTTACTTACTCGACGGACCTTACCGAACGCTACTTGTCCACCAACAATACTTGTAACTTGTCATTGGGACGGCCAAACACAATGACAAGTAGCAAGCTTGTATAAACTGGAATAAGGGTTGCCCATTTTAGAAATCGTGGAGGGTATGACTCAAATATTATCAATCAATCTAAAGAATTTATATTTTCAAGTGTTTTAAACAATTTGGTAGTTTATAACATCGCAACAGTATTAAATAAATAATAAAAATGAACTCGATGGCAGTTTTCAAGGCATTAATTTTAATTATAATTTTCAGGACAGCCATAAAATAACTTCCTTATTTTTAATCTTGTCCCACAATTAATTGACTATCTTAGGCTCTTATATATACGATTATTACTTTTATAATTATTATTGGCGTATTATTTTTTATTCTTAGCTCCAGCTAACTGTATCTTTTCCCTTCGAAAGTATCTTTACGGATCATTAGCCGCCGCAATTGCTTTTACAATAGAATTTTAAGTGAATACTTTACAATACATTAAGCGGAAGAATCTCATGGGAGATGAGTAGAATAACCCCTTTCTTAATTAACCAACCAAGAAATTAAAAACATAAGTCGTAATTCTTAGCGTATTAACAATAGCTATATATATATAAAAATCACGTGTCTGTCTGTTTATTTATTTGTTTGTTTGTTCCTTATACAAATCTACACTGTTTGACCGATATTGACCAAACTTGGTACACAGTCTTGGTAGGTCTTGATACGAGAAATCTCCTAGGCTAGGTAAAAATAGTCAAATTTCAAAATTTGGTCAAAAGGTCAAAAGTTTTGAAAAATTGGATTCACTGAACCATTGTGACGGCCATTTTGAATCGACTACTACTGGTCTCTGTCGGCTATTAGATGAAGTGCTGCTGTGCTGGCCTCTGCCGGTATCACGACTACTACTGGCCTCTGTCGGCTGTTAGATGAAGTGCTGCTGTGCTGGCCTCTGCCGGAATCATTATGAACTAAAACAAATTCACATCGTTTACCGATTTTCGTAGACAACTAGGTATCAAGTAGATCTTGATACGGGGAGAGTCATAGACAGAAAGTAGGTGTAGCATGGCACACTGGGTAACAGCTAGTTTGAAATAAAATTGGTCACTGCAGCAGATCTCTAGGCCAATGTCTTTTGAGTCGCCTCGGTGGAGAGAGTGGGTGGGTGGCACTTGATAGGGAGAGGACTTCAGGATTTTGATGAGTGGAAAGTTTAGGATGGAAACGTTGGAATCTGGATAATACAACATCATTAACGAGTGGGATATTGAGGTCTTTATGGAGGTTGAGGTTGGAAACTTAAAAAGGAGCATCGACTATTGTTCTTAGGACCTTGGATTAGAATGTTTGAATGCGTCTGGTGTTCGATGATTTCGCAGTTCCCCATAGTTCTGAACCGTTTGTCCAAATGGGTTGCAGTAGTGATTTGTAAATGATCAGTTTGTTTTCAGTACTTAAATGTGATTTGCGGTTCAACAGTCTATAGAGTTGTCCAAATCGCCTGTTAAATAAAATTAAAGACAATTCGGTGTACCTTTTACAATTCACACTAAATGTCTTTATAGGTTGGGGGAGTTGAAAACAAATAGACATTCATTGTGAGTTCTCACTTTTTTTTTACCTCCCTTACCTATAAAGAGTCACATTTGTGACTACACAAAATTGTGAATACACAAAATTGTCTTAAATTTTATTTCAACTGATCGTTAATAGGCAAAACTTGACGACTTATTTTGTGAATGCTTTTACATATACTTTCTCATTTTTTTGTGAACATTTGCAATTTTTTCTGCGAATTAATTTGATAATTTAGTAAAATTTGTGAAATCATTTGAGCCGTTGCGGATACGAAGGGTGAATTCAACAACCGATCAAATTTTATTTTCCCCCGCCGCAATCTAGACGCTTCAGAGAATGTTTCATGTTGTTAACAAGCTGGCTGAAAACTACCATAAGAAGGCTGATACGAAAGGCGAACACAACACTCCAAAATGGAGTTCACACTAATTCCTGGTCAATTCTTATAGAATTTGAACAATGAGACATCCCACAACGAAAAGATGTTTTGAATATACCTACTCTAGTGGCGTTCGCCCTTATGAATAAAATATTTAAACGCATTTTCATCAAAGCTACCTTCTGTTGAGTTCGCTCTTCCTATCCGCAAAGCCTCAATTGTGTGTATATATATATATATATATATATATATATATATATATATATATATATATATATATATATACAAGGCTTCCCTTGATAACCACCGAGGACGACACATAGCAGCCTGAAGAAGTCGGAGATGAACCCGACGAAATATTGCGATGGAGAGAGGAGCGACACCGCTGGAGAAAGAAGCCGTTCCATACGTACATATATATTTATATATATATATATATATATATATATATATATATATATATAAATCACCTGTCTGTCTGTTTGTCCCTTATACAAATCTACACAGTTTGACCGATTTTGACCAAACTTGGCACACAGGTAGGTCTTGATACGGGAAATCTCCTAGGCTAGGTCAAAATAATCAAATTTCAAAATTTGGTCAAAAGGTCAAAAGTTTTGTTGAAAAAAAATTGGCTACACTGAACCATTCTGATTCTGATGGTCATTTTGAATCGACAGCCATTTTGAATAATGCCTCAAATTTATTTGTTGATGTTCTTGATAATTAGAATAACTCGAACTCATTGATGAATTTACATCATTATATAATCATGTAATGCAGTTTATTTCAATTTTATATCAACAGTCACTGTCTAACTAAGGAGCGCTGGCCTTTCTTTGATAAGACCTATCTACTCGCAGGCTGTGCTGCTGGCCTCTGTCGGCTGTTTTACGAATTTCTGTGGTGCTGGCCTCTGCCGGCTGCTTTATGAATTACTTGACAGATATAAACAAATTCACACCGTTTGACCGATTTTGTCGTAACTGGGTATACAGGTAGATCTGATACGGGGAGACTCATAGGCAGAAAGTAGGTGTAGCATGACACGCCTGATAACAGCTAGTATAATATATATATATATATATATATATATATATATATATATATATATAAATACAAACAAATGTGTATTTACACTTATGAATACAAATTTATTTGTATTCGTATTTACAAATAAGTGAAGTACGAATAAATTCGTTTTAGAATTTGCAAATAGAATTATGCCCATCGCTTGTACATATCTGTACAAGTTGCACCCAACTCCTAGAAATATTCGACAGGTTTTAGCCAATAATCAACTCTCAAGACAATTTTTCTCGGTATAAATTCTGTTTCTTCCAGCCGAATGTCAAATCTCCCAGTCGGAAATTTGAATATTACAAGGCGAATGACTCACCAATAAGAAAGATAATGGCGTTGACCAAAAGATGGACAATTTACATAAAAATTCTCGAGTCATTCCTCTTTATTGTCTCATCTCTAAAAGGTTTCAAATGCTCTAATAAGGCCGAGGCGTAACAAGATCGTACTGCCGTAAATAGAGCAGGAATTTCGCTGAAGTAGCCGCAAGACTTCTACCGTAATCGGAAATACAACTAGTATTGTACTATCTACTACATTAGACACTTTTGGTGAACAAAGCAAAATTTTATCAATTGTCAAAAAACAAGTCAGACAGTCCGAGGCTATACTACTTCTTGTACACCGTGTGCACAATAACAGAAATGTACAATTATCAGTTATTCTGAATAAGCTAGTCGTGGAAATAGGATTTATCTTGAACTACTGGAAAACAAAATTGGTTTTAATGTGAACCAAAAAATCTAAAAAAAAATCAGTATTTTCATTTTACATTCCACACATGGAGGTCAATCCATAAAAATTGTCCTCGCAAAGAAACATTTCCGAAGAGCGAGGTGCACACCCGGTGCGCAATGATTTTATTTTTGTGAATTCACTTACAAATTGGATGATTTCCATAGTAAACATGTTTTTTTTAGTAAAAAATAAACAATATAAAGAACAAAAAATATTTCACTTCTGGAGACCGTGTTCGAAAAAATCATTGTTTTGAATGGGTTAAGAGGTGGATTTTAAGACGCAATCACCCCATAGATCACGAAAATAACGATGATCTTAATTTGTATATATACGTTTGACTGTTCGCACAGGCTCAAAAATGGTCCAATTATCATGACTAGAGCCCGGAAGTTAGGCAAAATGCCTTTTTTATCTGAATGGATATATTGAAGAATCAGATAGAAATAAATATGTTTCCGTGCATTTAGGAAGTGTAGAGACAATTTTTATTTTGCCTTTTTTTTGCCTATTTTGGCTATTTTAAGATTTAAAGCCTTTTTTTGCCTTTTTTGCTCGTTATGCAATTTTTTTCTGCGATTTAAACATTTTAAAAAGCACATAACGAATTTCGAATTTCAGTTCGTCGAAAACAAAAAAAGGTTTCACAAATTAAATTACATTTTACCATCACAAATATCAATTCGAAAGCTTATATTCCCAACCCGTGGATTGAACCTCTGGAAATAACAGAGCCTTCCTTGGTAGAAGGAATGCACAAGCATAATGAATAGCAGGAAAGAGAGAGGATGAGAGAAGTACGTCTCCTTCCTCACGCCACTTTTGCCGTGACAAGGGTGTAGTTACCTGGTATTCCGGATTTAGAAATGATAAGATAATTCGCAGAGGAAGTTTCTCCAAGACGAAAAACATTTTTTCTTAGAAGGTCTATGAGAGTTGATACTTTGAAAAAGCATCTTGTTGTTGCTTGTAAGAAGGGAAAGTAAGAGTAAGTACACTAATTCTGCGATAAATTGATAATAAAGAAATGAATGAGTATTTAAAATACATATTTTCATTAATAATGAGTGAGATTCCTCTTTGCCTTCACTCCTAATAAATGCCTATTTTAATTACAATACTGCCTATTTTCAGTATTTCAAGTGCCCTTTTCCCTGCCTATTTTAACCAAAAATAAATACCTATCTTCCGGGCTCTAATCATGACATTTTTCACAAAAATACTTTATCTAGTTTCAAATGTCGAGTTCTTTAACCAGCAGAATCCGCCGACCGGAACACGGTTTTATGGGCACCTAAATCTCACTTTTCTTCACGATTTCATGATTGTAGGTGTTTAACGTTTTTGAAAAATCATTAATTGCACCTATTTCAATATATGCAACTGACATCATGGGCAAGAATTTATGGAAACGCGCTAAGATGACGCAGTTCCTGCATGGTGGACTTTTTTTTTTCATTCAAATGTGTCATATTATCTTGCCAATGGCGAATACATTAGCCTTTAGAATATGTTTCAAGACATTTTCTGTGATCAGTCTTGCGGATAAACATTCTTCTAAATTAATTTAATTACTAGCTTAGCCCGCGACTTCGTCCGCGTGGAAAGTGACTTACGGCAGCATTTTTGGATATATGTTTTGGTTTTATTTTGGATTATAAACACCGTCGTAAGAGTATTTAAAAAAACATCTACTTTATAGTACTGCTTATTTTGCGGGATATTAGACGTACTGTCATCGGGGATCAAGCATACAGGCTGCTAGGATTGCTAAACGTGACAGAGCCACTAAGCTGACCCCTTAGGGATTGTTAAACCCTAGTGTGTATAGAGTGCCTGATAGACGGCAGACATACAGGCAAAAATTCGATAAATCATTGTTCTAAAAAGCATTGTATTGGGTACTAATGCGTTGATAAAGGCCCCCAATAGTATTTTTTCCCATATATCTTCCTTGTACAGACAGCGATCCGTTAGAATTTTATTATACGTATTCACATAACTACTACTAAGGTTATAATAATATAACATAATATATGTAAAAATACTAACTATTGTGTAAATAGCACTGCTGTATATAATGCATAGTCCTTAATTCTGAACACAAATCTGCTAAATTTTGTTCTCTTTGTTGTATTTAATTCTCTAAGCTACTGATAATAGTGTACATATAAATTTGTATTTTTTTATTTTTATTAAAAAAGAGTAAATCGCCGTCGTTGCGGAGCTACTAAAAATAAAATAAAAAATAAAATAATAATATGTGTTTTAGCCTAAAACAAATCACTCTTGGGCTACAACGAAGCTCTTTGGAATATTGGTATATTGAGTGGTATTTTCGAAACAGGTATAAGACAGTAGGTGCTATCAGCTGTGTACGTGGGTATTGGTTGTGCCCCCGCTGATATATTAAGAACGCCTCTGTACACCTCGGTTCTCTTAGCCAACCTGCTTCAATATCATCTACATACATGTCTGTAGGATCTATACACATCTTTGATAATGTGACTACGTCTCACTTCCCAAAAAATTAACCAGAATGGTGACAAAAGGTTTGTAGACAATATCTAACACCAAAATCCTGCAACTTCGTCTCATACCACTCTCCCTATCTCTCAATCATTCCATCGTTTTTTTTTTATGGGAATTCTGCAGCGAAACGGAAAGAATTTTCACACTTAATACTATTAAGCCAGACTCCAGAGCGAGTACATGGTAACGAGAGGACTCCCTAGCAAGAAGTGCTCCAGAAGAGGTGCGAAAATATGCACGAAACATGTCGGGCCTATTATATATATATATATATATATATATATATATATATATATATATATATATATATATATATATACAAACGTACGAATCACAAACATTTAAACAGGGGCAAAAATTATAACACAAATAACCGCTTGGATATCATATCCCAGATGTCTAATGGATTTATATAATAGTGATATATAACAGTAATAATGTCCTCGCCAACGGCCATAGCCACGTTGAGTGCGCCGGTTCCCGTTGATCTGCAGCTTCGGGCGTAACCAGTACCTGAATGGGTGACCGACCACGTGCTGTTGGTATTATAAGAGGTTGGCAACCTATAGATAGCCCTGCGTTAGTAGCATAAGTCCTCGACATGAGTTAGTTTTTCCCCTTACAGGGTGAAAACCCGCTAAAAGACTGTTTACAGCACAATTCACGAATCCCCAACCATTCCCTTATAAAAGAACCCATTCATGTTTTGCATCCATTGATAAGTGAGAAGTCACATTGATCCATTATGCAGGCCATTCATTAGAAGCGTATGCCGACCGTTGCCCGCTCCGTGGTTACTCACTAATTCATGAACACCACTTCCCTGACAGCGTCGACGGAAATTATCCCTAATACATCACTCTGTCCAGATTCCCCCCTCGGGCACTGACAGCACAATTATTTATTCGTTTCCTGTTATGGCCTTCGGGGAAAGGGGAATGTTATTCCGTTTCATATTTTAAGGATGGATTGGGACCTGAATGTATTTGGAGCCTATTTGAAATTGCAATTAACATTGCTGGATTATTTGCGTCATTAGGCTCCCTTGATCTACACCATTTTATTTATTTTTTTTAATTCATGTTTATTTAAAATCTGTACAATTATAAGTACAATAATTAATGGTGCTGACCTAAGTATACATGTCAATGAACCGTATATGGATGGAGCCAAAGATTATTGGCACTTCTTAATATATCTAAACATTTTTATGTTTGCTGTTTTTAACTGCTGTTATGTAGCTGTTCACGGGGCCAAAATCACTTAAGCCTCCTGGGTTGGTCTTTAAGATGGGTCCGAGTGGAAAGGGATTGACCTCTAGGATTTGGGTGGGATGACAATTTGGAATGAAAGGTTAGGAATCGGGATTTGGCGAGATCGATTACGAAGGGAATGTAGGGTTCGTTATGTAGGGTTTTGTTGGAGACATAAAAGGGCGCATTGACTATTTTTCGAAGGACTTTGGATTGGAATGCTTGTATTCGTTGTATGTTTGAGTGTTTTTCTGTTCCCCATAATTCAAGTCCGTAAGTCCAGATAGGTCTGATTATAGTTTTGTAAATAGTGAGTAGGAGTCCATATCTCCTGTTTAGATCTTGTCTTTTCAGTCGTGTGTGTGGATTCCATACACCATTTTATAAGCGCATATTATGAAAGTTTTCAGAAATAAGCAACACAACTTATAAACAAGTCCGCCAAGCAGGAGCCGCGTAGAATCAAATTCCAAAGTTTTGCGAGTTGTTGTGGTTAACCAAACATAATCACTGATACAACCTGTTAATAGTCTTCTAATTGCCACAAAATGCTGCAACTGTTTTGCCTTATTCCCCTGTGAGGTGGGAAAAGAGAAAAATAGTTGCAGCCCATCCTCATTTATCGTGGTGACACATTGCCAGAATAAGGCCACTCACGCTCCGATCTGCTGTCCGACTTGTAATCCAAATTTAGTCCTACTCTGTTTTCAAGACTGTGTACGTTGCTCACGAGCCGAATTTATCAAGTGGTGACCGAAGATGCCGGAACGTCGAGCACTGACTGAGGTAAGATGGACGATTTTGAGCCGACTCCCCCGCTACGCTCCAACTCCCTCGCCAGTCGGATGTCGGACCGGAACTTCGGAAGTTGGACCACAAGTCGTAGAGGCCAAGTTCCTGCCCCCACAAAGAAACACTCCCTTCCTCAAAAATATCCCCTCCTAAACCCTCCCCCAAAAAACGCCTTACCATTCTACACTCCAAAAAAGTAGTATGAGTTGGTGTATTAATTCAACCAAAAATATTTGCCAATACAAGAGATGATACAAGAAAGAAATGTCCAAGTTCATTACTTGGAAGACCTCATAGTTACTTACTAAGAAGTTAAGAACAGTAAAGACACTTCAACTGACCTTTAAAAACAACAATAAAAATACTTATATCCAGTTACTAAAATATCACTTTCCTCAACCAGGTATATTCTTAAACTTGGCATTGTTTATTTTTTCTCTAAAGATAATTTCGGCACAAAAAAAAAAAACATTGCCAAGTTTAAGAATATACCTGGTTGAGGAAAGTGATATTTTAGTAACTGGATATAAGTATTTTTATTGTTGTTTTTAAAGGTCAGTTGAAGTGTCTTTACTGTTCTTAGTGAGTAACTATGAGGTCTTCCAAGTAATGAACTTGGACATTTCTTTCTTGTATCATCTCTTGTATTGGCAAATATTTTTGGTTGAATTAATACACCAACTCATACTACTTTTTTGGAGTGTAGAATGGTAAGGCGTTTTTTGGGGGGGGGTTTAGGAGGGGATATTTTTGAGGAAGGGAGTGTTTCTTTGTGGGGGCAGGAACTTGGCCTCTATTTCACATTTATGTTTTTTTGGGGATCTCATTACTTTTTTCTAAGTATTAAATAGAATTTAGTTGCCGTATACCTACTGGCTTTTGTACTTCATATAAAACCAGGGTCTTTGGATTCTGCATAAGGTTCTCCTTACTGCTTGATATTTGATACCAATAATCAAACTACATACATCTAATCACTAGACTAGAAAAGTTAGAAGCTTTTCCAGATGACATTACTCTTGAGGACAAATTGATTGCTCTCTTAACTAAACTATTACACTGTAAAACACAGGAACCTTATCCCGAGGATAAAGATCACAATAGGGAAAGTGCAGAAGGCCTTCAAGAAAAATATGGGAACAAAGACGATACATTTTGGGTTTGTGATCCTAAACTTTGTAATTTAGATGGCTCGACTTTGAAAAACTTAGTATCTGCTTTGAAGTATATTATGCAGTGAACCCCTACGACTTTATTTACTACATTTAAGAAAGAAGTCACAACTGTTTTCGTTAAGATGCGTCGAAACGTTTTTTAAAACATCAAATATAGGTTCTCCTTACCAAGACGATTCATTTGATACCCCACATGATGGGTTTCAGAAGGAATGATGGCATTTCGATGGAACAAAAAGTACAAAACGTCATAGGTAATATGACACTCCCGTATCAAGACCTACCTGCATGCCAAGTTTGGTCAAAATAGGCCAAACGGTGTGAATTTGTATACGGAAGAAACATACAGACAGACAGCTGACAGACCTTTTTTACCTAGCCTAGTGCATTCCCCGGACCAAGGCCTACCTGTGTGCCAAGTTTGGTCAAAATCGGTCAAATGGTGTGAATTTGTGTAAGGAACAAACATGCAGACAGACAACTGATAGACGATTTTGACTAGCCTATGACACTACCCGGATAAAGGCCGACATATGTGTCAAATTTTGTCAAAATCGGTCAAACGGTGTGTATTTGTATAAGGAACACACAGACAGACAGATGATAGACAATTTAACCTAGCCTAAGATTCTTCCCGTATCAAGACCCATCTGTGTCCCAAGTTTTGTCAAAATCGGTCAAACGGTACGGATTTGTAAGAGGAACAAACATACAGACAGACAGCTGGTATACGATTTTTACCGAGCCTATATGCGTCTAATTGTTTCTTAAAACATCAAATATAGGTTCTTCATACCGAGACAATTCATTTGATACCCCACATCATGGGTTTCGGACGGAATGATGGGTTTCCGAAGGAAGTACAAAACTGGAACGACCCCGCCCTGGAAGCGGAGTCAAACACAACTTTTCGCGATTTTTCGATTTTTTCCTTTAACAAAGTCTTCATATCTATCTTCATGCAAAATTTCAAGTCTCTAGCATCATGGGAAGTGCCTAATAATTTTGATGAGTCAGGGAGTGAGTGAGTCCTATAAATCCCGATTTTCGATCGCCTATATCTCAGAAACTATTCGATGTAGAATTATGAAAATTTCCAGTTTTACTCACATCTAGTAGTATAATGCCTGTGTAAAATTTCATAACTTTATCTTTACCTGGTTGAAAGTTATGAGAAGGTAAAAATCGGCTCTAATACCGCCTGTAATATACACACAGTATGCTTAGGCCGGAACTTGGCCTGGCGCACTACCGTGCGCCTAGATATACAAAAAAATAATAATACAGACAGCCGTTCATGAAAAAGGAGAAAAACCATCAGCATAACTAAGAAGATTCCTGAAAAGTTGGTTAGTGCAGCCTGCATTCCTGAATAATTTGCTTAACCTATATAAACAAACAAAAAAAACTTAATTTTCTTCCGGAGTGTTACTACGCTACTAACCTAATACTTACACAAAAACTTAACATTTTTTTTATGGATCTTAATAAAAAATAAACATGCCGTCATGCAAAAAGAGAACATCCCACCCTCATAACAACGCAATAAGCGCATACAACACCCCTAGTGGAAGAAGTAACATCTATTTCCCGTGGTTTTTTGATAAACCAATTTAGTAATTTTTTTTCTCTTTAGATAACCATGACTTACACTAGAACAGGCCCTCCACCAGTGGACTGATTTTGCTGGTTGACGAGCTCGTCTAATCGTTTGTTATGGGAATGCTATATACATAAAACGTTTCGGAGGGAAGAAACAACAACTACGGCCGCTATAGTGCAATCTTCGGAGAGTGCTAAATAATCGTCCTCTTGTGAAAGTGCCGAAATAAGGATTGTCCAGCTGGCAATCAGCCCGCCGAACGGGGTCGGGGAGACTGTTAGAGCAATTGTTCTAATTGTGAAGGAGTGCAAGAAGTTCAAATTAGAATCGTGCTGACAATTGCCGTCAATAATGGCGGAGATGGATGATTTATGACAGCTTCAATCTCCGTTTGTCCGGGGAAAATGCAAGGATTTTTGGTTCACAATATGCTTCAAGCGAACTCCGAATCCAAATTATTGCCCGCAAAGTATTTTTGCTGTTGTTGAAAAAATACTTTGCCCCCCTACCTCCATAGGGAGGAAAACCATTAAGGATGTCGAGCTTATGGCGCAATCTGGAAGGACCGATGAAAACTTTCGACGGTTCGGACCCGATAGATCTCGAAAATAGCGCTCCTACAGCGGTTTTATGTATCTACAGGATTTTTCCCCACAAAATCCGGCTTTTTGCACCACTTTGCACCGGACTAAAGTTACCATATGTCGTATTCCTCAAGTTGATTTATTAAACCAAGCCAATTTCTGCCCACAATAAACTATTCATCCAGTGGGCGTTCTTCAACGATCCATTAGAGACAGAATTAGGCCATCGTACCCGGTATTATCTTGAGGCGATTTCTCCTCCAGCGTTTTACTTAAAAATACAATCTCATTACATAATTAAACAACCATATGCCAGGATAAAATATTCGACCCATCGCGTCTATCTAGGAAACTACCCCTAGCGTACCTCATTAATGTTTTTCTTTTTGCGAGAAGCATATTTTTTTAGTGAAAATACCTCGATTTAAAGGGGTTTAAATCATACTTAAATTTCATCGCCGAACCGGGTTTTTTATATATCTTAAAAAGTTATAGGGTTTTTTCAACGGAAGCTTTTTCTCTTATTTAAAGGCGCTTTTATGAACAACCTTTTTGCCAATGGTTGAAACCCTTATTTTTGTTAGGGATAAAAATAAAATTGTTTCGTGTTTTCTTTCGTGTAAAATTTATTAAATTAGTTGGCTTAAGTTGAAAATTGCATTTTCATGTAGAAAAAAAAATGTTCATGAAAGAATGGAAATTTTTCTGAAATTTAAGAATAAAATATTCCTGAAATATACGAGTGTTCTGTAAAAAAACTTATAGATTTTTTTTTTTTAAATTACTGAACATTGCCTGATATATTTCAGGGCTTGTTATATTTGTATGACAAAATTTGCCGTCAATTTCATTAAAAAAATTCAAATAACCTTCCGAGATATTAAAAAAAAAGGTTTTCCTGGTGAAGTTTAAGGGTAATTTTCACCCCTTAAATTGACGAATTAGCACTGAAAAGAAAACCTGTATAATATTTTTATGAGTACTACAACATACATAATAACATAAAAAGAAAAAAATCAGAGAGGTATACCTGCGCAGGTTTCCTTGTAAATGCCTAACAAAACGCAATACGTAAGTAATACGGAATCGCTACGATTTTTCTCGTGAGATTTAGAAACAATTTTTCTGGTTGAGATAATTAAATTGTCGTTTCAGACAAAGGTTTTTTATGCCAAATTTCATCAAAATCGGATTATGTTTAATAATGCTTCAGATACTCAGCCGCTATTTTTCTGTTCAAGGGGTTCTGAAAGGTGGAGTTCTTCTAGTCGGTACTTCCGGATTGCGACATCCGGTCCACGTCAAAAACGAGTTTCCTCCCAATGGGTCTAGGGCTGAAATATTTTAAAAACGCGCGGATCATCATTTTCTGGTGACATAATAAGACCTCATTCAGAGTAAATAGTGTTGACGACATCAGAAGATAAAGTCTTTTGTGTGCGCCCGAGTTTTCTCCGGAACATTAGTCGAATGTTCTACCACTGAGAGAAGCACACCTTCTATCATAGACCTAGCAGCCAGTCACCAAATGCGGCCACTAAGGTAGAACTAGCACGGGGGACTCTACTCGACCTAGGCTAGGTCCGCCTCCCGCTGGCCGTCGGGCTCTGTCTCTGCTTTCGATGCTACCAATGGACCGACCACTGAGCTAAATCTACCACTGAGCTAAATCCCAAAAGTGCTTATGTATGTTATTATCTTTTTCTATTTTCTAATACTTCCTTTTCCCCAAAAGTAACCAACATTTTAATATCTTAGTTTGGATGATTATTGTAAGTCTGGAGCAAACCATACTTTTCAATTTTCCAACTGAATCAATCATTTCTGAATGCTCAAACCGATAACCACCATTATTTTCGTAATCTACGGATTCTGAAACGTAACATTTTCAAGTAGGTTCTTCCGGATGGCCACATCAGGTCGACAGCATAAGCGGGCTTCCTCTTAAGAGAGGGAGGGACGAAACGAACCAGAAAGGAGTGGAGCAGCTTGGTCCGACGACAGAAAAATTATTTCTATTATTATTAACTAAGAATTTTAGGACGGGTTATCTATAGGTTACCACCCTTTCCTAGCCAGGATAGGGCTGATGCTTTTTCTTTTTTCTAAAGAAACGCCACCACCTTAGAGTGGGAATCGAACCCAAGACCCTTCAGACGAAGTGTTAAGTGCTCATGCCTTAGCATTCACGGCCACCGGGCCTCATTCATTTTATATTGTATATTTATTTACACACTTGAACGACCAACCCTTTTTTTCGGATTGTGTCATCTGGTCGACACCATAAGCGAGTTCCCTCCCTATAGGAGGGGAAGAACAGAAGCAATAATATTGATAATGACTCTCCCGATTATTGAAAATTACTCATTCACGAATATCCTGCGTATTAAATATCCAAATAGGCGTTTCAGAAAATAAGTGGAACAGTTATTTCTCAATTAATGAAACATGAGTAGTAATAAATTGGTTCAAGCCAGCAATCAAAAGCCAGTTCTAACAGCTCGCCTCAATCGAACGGATGTCTGGAAAAATATATATCCTATCACAAGTCGTACTTTCTTGCCATCAATTCGACTTGATGTCAAAACTTGTTTCGCGGGGGAATTAAAACGGATTTATATTCAAAGCAATCTATAATGTCGGATTTATTTAAATAATGAAGAAAGACGTCCTCGCCGAGTAAATTTTATAATTAGCGAAAATTAATTTCAACACTTCAAAATATAGCTTGTAAAACATTCTTGAAAACTAATATTGGGCTGTCCGGAAAAATTGTTAAGGTTTTGGAAAATAAGATATATATTAATTCTTTCAACTTATAAAAAATACGAAGGCTATTTTGTTTAAATACCTTTAATTCAGTTAATACATTGATGGTTAAACTAAATATCCTTTATATTAAACTTTCTAGAACGGTCTTTCAATAAGTAACGAGACAAATTGATGTACGCCAATAATGGCTTTATAATTCTATATGAAACGTTTAGGACTTCAATTAGATATCAATATGGATTGACTGACAAATATAGCTTGTAAATTGTTATTGCGTTCTAATATTGAGCTGTCCGGAAAGATTGTTGAGATTTCTGAAAATAATGTATGTCTTAAATATTTTTACTTACAAATTAGAACTTCAAATTAGAATCGTGCTAACAATTTGTCGTCATTACTGGAGGAGATGGGCGATATAGAGCATCTTCAATCTCCATTTTTCTGGGGACACTGCAAGGATTTGTGGCTCAAAATATACTACAAGCGAACTATGAATCCAAATAATTGCGCAGAAAACGCTGTGAGAGCCTTTATTGAAAAAATAATCATTTTTGTATTTTCGTTCTAGGCGGAAGGTCAAAAAATAACACCACTCAGTTTCACCAACTTTATTGCGTCCCTACACGTTCCAAAATAAAAAGTCCGTCACGCAGGAGCTGCATAACTAAACACTTTCCTCAGAATTTGGGTAGTGTAGACTGCTTTCCAGAACAATTTGCTTAAAATATCCTACATAAATAAAATAAAAACATGAATAGTTCTCTTTTAAATTTGTAATGAGTAACTGATCAATTATTAATTTGCTTCCAGAGTTATGTTTACACATGGTACCTACTACACTAGGTAATAAATACAAAAAACCTCATATTATCGTATTTTGATCTAACGCAGGAACAGGATACAGTCCCTCTAGATACAAAGCGCTCCTTGCGGCTTTCTGGCGGGCTTTTCTATTGAAATATATTACAAAGTAAACCCCCGCTTTCCGATTGACCGATTCAGCTCATTTTTACAACACTTCTTTCTCATGAGTTACCCAAGACGTATACCGCGTTTCGTTTCAATACAGCAGAAATTACGACCGGTATGAGTATATTAGGAATTTGGGTCCGGAGTAAACCCCCCCTTCTAATGAACCGATTTAGTTTATTTTTACAACACATATTTACCTGTAGATTACCACTACGAATACCGAGTTTCGTCGAAATATACCAAAAATCACGGCTGGTAGTGGCGAATTGGTATTGTGGGTCCGGAGTAAACCCCCCTCCTAATGAACTGATTTAGTTTATTTTTACAACACATATTTACCTGAGGATTATCACTACGAATACCGAGTTTCGCCGAAATATACCAAAAATCACGGCTGGTAGTGGCGAATTGGTATTGTGGGTCCGGAGTAACCCCCCCCCCCCCCGTAATGAACCGATTTAGTTAATTTTTATATCTCACTTTTCTCTCTATATTACCACTACGAATACCAAGTTTCGTTGAAATATAACAAATATTACGGCTGACATGGTCAAATTAGTGTTTTGGGTTCGGGGTAAACCCCCCCTTCCGGTGGACCGACTTTGGTGGTTAACGAACTCGTTCAATCGTTTGCTAATTGAATGCTATATCCAAGTTTCGTGAGTAAAAAACAAAAACTCTGGCCGCTATCGTGTTAACAGACACATACATATATATATATATATATATATATATATATATATATATATATATAAATAAATTTTAACGGGGGTCATTTTCTGTGTCTACTAGGTTGGATCGATAAAGATTTGAAAAATTTTTTCAAAAATTCCCTCATGAGTCCAACCTCAATAGCTACTTTCCTTCGGAGGAAAGTGCTAAAAGCTGTGAAACATGTAGGGACGCAATAAAGTTGGTGAAACTGAGTGGTGAAGTTTTTATTTTTTGACCTTCCGCCTAGAACGAAAATACGAAGATTAAGAGAAAGGTCAATTGAAAAATAATAATTTTTTATTGTTTTTTTTTACCGCGCACCGACATCCTTTATCCAGCAGAGAATGTTCTTAAAGGGCCCTGATAACAGAAATATCCCTGCTGCAGGTGGGACTCGAACCCCTATCTCCCGCATGAGAATCCAAGGCGTTAGCCACTAGACCATGGGGAGACCCTCAAAGTCTATTTACCCCAATTGTCATCCATCTTGGATCTCATAACCCTTTTTTGCGCGTTTCCTTCCTCTCGTCATAGGGAGATAACCCGCTTATGAGGTTTATTAACTCATGACGTAATCCGGAAGTGCCAAATAGAAATTTTCCGCTCCAGAACCCATAGGTCATGAAATATCAGTGGTTAAATTATATATATATGTTTATATATACATATATTTATATATAAATTAGGAGGAGTATACGCCGACTAAAGTTTAGTTGAATGCCACCAAGGAGAAATCTTTAGTAGCATTATTTCCCTAGATATGGCTGTTTCCGTGTTCTTTTGTTCAAACGCTAGTTTTTTACTATTTGTCGTCCACAGAATAATGGGTGTCAAAAGTTGGTTGCCATTTAAGTCTGAAACTCTTGTTTTATGGGGATTTTCATGCGCCCAGTTGTGAGTGTTGGGTGAATTGAAAATGCCACCTCGAGTAAAGGTGCCCTCATCCGTCCACAAAACCTTTGAGGGAAAGTGATGATCATATTTACCCATGAACCAAGTGCGGAAATTCCTTCTGTTTGAGCAGTCTCGCTGTTGTACCTTGGTTAGTTACATCTAACAAACCTACCTAACAACGAAAAAAATGTCCGTGCGGTGCGCGGGACATTAAAAATGAAAAAAAATTATTTCGTGATAAGTAATTTGTTTGGGTGGCTGCTGTGAATTTGGTTTGAGAAAATTTTGTACGAGGTACAAGAGACCTTGTAGGAAATTTAAGGCAGAATTTTCCCTATGGCGTAAACGACAAATAGCGGAAAATTGGTCAAAAACTAGCGTTTAGACAGCAGAACATGGAAAAAATAGTTTCTCCTTGGCGGCATTCAACTACTTCGGAGTACACACCCCTCAAGTATGGCGATTTCCTTCGGGACCTTCCTGTATGTGTGTGTTTGCCTGTTCGAATTCTAACAGCCTCAAATATGGTCCTATTTTAACGAAATCCGATACAAAAATATTGAGTTTAATTTCAAAGGTCAAGTTCGTTAAAAAGCAGCATCTGTCGAGCGAAATATGTCCTAATTTTAAATTTTCTTTAATTACAAAGCACTCCAAACATAAAATTGCATGATGTTTGCAGATCTTTTTAATTGACAGAAATGTTTGACCTTTTCCTCGCTCCCTCAAGTGTCTTGCCTCTTTGAAGTAGATATCATAATCACTAGCGTATATAGAAAATAATTTCGGGGGGGGGGGGGTACTGGGAACCCCTAGGCATTTGGGGTGTAGGGAAAATTTTAAGTATTTTACAAGGTAGGGATTGTCGGGGTTCGGTCACTGCTATTTAATAAAACTACATTTTATCATAAAAATGGTTTTATTGTGCCGGCGTTTCGGCTTGAACTTCAAGCCTTCATCAGGGCGATGGGAAGATAGAGAACTATTCCTCACAAATGCGGGATCATTTCTCAATGGCAGAAACGCCGGCACAATAAAACCATTTTTATGATAAAATGTAGTTTTATTAAATAGCAGTGACCGAACCCCGAGGGAAATGATCCCGCATTTGTGAGGAATAGTTCTCTATCTTCCCATCGACCTGATGAAGGCTTGAAGTTCAAGCCGAAACGTCGGCACAATAAAACCATTTTTATGATAAAATGTAGTTTTATTAAGTAGCAGTGACCGAACCCCGACAATCCCTACCTTGCATCATCTACGGTCAACGATCTCCTCTCAATTTAAGTATTTTAGTGTAAAATGGTGAGTTTTGAGGTCCTCTGGACACCTAGTAGACCAGGGTAAATGTAGAAGAAATTTGAGGTCCTCTGGACACCTAGTAGACCAGGGTAAATGGTGAGTTTTGAGGTCCTCTGGACACCTAGTAGACCAGGGTAAATAGCAGTGACCGAACCCCGAGGGAAATGATCCCGCATTTGTGAGGAATAGTTCTCTATCTTCCCATCGACCTGATGAAGGCTTGAAGTTCAAGCCGAAATGCCGGCACAATAAAACCATTTTTATGATAAAATGTAGTTTTATTAAATAGCAGTGACCGAACCCGGACAATCCCTACCTTGCATCATCTACGGTCAACGATCTCCTCTCAATTTAAGTATTTTAGTGTAAAATGGTGAGTTTTGATGTCCTCTGGACACCCAGTAGACCAGGGTAAATGGTGAGTTTTGAGGTCCTCTGGACACCCAGTAGACCAGGGTAAATGGTGAGTTTTGAGGTCCTCTGGACACCTAGTAGACCAGGGTAAATGGTGAGTTTTGAGGTCCTCTGGACACCTAGTAGACCAGGGTAAATGGTGAGTTTTGAGGTCCTCTGGACACCTAGTAGACCAGGGTAAATGGTGAGTTTTGAGGTCCTCTGGACACCCAGTAGACCAGGGTAAATGGTGAGTTTTGAGGTCCTCTGGACACCTAGTAGACCAGGGTAAATGGTGAGTTTTGAGGTCCTCTGGACACCTAGTAGACCAGGGTAAATGGTGAGTTTTGAGGTCCTCTGGACACCTAGTAGACCAGGGTAAATGGTGAGTTTTGAGGTCCTCTGGACACCCAGTAGACCAGGGTAAATGGTGAGTTTTGAGGTCCTCTGGACACCCAGTAGACCAGGGTAAATGGTGAGTTTTGAGGTCCTCTGGACACCGAGTAGACCAGGGTAAATGGTGAGTTTTGAGGTCCTCTGGACACCTAGTAGACCAGGGTAAATGGTGAGTTTTGAGGTCCTCTGGACACCTAGTAGATCAGGGTAAATGGTGAGTTTTGAGGTCCTCTGGACACCTAGTAGACCAGGGTAAATGGTGAGTTTTGAGGTCCTCTGGACACCTAGTAGACCAGGGTAAATGGTGAGTTTTGATGTCCTCTGGACACCTAGTAGACCAGGGTAAATGTCAGGTGTTAAGGTCCTCTGGACACCTAGTAGACCAGGGTAAATGTCAGGTGTTAAGGTCCTCTGGACACCTAGTAGACCAGGGTAAATGGTGAGTTTTGATGTCCTCTGGACACCTAGTAGACCAGGGTAAATGTCAGGTGTTAAGGTCCTCTGGACACCTAGTAGACCAGGGTAAATGGTGAGTTTTAAGGTCCTCTGGACACCTAGTAGACCAGGGTAAATGGTGAGTTTTGAGGTCCTCTGGACACCTAGTAGACCAGGGTAAATATAGAAGATGTCCTCTGGACACCTAGTAGACCAGGGTAAATATAGAAGATGTCCTCTGGACACCTAGTAGACCAGGGTAAATGGTGAGTTTTGAGGTCCTCTGGACACCTAGTAGACCAGGGTAAATGGTGAGTTTTGAGGTCCTCTGGACACCTAGTAGACCAGGGTAAATATAGAAGATGTCCTCTGGACACCTAGTAGACCAGGGTAAATATAGAAGATGTCCTCTGGACACCTAGTAGACCAGGGTAAATGGTGAGTTTTGAGGTCCTCTGGACACCTAGTAGACCAGGGTAAATGTAGAAGATGTCCTCTGGACACCTTGTAGACCAGGGTAAATGTAGAAGATGTCCTCTGGATTCCTAGTAGACCAGGGTAAATGGTGAGTTTTGAGGTCCTCTGGACACCTAGTAGACCAGGGTAAATGTAGAAGATGTCCTCTGGATACCTAGTAGACCAGGGTAAATGGTGAGTTTTGAGGTCCTCTGGACACCTAGTAGACCAGGGTAAATATAGAAGATGTCCTCTGGACACCTAGTAGACCAGGGTAAATGTAGAAGATGTCCTCTGGATACCTAGTAGACCAGGGTAAATGGTGAGTTTTGAGGTCCTCTGGACACCTAGTAGACCAGGGTAAATGTAGAAGATGTCCTCTGGACACCTTGTAGACCAGGGTAAATGTAGAAGATGTCCTCTGGATACCTAGTAGACCAGGGTAAATGGTGAGTTTTGATGTCCTCTGGACACCTAGTAGACCAGGGTAAATGGTGAGTTTTGATGTCCTCTGGACACCTAGTAGACCAGGGTAAATGTAGAAGAAATTTTTCCTTGTCATAGGCTTTTTTTTTTACATGAAATGTTCTCACCAAAACAAAATTTCGGGTCTGTTTGCGAAGACCACATCCAGTTACTTTGAAGTATCTGTCGTGATTTTAAACAGTGATTTTTGTACTTACGGATTAGTTTACAGGTTCTTTGCAGGTTATCTATTACTTCTTTATAGGTATCTAAGGTTAGAAACCATATTATATAAATATAGTAATGAAAAATTAATATAGTAATGAAAAGTATTTAAAATCTCTGCAATCACTACTAAAAGTAACTTTTTTTGACTACTATATTTATATAATATGGTTTCTAACTAACCGTTAGATAACTAGTATTTGTAAGTAATACTTTTAGGCGTGTAAAGAATAAATGAAAATAAGCGGAATATATTTCAGCAAGCAATATTTATTAATAAAAAGGTTAATATTATAAAAATCAACGGTAATTGTGAAGTTTAGGGGCCTCCTCTCCGATTTTTGTGCCCGGTGGTTCGACAACATATTTATATTTCATATTTATTTTGCATTATAGGCATACGTGCTATTCGTTTCCGCTCGCACAAGAAGATATCAAAGCTCTGCTCAATCCAACTCGCTAAAATTAATAGAATTATATTAATTTTTGAGATTTGGATTGACTTGAGGGTTGAAGGTTACTTTACTACCAGCAACAACAAATAGAAATGCAAATGAGTTATGCGCGTGCGCTGAATCACTGTTGAAATCACTGCAGATACTTCACAAGGAACTGGATGTGCTCTTTTCAAACAGACCCAAAATTTCGACCGGGGGGGGGGGGGGGGGTTGCAGCCCCCCTTATATACGCCCATGATGATAATGAAGCAAGACTATTGGATGTCACCCTGAGATACAGGCGTGGGTTGGTTTGGGGGAGGAAAGGTTGCATAACCTAAGTGTGGGCTACTAAGCAAGGTTAGGCATCTGTCGTCGCTGGGATCTATCCAAACCGATGTCCCAATATTTACAGAATCTTTGAGGATCAATTTGGCAATTTTTGGACCCTTCCGGAGTTTCGGCTTTACCTACGAATTATTCTTATGCGCTTTACTTGCAGGCTAACGACGTTAAGCAACGTCGGCGTGGCCAGTATCTGAATGGGTGACCTTCCACGTGCTGTTTGCATTATAAAAGTGTAGCAACCTGTAGATAGCACGGCGCTCTTAGCCCAGTTGTTGATATGCCGTAAAAATAAAACAAAATAAGGAAACAAAAGAGACAAGAGATTATCTTATGAAGCCTTGCAATAAAGGCAAAAGTAGAAATAATTAAATGAAAATTTAAAAGCAGCTGGTACCACACAAACAGTCATTTAAGTTAGAGATAACAAAAAAATAATTTTAAGATGGTATTTAGCTCATGGTAAGCTAATCGGTATTTTTGGTCTTCAAACAATAGGGTGGCAACCTGTGATTTTTTTAGCGTTCGTAGCCCATTTGTTGGTACACCGTAAAATAAATGAATAAACAAAATATTACAGACTCTAGAAAAAGTACCAACTACCAATTGACTCACAGGACAGTACACACTTCGATAATGTACCAATAAATCTAAAACATAAAAATAAATTTCAAGTTTTTAAATAGGAGGGGATTTATTTTCATTAAAATCAAAATGTATCCCTTGCCATTTTTTTTCTATTTTTCATTTACATCTAAACTGATAAAATTTATCTTAAATATGTTTGTTTTTTGTGTTTTTTTTTAATTGTCAGAAGAATTATATGCTTTTTTTTTATTATATTTACCTGTAAGTATGTAAATTTATTAAAATAACTGAATAACTGATTTTTTTTAATTCCCAAATCGTCAATACAGATGCAAAGCATCGTATTTTCCATTCTCAATTTTTCTGATTTCTGTTAGACTGAAGTACCTTGTGGCAAAATCTTGAAAATTAAAGAAAAATAATTATCAATTACAGAAATTCAAACTAACGAATGTGCATTAAGTCTACTTAGAATATATATCATGGGATAAAATATATATAAAGTCATCTATAAGTTACCGACCACTTTTCACATTCGATACTTTGCATTTTAGCACTTTCCTCCGAAGGAAAGTAGCTATTGAGGTTGGACTCATGACGGAATTTTTGAAAAATTTCTTCAAATCTTTATCGATCCTACAGTAGACACCGAAAATGACCCCCGCTAAAATTTATATATATATATATATATATATATATATATATATATATATATATATATATATATATATATATATATGCATATACATATATATGTGTCTGTTAACACGATAGCGGCCAGAGTTTTTGTTTTTTCGTCACGAAACTTGGTATATAGCATTCAATTAGCAAACGATTGAACGAGTTCGTTAACCACCAAAGTCGGTCCACCGGAAGGGGGGGTTTACCCCGAACCCAAAACACTAATTTGACCATGTCTGCCGTAATATTTGTTATATTTCAACGAAACTTGGTATTCGTAGTGGTAATATAGAGAGAAAAGCGAGATATAAAAATGAACTAAATCGGGTCATTAGAAGGGGGGGTTTACTCCGGACCCGCAATACCAATTCGCCACTACCAGCCGTGATTTTTGGTATATTTCGACGAAACTCGGTATTCGTAGTGGTAATCCACAGGTAAATATGGTTGTAAAAATAAACTAAATCGGTTCATTAGGAGGGGGGTTTACTCCGGACCCACAATACCAATTCGCCACTACCAGCCGTGATTTTTGGTATATTTCGACGAAACTCGGCATTCGTAGTGGTAATCTACAGGTAAATATGTGTTGTAAAAATAAACTAAATCGGTTCATTAGAAGAGGGGGGGTTTACGCCTGACCCAAATTCTTAATATACTCATACCGGTCGTAATTTCTACTGTATTGTAACGAAACGCGGTATACGTCGTGGGTAACTCATGAGAAAGAAGTGTTGTAGAAATGAGCTGAATCGGTCAATCGGAAAGCGGGGGTTATATTATTATATATTTCAATAGAAAAGCCCGTCAGACGTAGGTTCACAAAGCCGCCGCAAGGAGCGCTTTCTACCACTAGAGTGACTGTATCCTGTTCCTGCGTTAGATCAAAATACGATAATATGAGGTTTTTTCTATTTATTACGTAGTGTAATAGGTACCATGTGTAAACATAACTCTGGAAGCAAATTATTAATTGATCAGTTACTCATTACAAATTTAAAAGAGAACTATTCATGTTTTTATTTTATTTATGTAGGATATTTTAAGCAAATTGGTCTGGAAAGCAATCTACACTACCCAAATTCTGAGGAAAGTGCTTAGTTATGCAGCTCCTGCGTGACGGACTTTTTAATTCCCAAATCGTCAATACAAATGCAAAGTATCGTATTTTTCATTCTCAATTTTTCTGATTTCTGTTAGACTGAAGTACCTTGTGGCAAAATCTTGAAAATGAAAGAAAAATAATTATCAATTACAGAAATTCAAACTAACGAATGTGCATTAAGTCTACTTAGAATATATATCATGGGATAAAATATATATAAAGTCATCTATAAGTTACCGACCACTTTTCACATTCGATACTTTGCATTTTTATCGACAAACTGATATTTTCATGGTCGAAATGATTTTCCTCTTTCAAGATGAACCGCTCAATGGTTTTCTGAATGGGCGCATATAGAAAATAATTTAGGGGAGCGGGCTGGGAGAATTGGAGAGGGGTGAAAGAATTTGGGGGTATGGAATACTAAAAATCTAGAACTTGGTACAGTTAGCCAATTAAAAAGCTATTGCACCCAAAACAAATTATTTTTTTCTGAACTAAGGGCAGGAGGGATCTTATATAATTTATTTTTAAGGTTTTTATGAAATATTTATACCGATTTCCTGGGGAGGGGGCTGCAGTCCCTGAGCCCCCTCCCCCATTATATACGCCCATGGTTCTCTAGTTTTATTCTCCAATTCCCCCGGCTACTGTATATTGATTGAAGCGTAGTGGGAGACTGAGCTAGAGTCTATTTCTGTACGTCACTATCAGGGCAGGAGAAGGATGTTACGAAATACTCCTTCATTAACAAACTCTGCTCAGCTGCATGAATGAATGGGAAACAACACTCCTCTATAATTTAAAATAGATTGAAGGATGATTGCGATCAATGATAGAAACATTTATATGCACCAGGGTCATTTTAATGTGCAATTTCCGTTTGTGATGGATCATCAATTTTACACTTTTTATGTTTGCAAGAATACTTGTTTTATTATTTTTTTGTGTGTGTTTGTCCATTCTGTTTTGATTATTATTTGTAGAATATGAATGAAATAAAAATGCGCCCTTTTCAAACATTTATTTTTTATTTTTAAAGTAAATCACTAGCTTAGAATTGAACCTAAATTACATACAATATATGTGTCTGTTCGCTCTCTAGCTGGCTCAAAAATGGTTCGATTTTGATGAAATTCGGTACAAAAATCTTTCTTATAATTTGAAAGGTCATGCTCGTAAATCAGCAGAATCTGTCCACCGGATCATGGTGTTTGGAGCGAAATTCGCGCGAAAAAAATCGTAATGCTTACGTTGAGTTCATATGCTTGCAGGTACTCGTTTTGTAGGTTTCTTAACGAATGAAACCAGTTTCAAGGCGATATCTGTACCCGTTTTTTTTTTTTTTTTTTTTTTTTTTTTTTTTTAAAGTGGAACAAATGTTTTTGTAACTAATTTTTTTTTTGTGGCTACTCAGAATCGTGGGATTCCATTGAAATATTTTCTTCATCTTTGAAATTCATCTAAACTACGGTGTTGAAATTTTGGCTGCATTTGGAGTTAAGAAAGTATTCGAAAATAAAATTTTATTTTGGTTACATGAGAATCATTTATTTCCAGCATTCAGAAGCTACCTCAAATAAAAGTCGGAAAAGTATCGCTGGAACATCGTCATCTTAGCGCGTTTTCGTTAATATACCTAGTGCCGTTAGTATATGAATAAAAGAAGTTTTTGGTAGGTTTTCCGTCTTCCGTGAAAAATATAAAATACAAACTCAAAGAGAAGGAAGATTCAAGGCGCCACAACCGGAAACTGACAGTATCCTAAACGGAAATGACTCCCATGCATTCTCAATGTCCCCTCTAGGAAAACACTATTAAGCCTCGGGTACGATTCGAGCGGCAAGCGTAAGAATGGCGCCGCTCACATTAATGTTAAGCTGGAGTGCAGTAGGAATGGGGGAGGACTAGCTAAAATAGGCATGAGCGACCGGGCGATGTGGCTTGCAGGTTCCAGTCTGTCGCTCATCGCTCAGTACAGGCATTAAATTTGTCTCGTCGCTCTCAGTTAGCTCCAAGCTTTTGACTAGTGAACATGGCAGAAAAGATTAAATTGGATGATAGTGAATGTGAACTTTTAATTTTGGAAGTACAAAGTATGAAATGACAGACACAAGGATTTTAAACATCATAACCAAGAAACTATGGGAAGTGTTTGGAAATACATTAAACATCATAACCAAGAAACTATGGGAAGTGTTTGGAAATACATTAAACATCATAACCAAGAAACTATGGGAAGTGTTTGGAAATACATGAAACATCATAACCAAGAAACTATGGGAAGTGTTTGGAAATACATTAAACATCATAACCAAGAAACTATGGGAAGTGTTTGGAAATACATTAAACATCATAACCAAGAAACTATGGGAAGTGTTTGGAAATACATTAAACATCATAACCAAGAAACTATGGGAAGTGTTTGGAAATACATTAAACATCATAACCAAGAAACTATGGGAAGTGTTTGGAAATACATTAAACATCATAACCAAGAAACTATGGGAAGTGTTTGGAAATACATTAAACTAGCAAGGTACAATATTTTTATTAACTAAGCGTTTAAAATGTTAATTTTTTTTTTTTTTATTAATATTTTAATTTAAAACTGTATACTGTAGTACGCGACAACGGAGACTAACGGAAATTACCGCCAAGCCGCTCTGTATCGTAGCCGAGGCCGAGAAACCAATACGTTCCTCATTTTCTAATCTTGTTTTGCATGCCAAACTTGCGACCCAGGAAGACACCTACCCACCTTATGAACTTTACTACAAAGACATAACGACAATTAACCGAAATACCATACATCAGAAGTGGCAACATGATAGGAATAATATGACTGAAAACAAATTGAGACAAATCAAACACATACTTACTGACTGGCCATCCGCTTACCGAAATTCCCGAAGGGAAGAAATAGTTCTAGCAAGGCTGCGAATAGGGCACACACGCATTACTCACGAATACTTAATGAATAATACTGAAATACCAAAACGTCGGATTTGCAATACAGAACTAACAGTTAAACATATATTACTCGACTGCCTTCTTATAACGAACTTGGATATACCACGGGACATTACTGACCTACTTACTGACAGTAGCCACCATATTGATGACATACTTACACATTTAAAAAACGTAAACCTGTACGACAAAATATAAAAATCCGATAATTCTTTTATTTAAAAATTAAATAATTTTATCATTTATCTCATATTTCAATTGTTGAATTATTATTTTTTTTCTATTTATTATATTTGTTTTTATTACATGTAAATAATATGTAATAAAAATAAATAATATGTAATATCTTTTTTTTTATAATATGTAAATAGTAATAGAGTATACTTAACTGGCGTAGGATAACAACATATCTATGAACAGCATATAGCTACAAAGTTACTCGATGCCCCAAAGTGGTGCATTCTTAAACAAAATAAATAAATAAAAATAATCTTGTTTTACTAAAATACTCATTTTTCAGTTAAATGCACTTTAAAACAAAATTAACCAATTAAGTTAGTTGAACAGAGAAAAAACTCCATTCTAAGGAACAATTAGGAATTACATATGTATCTTAAACAGTTATTTACTTACTGCTTTCTCTTCAACGAAATACGTGGTTAACCTAAAAAAAAAAAAAAAAAAAAAAAAAAAAAAAAGTATTTCATTTAGAGAAATCTGATCAAATTCAGGAACATAAATATGCTTTAGCCCCACCCGACAAACCTATGTAATGTACTGTATTACATATAGTCTTCTTTTTCGTACTTGGCCACCGCGCATACGCGAACTCCACTGCACATGCGCGAACGCCAGCGGACACTTTTTTGTGACACCTTTTTGGAATGCCTAGGCCCACCCGATATACCGATGTAATGTACTCTATAACATACAGTCATCTTTTTCGAACATGGCCACTGGACATGCGCGAACTCCACTGCACATGCGCGAACGCCTGCGGACACTTTTTTGTGACACATACAACCTACTTCTTTGTACATGGCCACGCCACTGCGCATGCGCGAACACTTTTTTGTAACGTTTTTTTCCAGTTTAGGCACCGCTAAAGCATATCTATACTAAAATCAGGAGTTAAATCGATATGACGGGCGGTACGTGCGACTGGCGAAACTTTTTAAAGGTAGGTATATGGAATATTTTGGCAAAATAATAATTTCTATAGAGTCGAGTATCTAAAATCATTTTTGATTTTAAAAAAGGATGTCAGATTGGTTTGTAGCACATTTAAAAACCCCTATATTCAAATTTTGGGAAGATTCCAAAAATAAATTAAAAAAATGTTCTTGTATTTTAAATTTCGCTGAGAGACCCTTAAAATTTTGCTATAGCTTCAACAATCCGGCGATATTTCAAAGAATATTTACCCGATTCAAACCAAACTTGGAGGGTCGATAAAGGCCCTAATGTGACACATTTCCTTCCAATCGGGGTGTTTCCCAAAGTAATGTACTCTATAACATGCAGTTATCTTTTCGTACATGGCCACTGCGCATGCGCGAGCTCCACTGCGCATGTTGAACGCCACTGCGCATGCGGACACCTTTTTGTAACGTTGTTTTTTTTCAGTTTACTGCTAAAGCATATTTATGCTAAAAAAAAAAAATACAAATTTTAAATTTCTTCCCTCCCTGTTGGGAATTGACCCTTAGCCCAAAGGACCATTTGTGTTCCATTTGGTGCCTACTATCACCTCCTTAAGTATTCGTCACCACTTACCTACACCCTGTATATATATATATATATATATACAGGTATATATATATATATATATATATATATATATATATATATATATATATAGTGATGTGGGCCGGGTAAATACCCAGTGGGTAGGTAAATATAAATTGGGTATTTACCCACAGGGAAGGTAAATACCCAAAAAGTGGGTATTTTCAGTTTTTGAGCCTGATACAACTTCTTTGAATATTTTTTGGTGCAAACAAGGACTGAAACTTACCCATTTGATTATAAAAACTTAATAAACTTTAATACTTACCCAGTAATATTTTAAAGAAAGTTAAAAGTCGGTCCGGGTATTTATGGGTACAACTTAATGTATATCTATGAATTTTTATTATTACTTTTACACTGGGGAAGGTTAATTAGTTTTAAAGAGGTTTTAATGAAGCCTATTCAATTATTTTAACATTCATTTTTAATGTTTATTATAATAGTTCAAAACCATTTTAAGTGGTTTGTGATCCTTGTTAATATTATTTGAAATTATGCTCATAATACAGTAGTAACAACATTACAGTACAGTTTTTATCATCTAAATATGTATCATTATAAAAAGAATCCAATTCATAATTGTCTCAAGATTTTCGAACTGTTCAATTAACAAGTGATAAGATAAAAATAAATCTTCTCTTGAAATACTTTCTTCCAAAAAAACACATAGTTTCAATAGTAATTTCATTAATTTTACTCAGAGCAATGTTTGTAATCCGTTGCCGAGGCTTCGACCCACATCCTGTTTACATAATATGTAATAGTAATGAATAGAGCCCCGGAAGTTAGGCATTTATTTTTGGGTGTAATAGGCAGGCAAAAAAGCACTTAAAATACTGAAAATAGGCAGTACTGTAATTAAAATAGGCATTTATTAGGAGTGAAGGCAAAGAGGAACCTTACTCATTAATTATTAAAATATGTATTTTAAATACTCATTCATTTCTTTATTACCAACTAGCCGTGCCATGCTACACCTACTTTCTGCTTCCATAAAATCAAAAATAAATTAGGAACCCCGTTCATTGTTTCGAATCCGTGACCTCCGAACTGTGAGTCATAAACCATTTTAACATAGCCTATGGCTCTATGGGACGATTTTAACATGGCCTACGAGACTTCCCGGATCAAGACCTACCAGTATTCCAAGTTTGGTCAAGATATGTGGATTTGTATAAGGAACAAACTGACAAACAGTCAGACACGTGATTTTTATATATATAAATAGATTTATCACAGAATTATTGTACTTACTCTCAAGGGAATTACTTATCCTTGTTACAAGCAACAAGAAGATGCTTTTTCAAAGTATCAACTGTTATAGACCTTCTCAGAAAAAATGTTTTTCGTCATGGCAAAACTTCCTCTGCATTATCTTATTATTTCTAAATCCGGAATCAGGTAATCAGGGCTGTGAGGAAGGAGATGTGACTTATTTCTCTCTTTCCTGATATTCATTATGCTTGTGCATTCCTTCTACTAAGGAAGGTTCTGTTATTTACAGAGGTTATATCCATGGGTTGGGAAAATAAGCTTCGAATAGATATTTGTGACGGCAATTTGTAATTTAATTTGTGCAACCTTTTTTGTCTTCGATGAACGGAAATTCAATATGTGATTTTTGAAATGTTTAAATCGCAGAAAAAAATTGCATAACAAGGCAAAAATAGGCAACGGAAGCCAAAATAGGCAAAAAAGACAAAATAAAAAATTGTCGCTACACTTCCTAAATGCACGAAAACATATTTATTTCTATCTGATTCTTCAATATATCCATTCAGATAAAAAAGGCATTTTGCCTAACTTCCGGGCTCTAGTAATGAACATATTATGTTCATTGATAGTCATGAAGAGAGTTCAAAATCAAATAGATTCATACAAACACTTACTATATTTTGAGCAGTAAATTGTAAAGAAATTGTATGATGTGATTTGGTTTCAGATATCGTTTAATGGGGAAAGTAATTATTATTAATTGAAGGGCTCAGTGCCAAAGGTGACTAACCCACAATTAGAAATTACTGAGAAAATAGGATTTAAAGTTAGGAAGAATCTGAAAAAAAAATTAGCGTTGGTGACATAAATTATTTCAATTGGAACAATTAATATAATTTTTGTCACCAATGCAGGGGGCGAGGTTAGCACAGTGGTAGACCAACTCGACTAATGAACTGGAGGACCAGGTTCAAAACACGAACGCGCACTAAAGATTTTTTCTTCTAGTGCTGCCGTTCGAGGGTTGGATTTGGGGTCCCAGATCGTCCCTAGGCTCACCCAGCCTTTAATTAATTTAATTAATAATGGGTACCTTGGGTGCTAATGACTCTAGCAGTCGAAGCAGCCAAGGGGAAAATCAGGCGGCCGGAGCATAGTGTTGACCACACTATCTCCCTAGTGTGCCGTATGGTCAAGAATCAGATACCTCTACAGTATCTGCCCCTCTGGGCCCTTGTGGCCTGTTACGGGACTGATTTTTTTTTTTTTTTTTTTTTTGTCACCAATGCTAATTTGTTCAGATTCTTCTTAACTTTAAATCCGATTTTCTCAGTAATTTCTAATTGTGGGTTAGTCACCTTTTGCACTGAGCCCTTCAATTAATGTTTCATGTCGTACAATGTTTATATTTTCGTATTATTATGAATTGACTATATATATATATGTATACACACACACACACATGTATATTATTCGCTTTTATTATCGTCAAGATCAAGAAACAAAAGTGCGAAGTTTTTGTGTACCTTGTGCGTTGCGTTAAGTAGTACAAAAGCGCCTCGCAAACACTCTTCAAGAAAAATAATTAAAAAAATAATTGTTGAGTTAGCTGTTCATTACAAATATAAAACAGTTTTATGTATGTAACATTTTTATTTTTTTATATATAGATTATTTTAAGCAAATTATTTTTTGCTTTGAGGAACACAGTGTACACAACCCGCCATCTGAGGAATGTAGTTAATTAGGCAGCTCCTGCGTGACGCCCTTTTTATTTTTTTATTTTTTTTTTTACAGATTATGTGCTTTTTTACTTCCTGGTATTTAGAAAGGATTGTTCATTTTATATGATGAATCTATTTAAATAAATAGACTACCTGCCCGTGAAGAAGCACTTCCAAAATATATTTTCCGATTACATTGCATAAGTGGCTGCGGGTCAGATTAATATAGATCTGGTATGTAAGAATTATTTATCACTACCAATGTTAGATAATAGTTTTGAAATCAATTATTGTACATTTCATCTCTCTTAGAGTTTATCGTGGGGCTACTTCCGTTCTTATCAAATTGATGCAGCCTGATTTGATCTTTTTTTTTTTTGCTTTGGTTGTCGTAGGGATTTTTTTTTTAGCGCGTTTCCTGCCTCCACCCAAAAAGAGGGAACAAGCTTATGACGTGGCCCCGATGTCGAAATTCGAAGTTGGGATGAAAAAATTCCAACTTTCGGTTCTCATATCTCAGAAAAAATCCAGTGTATGTGTATATGACCTGAGTTCAACTTTACCTTCAATTGTCGTCGTTCGCGGGTTGGATTCGGTATCCCAGACCGTCCCTATGCCTACTCGGCCTTAATAGATTTATTGGGCAAAGGGGAAAATCCGGCGTCCGGAATGATATAGTTCTGACCACACTATCTATCTATCTATCTATCTATCTATCTATCTATCTATCTATATATATATATATATATATATATATATATATATATATATATATATGTGTGTGTCTGTGTGTGTTACGGGCACAGTATAAAATTAGACATTCTATAGAATGCCTAAATCCAGCCGGCAATGTATGAAATAAAGCGTATTTCATACTTTCCCTAGGCATTATATAGAATGCCTACTGCGCTTTAGGCAAAGTATGAAAGACAGGATTTGTAGCTTGGAGGAGTAACTACCGGCGGACGGCGGGGGCCTTCATGTAAATGTAAATGTGTTAAATATCAAAGAAAATGGAATTCTAAGTGTGACAATACTCAGCCCTACTGCAACAAGTAGCTCTAAATATGGAACTAACAATCTCACTTAATATATTGTCTTAAATAAATTGATTGCCGTACGAAAAGAGCTGGTTTTTAACCAATTTTTAAAGTTCAAATTGCCTACGTTAAAGTGTATAGAAACTCAAAACCTTTCATACAATGCTAAATAAGCACCAGGCATTCTATAGAATACCTAGGCATTTTAGCCGCGGTTACTCCCTATCTCCATAGGGAGAACCCGCTTATGAGGTTGACCTCATGACGCAATCCGGAAGTGCCGGCTAGAAACTTTCACGTTTCAGACCCTATAGATCACGAAAATGTAGGTGTTCCAAATTTGTATATATATTTGTATATATATATATATATATATATATATATATATATATATATATATATATATATATATATATGCTTGTCTGTTCGCGCTCTAGCAAGCTCAAAAATGGTCCGATTTTAACGAAATTTGGTACAAAAATCTGTCGTCTAATTTGAAAGGTCAAGTTCGTTAACCAGCAGAATCCGCCCACTAAAAGATAGTGTTTGGGGTGAAATTCGCGCAAAAAAAATCGTAACGCTTACGTTTTTGTGTTTATATGCTTGCAGGTACTTGTTTTATAGGTTTCTTAACATAAGAAAACGAATGAAACCATTTATAAGGCGATATCTGCAACCGTTCCTGAGAAAAGTGGAATCAATGTTTTTGTAAGTCATTATATTTTTGTGAGTACTTAGAATCGCGGGATTCAATTGAAATAATTTCAACAACTTGGAAATTAATCCCAACAAAAATGTTTAAATTTTGGTTATATTTGGAGTTAAGGAAGTATGTGAAAAAAAAAAAAATGTTATTAATAGACATGAAAAGTTTTCGGATCTTCATACATTTTCCGTAAATATCTCGATAACGGTTGGGAAATCGTGCTAAGTGGAAGGTGACCATTCGAATGCTTACTAAATTCTCTACAAAAAAGGTTCTGAAGCAATATTGGATGGGGCAACGTCAATCAGAGATATAAGCGCTTAAAACTTAAAAAATGTTTGTTTTGTTGTTTTGAAAGGGGTTTTCTCTTTGTTTATCTCACTTTTTAATTGTTTTTTTCTGGTTTTAAATTTCATTTATCAGCAAAATTAGTATAGTAGTAGTAAAATAAGCTAAGAAACGGTGAAAGGTATTGGTAATAATAAGTTTGGAGTGGCTGTGGTAAACAAGATGGCTGTGGCTAATCATGATGACGTAGTTTGTTTTGAATTCTGCTGTCTATATAACCTTCCTCATAGCCTCCAACTGAAGTTATCGTTATTTCTTATTTTATAGAAAGATTTAACCCACGACAGAATGGAATTTTATTCGCCATGAAGCACATATTTACAGTTGATTATAACAGTAAGACGAATTTGCTAGTAAAACAAGATACTTCAGATGACAACGAATTTTTGGTTGTTAAGAAGAGCCTTCTCAGCAGTAGTCAAAGAGTAAGTACGTTTTCAGTACATAATTGTATTGACTTATACAGATTAAGAATTATCCACTTCTGGGTAAGTTGGCTACTGTCAGTTTCCTGTGATTTGTGATGCTAATTTATTCCATTTCTTCGAGATGTACGTAACCGCGCTAAGATGACGCAGTTCCTGCGAGTCGGACTTTTATACAATGCCTAGGCAATGTGTGTAATATGTTGTAAAAACTAATATTTCCTATACTTTGCCTAAACAGCTCAGGCATTCTATAGAATGCCTGGCTTCTACACTTTGCCGGTAACATATGTATATATAACAGATCATCCCATGAGTAATGTCATCTTTAATTGCGCGCTATAAGGTATAGGATATAAACAATGAAACGCGTTCAATCTGAAATGTATTTACCATCATGTTGTATTACAGTTTGCCATATTGAAGCCAAATTTTGAATATGCCTATATTTGGTCAACCTTTACGAGGCACGCCTTCAGGCTTTCGGTTTCCCGCTCGAAAATTTTGGATCAAAACAAAGTATTAAGTGTTTCTATTCTAAGCTTCCCAAATGACACTAGGAATAAGAATGAAAGTGCGCTAAGATGACGCAGTTCCTGCGATTAGTAATTGTTGTTGTTTTGTAGGGCGAGGGCGTATATAAGGGGGGGGGCTGAGGGGCTGCAGCCCCCCCCCCCCGAAATTTTGATTTAATCGGTAAAAATTTCAGAAAACCCTTAAAAATTTTATTACGTAAGATCATTTAGTACATAAAAAATATTCTATTTTGGGTGTAATAGCGTTTTACTTAGCTAAAACTCTCCCAAGATCTAAATTGTTTGTATTCCATACACCGGAAATGGTCTCAGCCCCCCCCCCCCCGTCCCCGAAATTTTCCCAGCCCCCTCCGAAATTATTTTCTATATACGCCCATGTTGTAGGGCGCCATGATAAATACTGAATGAAAAATTACTGCCTACGTAGACATGACGAAACCCCGCCGGCGTGGGCAGGCTTCCACCTCTGTCCCATGGGGTCCAGGAATTCTTATCATTCAATGGTTCGAAATAAATAATTAGTTGTGTAACGGAATTCCTAGTGGCTTGGAGTTCTGGGTCTGAAAGGATATTAGTGTTTCATAATTCGGATAACCAGTTAGCTATTGGGAATAATGGTTGGTATCCGCTGGCGGTTCCTATTTCCGCCGGCGGGCTTTCTTATTGATCACTATCGTCCATTAAAAATTACCTCACTATGTCAGACGTCCTTTGGTAACAACTCTCCAGCGGTGTCCTGGTTGCTGGGGGTGTAATATTTCGCCCAACATCTATTGGGCTTCATCAGACTTCATTTGGTACCAACTCTCTGGCATCTATCTCCAGCGGTGTCCTGGTTGCTATGGGTGTAATATTTCGCCCAACATCTATTGGGCTTCATCAGACTTCATTTGGTACCAACTCTCTGGCATCTATCTCCAGCGGTGTCCTGGTTGCTATGGGTGTAATATTTCGCCCAACATCTATTGGGCTTCATCAGACTTCCTTTGGTACCAGCTCTCTGGCATGTATCTCCAGCGGTGTCCTGGTTGCTATGGGTGTAATATTTCGCCCAACATCTATTGGGCTTCATCAGACTTCCTTTGGTACCAGCTCTCTGGCATGTATCTCCAGCGGTGTCCTGGTTGCTATGGGTGTAATATTTCGCCCAACATCTATTGGGCTTCATCAGACTTCCTTTGGTACCAGCTCTCTGGCATGTATCTCCAGCGGTGTCCTGGTTGCTATGGGTGTAATGTTTCGCCTAACTGCTAGTGAGCTTTATCAGACTTCCTTTGGTACCAACTCTCTGGCATCTATCTCCAGCGGTGTCCTGGTTGCTATGGGTGTAATATTTCGCCTAACTGCTATTGAGCTCCATCAGACTTCCTTTGGTACCAACTCTCTGGCATCTATCTCCAGCGGTGTCCTGGTTGCTATGGGTGTAATATTTCGCCTAACTGCTATTGGGCTTCATCAGACTTCCTTTGGTACCAACTCTCTGGCATCTATCTCCAGAGGTGTCCTGGTTGCTATGGGTGTAATATTTCGCCTAACTGCTATTGGGCTTCATCAGACTTAGCCGATGAAGCCCAACAGACATAGCTCCTGGCTACCCACAACAGAGAACATCAAGTCAGATGAATGATGGCGTTAATGACCTTAAAGGTCGACACGCCATTATAAAAAAAAAAAAAGGGGTCCTGTTTTGGCGAAGACCACATCCAGTTACTTTTGAAGTAGCAGTAGTGATTGTATCAGTGATTTTCAGCGCATGCGCATTACTCCTTTGCCTTCCTATTGGAGGATTCCGATGAGCAATTGTATTGGTTCTTGCTGGGAGTAAAGTAACCTTCAACAGTGAATTAGCTTATGTTTATGAAAACGCTCTGCTTACTTCAGAATTTTCATTTTTGGAGGATAAAGGATATAAAAAGACAATAAATAGTTTAGTAAAAGATAAATTTTATACTTTTAATGAACTATATAAATATTCAGCATTAAAAAAAATTAACCCTGCAATTATTCTTGGACAGTTTTAAGGCCAATTTAATTTTTCATTCCCCAATTTCCTTTCTACATTTAGTTTGAGCTATGGAATTTTATTGACACATCCCTACGTGATACGAGGCACGCTGTTCCTACAACATTGACCACTATCTATCGCAGTTTATAAATAGATAAGGGATATATTGGAGTCGATTCGATGTTGTATCGTCCCCGACGGCTCACGACGCCCATTCAAGAGCGATAATGCTGGCCGACAGTGTCAATAAAACCCCAGATAGTGAAGGGCATTTTCTCATAGTCGCATGATAGTCCATTCACTGACAAAGTTCATTCATAAGTAATCTGGAATCAATGGAAGATATTGTTATCAGTTGTCTTCCTATATGAGAACGAAAAGAAAAGCATATATATATATGTATATATATATATATATATATATATATATATATATATATATATATATATATATATATATATATGTTTTAAGTTGCTTCGCTGGGGTTGAAATGATTGATTGGTGAGACGGCTTCTCTCTCCAGAGGTGTTCTTTCTCTCCCTTCTGCAATATTTCGTCGGGTTCATCTCCGACTTCATCAGGCCTGATATGATTATATATATATATATATATATATATATATATATATATATATATATATATATATAATCAGTAATAGGCCAGGAGGGACCTGAGGGACAGATACTATAGAGGTATCTGATTCATGGTCATACGGCATACTAGGTGCAGTCAACAGACTGCACCAGTACTATGCTCCCTTATAAATTGTATTCACTTATAGAATAGATTGTATTTTCTCACTATGTGAAAAATGTTCCTTTTTTGTACTGATTAGTTTGTTGTACTGCTTACTTACTACTTTCTACATGCTGTTTACTTTCCAACTACCGTATTTTCATTGTTTAATAATAAGATTGGTTAAAATGTATTGTCTTGATGTATATACTACGCTCATTTCTGCCTGTTTTTTACTTACAAGTTGTATTTTTTTAGCTGAAGAAGGCTGCCAATGTGCAGCCGAAACGTCCAAATACAGATTTCTTCCTGAAATTCTGACGTTTTTCTCCTAGCCGAATCCCAACCATACATTGTCTTCGTATCTCTGCAACGGCTAACTATCTCCAACTTCACTATTTTTCTTTACTTTTCGATAGTTTGAAATAACTTATATCAGTCGAAAAGCAATCACGAAAATTGAAAATGAAAAGTACGTTTTTTCACATTCGATACTTTGCTTTTGTATCAACGATATCGTCGTTCAAATTTCGCAACCGCGTAAGGTGATTTTTACCGAAATTGAGTTATTGGAATCTTTACAATCCTTATTATCTCCCGGACATGATGGTAATAGATTTTTTTTTTTTAAAAAACAATACAATGTGCTAAAATCGACTATTACTTCCGCGTAAAACAAACTTATTTCAAACGATCGAACTTATTTCTATCATCTATTTTAGGCCATTCAGACAAGTTTCTTCGTTTAAATGTTACCGAAAATATGTCATAAATCGGAAATCCTCATAAGTTGCAAGTTAGTATTGGTTTATGCATCACATCTTTGGCGAATTGCATTTTTCCAAGCTGCAGATCATTACAGTTCTATTGCTCTCCTGAAAAGTTAGGAAAATTGACTTACGCGGTTGTATTGACTTACGGGACGATATGTATATTTAAAATCTTGTATGTAAAGTGTGTATATCACGTGAAGAAGTGATTTTGACTAGGCTTCGTATTGGACACTGCCATCTAACCCATTCTTACCTAATGGAAAACAAGCAGAGGCCAACCTGTGCAAGTTGTAATGAGACTTTGACAATTAAACACATACTGACAGATTGTAGATTTCGTAGTGACTTGGACATTCCTCACGACTTGCTGACTCAAGGTAGTCCATACATCAACACAATACTCGAACATTATAAAACTTTAAACATATATATAAAATATAAATATTATTTACCAGAACTTACTTTTTCTACCACCCCTTTTATTATTATTATTTTTTATTGTTTTTTCTTTATTTTTTTCAGTCACTCACAAACTATGCAATCATTTTTATCCTTTAATTATTTTCTTTCTTTTTTTTTTCTTTTTTTTTACCTGTTCAATTTACTTATTTTTGTATTTTTTCTTCTCCGTATTTTATTTATGTTTGAATATACATTCATGTCTATGTATACATGAATGAATTATATATATATATATATATATATATATATATATATATATATATATATATATAAGTATATGATTTTTAAGCATACTTGCACAACAGGAAATCACTAAAATAGTTTGTTTATTTAATTCCTAATGTTGTGGCGCTGTTTTGTTTTGTTTTTGTTCTTTTTTTTCCTCTCTTGACTGGACAAGGAACGTGTTACTAACTTTATCATGAGCTCATCGATAACATTACGAAGCTCATCATAAAATAAATAAATAAATAAAGTCTTCAATTTATCATAATATACTTTATTTAGTGTTCTCCATGTCTATAAGAGCAATTCATCATAATATATTTTATTTAGTGTTCTCCATGTCTATAAGAGAAATTTATCATAATATACTTTATTTAGTGTTCTCCATGTCTATAAGAGCAATTCATCATAATATACTTTATTTAGTGTTCTCCATGTCTATAAGAGCAATTTATCATAATATACTTTATTTAGTGTTCTCCATGTCTATAAGAGCAATTTATCATAATATATTTTATTTAGTGTTCTCCATGTCTATAAGAGCAATTTATCATAATATATTTTATTTAGTGTTCTCCATGTCTATAAGAGCAATTCATCATAATATACTTTATTTAGTGTTCTCCATGTCTATAAGAGCAATTTATCATAATATATTTTATTTAGTGTTCTCCATGTCTATAAGAGCAATTTATCATAATATATTTTATTTAGTGTTCTCCATGTCTATAAGAGCAATTCATCATAATATACTTTATTTAGTGTTCTCCATGTCTATAAGAGCAATTTATCATAATATATTTTATTTAGTGTTCTCCATGTCTATAAGAGCAATTCATCATAATATACTTTATTTAGTGTTCTCCATGTCTATAAGAGCAATTCATCATAATATACTTTATTTAGTGTTCTCCATGTCTATAAGAGCAATTCATCATAATATACTTTATTTAGTGTTCTCCATGTCTATAAGAGCAATTCATCATAATATACTTTATTTAGTGTTCTCCATGTCTATAAGAGCAATTTATCATAATATACTTTATTTAGTGTTCCCCCATGTCTATAAGAGCAATTTATCATAATATACTTTATTTAGTGTTCCCCCATGTCTATAAGAGCAATTTATCATAATATACTTTATTTAGTGTTCTCCATGTCTATAAGAGCAATTTATCATAATATACTTTATTTAGTGTTCCCCCATGTCTATAAGAGCAATTTATCATAATATACTTTATTTAGTGTTCTCCATGTCTATAAGAGCAATTTATCATAATATACTTTATTTAGTGTTCCCCCATGTCTATAAGAGCAATTTATCATAATATACTTTATTTAGTGTTCTCCATGTCTATAAGATCAATTTATCATAATATACTTTATTTAGTGTTCTCCATGTCTATAAGAGCAATTTATCATAATATACTTTATTTAGTGTTCTCCATGTCTTTAAGAGCAATTTATCATAATATACTTTATTTAGAGTTCTCCATGTCTTTAAGAGCAATTTATCATAATATACTTTGTTTAGTGTTCTCTATGTCTATAAGAGCAATTTATCATAATATGAGCTTCATTTTAGCCTTAATTAAGGAAGAGATTCTAGATGTAGGGCTCTAAATAATTAATTACCTAAATTAATCTTGCCTCCAGAATAGTAGTAATAATAATAATAATAATGGATCCAAAGGACAATGGTGTTTTTGTCTTGTATAACGTCATCACTGTTTTAAAATTCTCTCAGAATCATTCTCTTGTGAGATATATTATCATAAATTCACTTGATGACTTAAAAAGCGTAAGATAAAGTAACGATTACAAACAAGATAAGATTACGCACATATCCGGTGTCAATTGGGTCACTCTCATTCATCTCGATCTGAGTAAAGTCATTCAAGAGATTTTTTCCACGGTGATAAACGCTCAGATAAGAACGGAAAGAATGATCCCTCGTGGAGAATGTGAGTCAGTTTTGGTTAGTCGGTAAGGATTGGGCTTTTGGGCGATCGACGATTTGGTTATTATTGCCCAATCTATTATCAGGCGTGACGTCATCAGACTTGACTAAAACCTTACGAACTAACACACTGTTCGAATGGGAGAAAAATTGGTTTAAAAGTAATTGCAAATTAAGAGAAATTAAAAATACGACCAAAGCCTGGGTAAAAGAACAATTCTCTCGTAGAGACGAAGTAATTTTATCCAGGCTTCGGATAGGACACACCCGACTCACCCATTCGTACTTACTAGACAAAACAGAAAGACCCCTTTGTCGACAATGCAACAGAACTCTAACTGTCAAACATGTACTGACCGACTGCAGACAACGCAGAAACTTGACGATTCCTTATGACTTACATGATTTACTGACAGAGGGTAGTCCATACATCCACATACTTCTTACACATCTCAAATCAACGCTCTTTTATTCCAAGATATAACTATATGTCTCCTACAATCGAAATGATTTTTGTCTTTTTTTTTTTTTTTTTTTTTTTTTTATTTTATTTTTTTTTTTTTTTATTTATTATTTATTTATGTTTTTTTTTTTTTCTTTTCTTTTCTCCATTAGTTTTTATTCTATATGAATAATTTTGTTGCCTTATAATTTCCTCTTGTCTTATTTTCTTTATTACTTTTTTTTTTTTTTTTTTTTTTTTTTTTTTTTTTTTTTTTTTTTTTATTACAATCAGACTGCGACTTCAACGGACCTTGATTCTGCTATCCATATGAGTTTATCGTTACAGTCACGGAACTCCTAATTAATAAAATAAATAAATATTATCAGGCTGTACAGTATGAAATGTCAGTTTTGTTTACTTTGCGATTTAATCCTTTCTTCTTTTTTTTTCATTATTTACAAACATCATTGTTATTCATATAGAATTAAAGCTCTTTTATTCCTATTATTTAATCAGTAACTTGCATACTGTGTTGTGAGAACGATCCTCTGAGAAAAAAAATAAAACTTAAATTATTTCTTCAACGGAAATCCGTATTATTTTTCGTTATGAATTTAAGCTCGGTCATAGCGCTGCTGAGGCCTGTATGAACATTAACACGGCGTTCGGGGGGGGGGACAGTGAATGAACGAACTGTATACCTGTGGTTTTCCAGGTTTCAAAGTGGAAGTTTTGACCTTGACAACGAGGAGCGAGGAAGGCCAGAAACCAAGCTTGACAATGACCACCTGAAAGAAACGGTTGAAGCTTGTCCCTCAAAAAGCACTAGGGAATATGCCAAAGAACTCGGAGTAGGAGCCACGACAGTTTCAACACATTTGAAGGAAATCGGCAAGTCCAGAACTGACATTTCATACGGTACAGCCTGATATTTATTTATTGTTGATTTACTACTGATTTGCGTGATATTTCAGTATCTGTAGAATCGGCAAATCCAAAACTGACATTTCATACGGTACAGTCTGATATTTATTTATTGTTGATTTACTACTGATTTGTGTGAGATTTCATTATCTGTAGAATCGGCAAATCCAAAACTGACATTTCATAAGGTACAGTCTGATATTTATTTATTGTTGATTTACTACTGATTTGTGTGATATTTCAGTATCTGTAGAATCGGCAAATCCAAAACTGACATTTCATACGGTACAACCTGATATTTATTTATTGTTGATTTACTACTGATTTGTGTGATATTTCAGTATCTGTAGAATCGGCAAATCCAAAACTGACATTTCATACGGTACTGTCTGATATTTATTTATTGTTGATTTACTACTGATTTGTGTGATATTTCAGTATCTGTAGAATCGGCAAATCCAAAACTGACATTTCATAAGGTACAGTCTGATATTTATTTATTGTTGATTTCCTACTGATTTGTGTGATATTTCAGTATCTGTAGAATCGGCAAATCCAAAACTGACATTTCATACGGTACAACCTGATATTTATTTATTGTTGATTTACTACTGATTTGTGTGATATTTCAGTATCTGTAGAATCGGCAAATCCAAAACTGACATTTCATACGGTACAGCCTGATATTTATTTATTGTTGATTTACTACTGATTTGCGTGATATTTCAGTATCTGTAGAATCGGCAAATCCAAAACTGACATTTCATACGGTACAGTCTGATATTTATTTATTGTTGATTTACTACTGATTTGTGTGATATTTCAGTATCTGTAGAATCGGCAAATCCAAAACTGACATTTCATACGGTACAACCTGATATTTATTTATTGTTGATTTACTACTGATTTGTGTGATATTTCATTATCTGTAGAATCGGCAAATCCAAAACTGACATTTCATACGGTACAACCTGATATTTATTTATTGTTGATTTACTACTGATTTGCGTGATATTTCATTATCTGTAGAATCGGCAAATCCAAAACTGACATTTCATACGGTACAGCCTGATATTTATTTATTGTTGATTTACTACTGATTTGCGTGATATTTCAGTATCTGTAGAATCGGCAAATCCAAAACTGACATTTCATAAGGTACAGTCTGATATTTATTTATTGTTGATTTACTACTGATTTGCGTGATATTTCATTATCTGTAGAATCGGCAAATCCAAAACTGACATTTCATACGGTACAGTCTGATATTTATTTATTGTTGATTTACTACTGATTTGCGTGATATTTCAGTATCTGTAGAATCGGCAAATCCAAAACTGACATTTCATACGGTACAGCCTGATATTTATTTATTGTTGATTTACTACTGATTTGTGTGATATTTCAGTATCTGTAGAATCGGCAAATCCAAAACTGACATTTCATACGGTACAGCCTGATATTTATTTATTGTTGATTTACTACTGATTTGCGTGATATTTCAATACCTGTAGAATCGGCAAATCCAAAACTGACATTTCATACGGTACAGTCTGATATTTATTTATTGTTGATTTACTACTGATTTGTGTGATATTTCATTATCTGTAGAATCGGCAAATCCAAAACTGACATTTCATACGGTACAGCCTGATATTTATTTATTGTTGATTTACTACTGATTTGTGTGATATTTCAGTATCTGTAGAATCGGCAAATCCAAAACTGACATTTCATACGGTACAGCCTGATATTTATTTATTGTTGATTTACTACTGATTTGCGTGATATTTCAATACCTGTAGAATCGGCAAATCCAAAACTGACATTTCATACGGTACAGTCTGATATTTATTTATTGTTGATTTACTACTGATTTGCGTGATATTTCAGTATCTGTAGAATCGGCAAATCCAAAACTGACATTTCATACGGTACAGCCTGATATTTATTTATTGTTGATTTACTACTGATTTGTGTGATATTTCAGTATCTGTAGAATCGGCAAATCCAAAACTGACATTTAATACGGTACAGCCTGATATTTATTTATTGTTGATTTACTACTGATTTGCGTGATATTTCAGTATCTGTAGAATCGGCAAATCCAAAACTGACATTTCATACGGTACAGCCTGATATTTATTTATTGTTGATTTACTACTGATTTGCGTGATATTTCAGTATCTGTAGAATCGGCAAATCCAAAACTGACATTTAATACGGTACAGCCTGATATTTATTTATTGTTGATTTACTACTGATTTGCGTGATATTTCAGTATCTGTAGAATCGGCAAATCCAAAACTGACATTTCATACGGTACAGCCTGATATTTATTTATTGTTGATTTACTACTGATTTGCGTGATATTTCAGTATCTGTAGAATCGGCAAATCCAAAACTGACATTTCATACGGTACAGCCTGATATTTATTTATTGTTGATTTACTACTGATTTGCGTGATATTTCAGTATCTTTAGAATCGGCAAATCCAAAACTGACATTTCATAAGGTACAGTCTGATATTTATTTATTGTTGATTTACTACTGATTTGTGTGATATTTCAGTATCTGTAGAATCGGCAAATCCAAAACTGACATTTCATAAGGTACAGCGTGATATTTATTTATTGTTGATTTACTACTGATTTGCGTGATATTTCAGTATCTGTAGAATCGGCAAATCCAAAACTGACATTTCATACGGTACAGCCTGACATTTATTTATTGTTGATTTACTACTGATTTGTGTGATATTTCAGTATCTGTAGAATCGGCAAATCCAAAACTGACATTTCATAAGGTACAGTCTGATATTTATTTATTGTTGATTTACTACTGATTTGCGTGATATTTCATTATCTGTAGAATCGGCAAATCCAAAACTGACATTTCATAAGGTACAGTCTGATATTTATTTATTGTTGATTTACTACTGATTTGCGTGATATTTCATTATCTGTAGAATCGGCAAATCCAAAACTGACATTTCATAAGGTACAGCCTGATATTTATTTATTGTTGATTTACTACTGATTTGTGTGATATTTCATTATCTGTAGAATCGGCAAATCTAAAACTGACATTTCATACGGTACAGCCTGATATTTATTTATTGTTGATTTACTACTGATTTGCGTGATATTTCATTATCTGTAGAATCGGCAAATCCAAAACTGACATTTCATAAGGTACAGCCTGATATTTATTTATTGTTGATTTACTACTGATTTGCGTGATATTTCATTATCTGTAGAATCGGCAAATCCAAAACTGACATTTCATATGGTACAGCCTGATATTTATTTATTGTTGATTTACTACTGATTTGCGTGATATTTCATTATCTGTAGAATCGGCAAATCCAAAACTGACATTTCATATGGTACAGCCTGATATTTATTTATTGTTGATTTACTACTGATTTGCGTGATATTTTATTATCTGTAGAATCGGCAAATCCAAAACTGACATTTCATACGGTACAGCCTGATATTTATTTATTGCTGATTTACTACTGATTTGTGTGATATTTCAGTATCTGTAGAATCGGCAAATCCAAAACTGACATTTCATATGGTACAGCCTGATATTTATTTATTGTTGATTTACTACTGATTTGCGTGATATTTCATTATCTGTAGAATCGGCAAATCCAAAACTGACATTTCATACGGTACAGCCTGATATTTATTTATTGCTGATTTACTACTGATTTGTGTGATATTTCAGTATCTGTAGAATCGGCAAATCCAAAACTGACATTTCATATGGTACAGCCTGATATTTATTTATTGTTGATTTACTACTGATTTGCGTGATATTTCATTATCTGTAGAATCGGCAAATCCAAAACTGACATTTCATACGGTACAGCCAGATATTTATTTATTGTTGATTTACTACTGATTTGCGTGATATTTTATTATCTGTAGAATCGGCAAATCCAAAACTGACATTTCATACGGTACAGCCTGATATTTATTTATTGTTGATTTACTACTGATTTGTGTGATATTTCAGTATCTGTAGAATCGGCAAATCCAAAACTGACATTTCATACGGTACAGCCTGATATTTATTTATTGTTGATTTACTACTGATTTGTGTGATATTTCAGTATCTGTAGAATCGGCAAATCCAAAACTGACATTTCATACGGTACAGCCTGATATTTATTTATTGTTGATTTACTACTGATTTGTGTGATATTTCATTATCTGTAGAATCGGCAAATCCAAAACTGACATTTCATAAGGTACAGTCTGATATTTATTTATTGTTGATTTACTACTGATTTGTGTGATATTTCAGTATCTGTAGAATCGGCAAATCCAAAACTGACATTTAATACGGTACAGTCTGATATTTATTTATTGTTGATTTACTACTGATTTGTGTGATATTTCATTATCTGTAGAATCGGCAAATCCAAAACTGACATTTCATACGGTACAACCTGATATTTCTTTATTGTTGATTTACTACTGATTTGTGTGATATTTCAGTATCTGTAGAATCGGCAAATCGAAAACTGACATTTCATACGGTACAACCTGATATTTATTTATTGTTGATTTACTACTGATTTGTGTGAGATTTCATTGTCTGTAGAATCGGCAAATCCAAAACTGACATTTCATAAGGTACAGTCTGATATTTATTTATTGTTGATTTACTACTGATTTGTGTGATATTTCAGTATCTGTAGAATCGGCAAATCCAAAACTGACATTTCATAAGGTACAGTCTGATATTTATTTATTGTTGATTTCCTACTGATTTGTGTGAGATTTCATTGTCTGTAGAATCGGCAAATCCAAAACTGACATTTCATACGGTACAACCTGATATTTCTTTATTGTTGATTTACTACTGATTTGTGTGATATTTCAGTATCTGTAGAATCGGCAAATCCAAAACTGACATTTCATACGGTACAACCTGATATTTATTTATTGTTGATTTACTACTGATTTGCGTGATATTTCATTATCTGTAGAATCGGCAAGTCCAGAACTGACATTTCATACGGTACAGCCTGATATTTATTTATTGTTGATTTACTACTGATTTGCGTGATATTTCAGTATCTGTAGAATCGGCAAGTCCAAAACTGCCATTTCATACGGTACAGCCTGATATTTATTTATTGTTGATTTACTACTGATTTGTGTGATATTTCATTATCTGTAGAATCGGCAAATCCAAAACTGACATTTCATACGGTACAACCTGATATTTATTTATTGTTGATTTACTACTGATTTGCGTGATATTTCATTATCTGTAGAATCGGCAAATCCAAAACTGACATTTCATACGGTACAACCTGATATTTATTTATTGTTGATTTACTACTGATTTGTGTGATATTTCAGTATCTGTAGAATCGGCAAATCCAAAACTGACATTTCATAAGGTACAGTCTGATATTTATTTATTGTTGATTTACTACTGATTTGTGTGATATTTCAGTATCTGTAGAATCGGCAAATCCAAAACTGACATTTCATACGGTACAACCTGATATTTATTTATTGTTGATTTACTACTGATTTGCGTGATATTTCAGTATCTGTAGAATCGGCAAATCCAAAACTGACATTTCATACGGTACAACCTGATATTTATTTATTGTTGATTTACTACTCATTTGTGTGATATTTCATTATCTGTAGAATCGGCAAATCCAAAACTGACATTTCATACGGTACAACCTGATATTTATTTATTGTTGATTTACTACTGATTTGTGTGATATTTCATTATCTGTAGAATCGGCAAATCCAAAACTGACATTTCATAAGGTACAGTCTGATATTTATTTATTGTTGATTTACAACTGATTTGCGTGATATTTCATTATCTGTAGAATCGGCAAATCCAAAACTGACATTTCATAAGGTACAGTCTGATATTTATTTATTGTTGATTTACAACTGATTTGCGTGATATTTCATTATCTGTAGAATCGGCAAATCCAAAACTGACATTTCATAAGGTACAGTCTGATATTTATTTATTGTTGATTTACTACTGATTTGCGTGATATTTCAGTATCTGTAGAATCGGCAAATCCAAAACTGACATTTCATACGGTACAACCTGATATTTATTTATTGTTGATTTACTACTGATTTGTGTGATATTTCAGTATCTGTAGAATCGGCAAATCCAAAACTGACATTTCATACGGTACAGTCTGATATTTATTTATTGTTGATTTACTACTGATTTGTGTGATATTTCATTATCTGTAGAATCGGCAAATCCAAAACTGACATTTCATACGGTACAGTCTGATATTTATTTATTGTTGATTTACTACTGATTTGTGTGATATTTCATTATCTGTAGAATCGGCAAATCCAAAACTGACATTTCATACGGTACAGCCTGATATTTATTTATTGTTGATTTACTACTGATTTGTGTGATATATCATTATCTGTAGAATCGGCAAATCCAAAACTGACATTTCATACGGTACAACCTGATATTTATTTATTGTTGATTTACTACTGATTTGCGTGATATTTCAGTATCTGTAGAATCGGCAAATCCAAAACTGACATTTCATACGGTACAACCTGATATTTATTTATTGTTGATTTACTACTGATTTGTGTGATATTTCATTATCTGTAGAATCGGCAAATCCAAAACTGACATTTCATACGGTACAACCTGATATTTATTTATTGTTGATTTACTACTGATTTGTGTGATATTTCATTATCTGTAGAATCGGCAAATCCAAAACTGACATTTCATAAGGTACAGTCTGATATTTATTTATTGTTGATTTACAACTGATTTGCGTGATATTTCATTATCTGTAGAATCGGCAAATCCAAAACTGACATTTCATAAGGTACAGTCTGATATTTATTTATTGTTGATTTACAACTGATTTGCGTGATATTTCATTATCTGTAGAATCGGCAAATCCAAAACTGACATTTCATAAGGTACAGTCTGATATTTATTTATTGTTGATTTACTACTGATTTGCGTGATATTTCAGTATCTGTAGAATCGGCAAATCCAAAACTGACATTTCATACGGTACAGCCTGATATTTATTTATTGTTGATTTACTACTGATTTGCGTGATATTTCATTATCTGTAGAATCGGCAAATCCAAAACTGACATTTCATACGGTACAACCTGATATTTATTTATTGTTGATTTACTACTGATTTGTGTGATATTTCAGTATCTGTAGAATCGGCAAATCCAAAACTGACATTTCATACGGTACTGTCTGATATTTATTTATTGTTGATTTACTACTGATTTTTGTGATATTTCATTATCTGTAGAATCGGCAAATCCAAAACTGACATTTCATACGGTACAGTCTGATATTTATTTATTGTTGATTTACTACTGATTTGTGTGATATATCATTATCTGTAGAATCGGCAAATCCAAAACTGACATTTCATACGGTACAGTCTGATATTTATTTATTGTTGATTTACTACTGATTTGTGTGATATTTCATTATCTGTAGAATCGGCAAATCCAAAACTGACATTTCATACGGTACAGTCTGATATTTATTTATTGTTGATTTACTACTGATTTGTGTGATATTTCATTATCTGTAGAATCGGCAAATCCAAAACTGACATTTCATACGGTACAGTCTGATATTTATTTATTGTTGATTTACTACTGATTTGTGTGATATTTCATTATCTGTAGAATCGGCAAATCCAAAACTGACATTTCATACGGTACAGTCTGATATTTATTTATTGTTGATTTACTACTGATTTGTGTGATATTTCAGTATCTGTAGAATCGGCAAATCCAAAACTGACATTTCATACGGTACAACCTGATATTTATTTATTGTTGATTTACTACTGATTTGCGTGATATTTCAGTATCTGTAGAATCGGCAAATCCAAAACTGACATTTCATACGGTACAACCTGATATTTATTTATTGTTGATTTACTACTCATTTGTGTGATATTTCATTATCTGTAGAATCGGCAAATCCAAAACTGACATTTCATACGGTACAACCTGATATTTATTTATTGTTGATTTACTACTGATTTGCGTGATATTTCATTATCTGTAGAATCGGCAAATCCAAAACTGACATTTCATAAGGTACAGTCTGATATTTATTTATTGTTGATTTACTACTGATTTGCGTGATATTTCATTATCTGTAGAATTGGCAAATCCAAAACTGACATTTCATACGGTACAGCCTGATATTTATTTATTGTTGATTTACTACTGATTTGTGTGATATTTCATTATCTGTAGAATCGGCAAATCCAAAACTGACATTTCATACGGTACAGCCTGATATTTATTTATTGTTGATTTACTACTGATTTGTGTGATATTTCAGTATCTGTAGAATCGGCAAATCCAAAACTGACATTTCATACGGTACAGCCTGATATTTATTTATTGTTGATTTACTACTGATTTGTGTGATATTTCAGTATCTGTAGAATCGGCAAATCCAAAACTGACATTTCATACGGTACAGCCTGATATTTATTTATTGTTGATTTACTACTGATTTGCGTGATATTTCATTATCTGTAGAATCGGCAAATCCAAAACTGACATTTCATACGGTACAGCCTGATATTTATTTATTGTTGATTTACTACTGATTTGTGTGATATTTCAGTATCTGTAGAATCGGCAAATCCAAAACTGACATTTCATACGCTACAGCCTGATATTTATTTATTGTTGATTTATTACTGATTTGCGTGATATTTCATTATCTGTAGAATTGGCAAATCCAAAACTGACATTTCATACGGTACAGTCTGATATTTATTTATTGTTGATTTACTACTGATTTGCGTGATATTTCAGTATCTGTAGAATCGGCAAATCCAAAACTGACATTTCATACGGTACAGCCTGATATTTATTTATTGTTGATTTACTACTGATTTGTGTGATATTTCAGTATCTGTAGAATCGGCAAATCCAAAACTGACATTTCATACGGTACAGCCTGATATTTATTTATTGTTGATTTACTACTGATTTGCGTGATATTTCAATACCTGTAGAATCGGCAAATCCAAAACTGACATTTCATACGGTACAGTCTGATATTTATTTATTGTTGATTTACTACTGATTTGCGTGATATTTCAGTATCTGTAGAATCGGCAAATCCAAAACTGACATTTCATACGGTACAGCCTGATATTTATTTATTGTTGATTTACTACTGATTTGTGTGATATTTCAGTATCTGTAGAATCGGCAAATCCAAAACTGACATTTAATACGGTACAGCCTGATATTTATTTATTGTTGATTTACTACTGATTTGCGTGATATTTCAGTATCTGTAGAATCGGCAAATCCAAAACTGACATTTCATACGGTACAGCCTGATATTTATTTATTGTTGATTTACTACTGATTTGCGTGATATTTCAGTATCTGTAGAATCGGCAAATCCAAAACTGACATTTAATACGGTACAGCCTGATATTTATTTATTGTTGATTTACTACTGATTTGCGTGATATTTCAGTATCTGTAGAATCGGCAAATCCAAAACTGACATTTCATACGGTACAGCCTGATATTTATTTATTGTTGATTTACTACTGATTTGCGTGATATTTCAGTATCTGTAGAATCGGCAAATCCAAAACTGACATTTCATACGGTACAGCCTGATATTTATTTATTGTTGATTTACTACTGATTTGCGTGATATTTCAGTATCTTTAGAATCGGCAAATCCAAAACTGACATTTCATAAGGTACAGTCTGATATTTATTTATTGTTGATTTACTACTGATTTGTGTGATATTTCAGTATCTGTAGAATCGGCAAATCCAAAACTGACATTTCATAAGGTACAGCGTGTTATTTATTTATTGTTGATTTACTACTGATTTGCGTGATATTTCAGTATCTGTAGAATCGGCAAATCCAAAACTGACATTTCATACGGTACAGCCTGACATTTATTTATTGTTGATTTACTACTGATTTGTGTGATATTTCAGTATCTGTAGAATCGGCAAATCCAAAACTGACATTTCATAAGGTACAGTCTGATATTTATTTATTGTTGATTTACTACTGATTTGCGTGATATTTCATTATCTGTAGAATCGGCAAATCCAAAACTGACATTTCATAAGGTACAGTCTGATATTTATTTATTGTTGATTTACTACTGATTTGCGTGATATTTCATTATCTGTAGAATCGGCAAATCCAAAACTGACATTTCATAAGGTACAGCCTGATATTTATTTATTGTTGATTTACTACTGATTTGTGTGATATTTCATTATCTGTAGAATCGGCAAATCTAAAACTGACATTTCATACGGTACAGCCTGATATTTATTTATTGTTGATTTACTACTGATTTGCGTGATATTTCATTATCTGTAGAATCGGCAAATCCAAAACTGACATTTCATAAGGTACAGCCTGATATTTATTTATTGTTGATTTACTACTGATTTGCGTGATATTTCATTATCTGTAGAATCGGCAAATCCAAAACTGACATTTCATATGGTACAGCCTGATATTTATTTATTGTTGATTTACTACTGATTTGCGTGATATTTCATTATCTGTAGAATCGGCAAATCCAAAACTGACATTTCATATGGTACAGCCTGATATTTATTTATTGTTGATTTACTACTGATTTGCGTGATATTTTATTATCTGTAGAATCGGCAAATCCAAAACTGACATTTCATACGGTACAGCCTGATATTTATTTATTGCTGATTTACTACTGATTTGTGTGATATTTCAGTATCTGTAGAATCGGCAAATCCAAAACTGACATTTCATATGGTACAGCCTGATATTTATTTATTGTTGATTTACTACTGATTTGCGTGATATTTCATTATCTGTAGAATCGGCAAATCCAAAACTGACATTTCATACGGTACAGCCTGATATTTATTTATTGCTGATTTACTACTGATTTGTGTGATATTTCAGTATCTGTAGAATCGGCAAATCCAAAACTGACATTTCATATGGTACAGCCTGATATTTATTTATTGTTGATTTACTACTGATTTGCGTGATATTTCATTATCTGTAGAATCGGCAAATCCAAAACTGACATTTCATACGGTACAGCCAGATATTTATTTATTGTTGATTTACTACTGATTTGCGTGATATTTTATTATCTGTAGAATCGGCAAATCCAAAACTGACATTTCATACGGTACAGCCTGATATTTATTTATTGTTGATTTACTACTGATTTGTGTGATATTTCATTATCTGTAGAATCGGCAAATCCAAAACTGACATTTCATAAGGTACAGTCTGATATTTATTTATTGTTGATTTACTACTGATTTGCGTGATATTTCATTATCTGTAGAATCGGCAAATCCAAAACTGACATTTCATAAGGTACAGTCTGATATTTATTTATTGTTGATTTACTACTGATTTGCGTGATATTTCATTATCTGTAGAATCGGCAAATCCAAAACTGACATTTCATACGGTACAGCCTGATATTTATTTATTGTTGATTTACTACTGATTTGCGTGATATTTCATTATCTGTAGAATCGGCAAATCCAAAACTGACATTTCATAAGGTACAGTCTGATATTTATTTATTGTTGATTTACTACTGATTTGCGTGATATTTCATTATCTGTAGAATCGGCAAATCCAAAACTGACATTTCATATGGTACAGCCTGATATTTATTTATTGTTGATTTACTACTGATTTGCGTGATATTTCATTATCTGTAGAATCGGCAAATCCAAAACTGACATTTCATAAGGTACAGTCTGATATTTATTTATTGTTGATTTACTACTGATTTGCGTGATATTTCATTATCTGTAGAATCGGCAAATCCAAAACTGACATTTCATAAGGTACAGTCTGATATTTATTTATTGTTGATCTACTACTGATTTGCGTGATATTTCAGTATCTGTAGAATCGGCAAATCCAAAACTGACATTTCATACGGTACAGCCTGATATTTATTTATTGTTGATTTACTACTGATTTGCGTGATATTTCAGTATCTGTAGAATCGGCAAATCCAAAACTGACATTTCATACGGTACAGCCTGATATTTATTTATTGTTGATTTACTACTCATTTGCGTGATATTTCAGTATCTGTAGAATCGGCAAATCCAAAACTGACATTTCATACGGTACAACCTGATATTTATTTATTGTTGATTTACTACTGATTTGCGTGATATTTCATTATCTGTAGAATCGGCAAATCCAAAACTGACATTTCATAAGGTACAGTCTGATATTTATTTATTGTTGATTTACTACTGATTTGCGTGATATTTCATTATCTGTAGAATCGGCAAATCCAAAACTGACATTTCATAAGGTACAGTCTGATATTTATTTATTGTTGATTTACTACTGATTTGCGTGATATTTCATTATCTGTAGAATTGGCAAATCCAAAACTGACATTTCATACGGTACAGCCTGATATTTATTTATTGTTGATTTACTACTGATTTGTGTGATATTTCATTATCTGTAGAATCGGCAAATCCAAAACTGACATTTCATACGGTACAGCCTGATATTTATTTATTGTTGATTTACTACTGATTTGTGTGATATTTCAGTATCTGTAGAATCGGCAAATCCAAAACTGACATTTCATACGGTACAGCCTGATATTTATTTATTGTTGATTTACTACTGATTTGTGTGATATTTCAGTATCTGTAGAATCGGCAAATCCAAAACTGACATTTCATACGGTACAGCCTGATATTTATTTATTGTTGATTTACTACTGATTTGCGTGATATTTCATTATCTGTAGAATCGGCAAATCCAAAACTGACATTTCATACGGTACAGCCTGATATTTATTTATTGTTGATTTACTACTGATTTGTGTGATATTTCAGTATCTGTAGAATCGGCAAATCCAAAACTGACATTTCATACGCTACAGCCTGATATTTATTTATTGTTGATTTATTACTGATTTGCGTGATATTTCATTATCTGTAGAATTGGCAAATCCAAAACTGACATTTCATACGGTACAGCCTGATATTTATTTATTGTTGATTTACTACTGATTTGTGTGATATTTCATTATCTGTAGAATCGGCAAATCCAAAACTGACATTTCATACGGTACAGCCTGATATTTATTTATTGTTGATTTACTACTGATTTGTGTGATATTTCAGTATCTGTAGAATCGGCAAATCCAAAACTGACATTTCATACGGTACAGCCTGATATTTATTTATTGTTGATTTACTACTGATTTGTGTGAGATTTCATTGTCTGTAGAATCGGCAAATCCAAAACTGACATTTCATAAGGTACAGTCTGATATTTATTTATTGTTGATTTACTACTGATTTGTGTGATATTTCAGTATCTGTAGAATCGGCAAATCCAAAACTGACATTTCATAAGGTACAGTCTGATATTTATTTATTGTTGATTTACTACTGATTTGTGTGAGATTTCATTGTCTGTAGAATCGGCAAATCCAAAACTGACATTTCATACGGTACAACCTGATATTTCTTTATTGTTGATTTACTACTGATTTGTGTGATATTTCAGTATCTGTAGAATCGGCAAATCCAAAACTGACATTTCATACGGTACAACCTGATATTTATTTATTGTTGATTTACTACTGATTTGTGTGAGATTTCATTGTCTGTAGAATCGGCAAATCCAAAACTGACATTTCATAAGGTACAGTCTGATATTTATTTATTGTTGATTTCCTACTGATTTGTGTGAGATTTCATTGTCTGTAGAATCGGCAAATCCAAAACTGACATTTCATACGGTACAACCTGATATTTCTTTATTGTTGATTTACTACTGATTTGTGTGATATTTCAGTATCTGTAGAATCGGCAAATCCAAAACTGACATTTCATACGGTACAACCTGATATTTCTTTATTGTTGATTTACTACTGATTTGTGTGATATTTCAGTATCTGTAGAATCGGCAAATCCAAAACTGACATTTCATACGGTACAACCTGATATTTCTTTATTGTTGATTTACTACTGATTTGTGTGATATTTCAGTATCTGTAGAATCGGCAAATCCAAAACTGACATTTCATACGGTACAACCTGATATTTCTTTATTGTTGATTTACTACTGATTTGTGTGATATTTCAGTATCTGTAGAATCGGCAAATCCAAAACTGACATTTCATACGGTACAACCTGATATTTCTTTATTGTTGATTTACTACTGATTTGTGTGATATTTCAGTATCTGTAGAATCGGCAAATCCAAAACTGACATTTCATACGGTACAACCTGATATTTATTTATTGTTGATTTACTACTGATTTGTGTGAGATTTCATTGTCTGTAGAATCGGCAAATCAGTAGATGTAATATAGGGTTTCTGGCGCAGTCTTCAAAATTCCCTATTTCCCCGAAAAAACCTGATCGTCGATTTTTGTAGGATTTTTCATTTTTATCTCAAACATCTAATTTTTTTAAAAAATATACATTTTCTAACATATTTCTTTAAAACCTAACAAATAAAAAAAAAATACATATTTTTAACATATTTCTTTAAAACGATACAAAAATTGGGATCACCCCCAAAAAGTAAAAATATTATATAATTAATTTAATTATTATTTCCATTTGTTATACACGTTTAATCATCAATATCACTTTCAGATTTCTTAGATTTAGATCTATTTTCATTTTTATTTTCTCGGAAGTCAATAATATGAATTTTCTTCCCATCATTTAATTCTTTTAAACCGTCATAAACGAATAATAGTTTCTGTGAATTTAATTGTTGAATATCTTTTTTATTTAATTTGTCATTAAATCTATCTGGTAGATAAACTTGAAATTTATCTTCCTTATCTTTTAACGTAACAACTATACGTTTTCCAAATTTTGTAATAGTTTCTTTAAATTCTTTAATTGAATAAGATTGACCACATTCCAATTCTGTTAGTTTCTTTATTGGAGTATTTTGACATTGACCAACTCGTTGGATCTTTTTTAATACTTCCATTTATTACAAATAAAATTTATCAAATAAAATTAATCAATTTTATAAAAACCTTTATTACAATTATATTTTCGTACACTGAGAATGCTCTATATAAATCCACCATTGTTATCGAAGTGGGGCGGGGTATCTGAATGATATCACATATGGGCGGAGGTTCCGGTGGGTGTACTCGCTTGATTGCTGCTGCAGTCTGGTATTGATTTTTTGAACTACCAACAACTAACAACCTTTCTATTTGTTAATTTTCGACTGATTTCGAGAATTTCTTAAATATTAATTAATGAAAATAGATTAATCTGATAATTTAAAACTATTAACTAAATAACAAACAAATACTTGGATGGAATAAACAATCTAATAACAAGTAATAGACTATTAAAGTCGTAAGTTCTCGGTTTCATCATTCATACAGGATTCTAGTATATATACAACAGTCAATAGTATTTCAGACGTGGAAAAGTGAGAGAACCAAATGTATCTCATCACCGATGTACCGAGATGGCCATAGGTACACCGGAAACGATGTGACGCATGCGGTGATCTCATAGAGCATGCCATTTTCCTCAAAAATACCTCACGCTCACCTTACTTTGTAAAATCTAAAAAAAGTTACCAAGCCTGAAAAGTTGACAGACGGCTATAAACGCCTGATGGTCCGTGATGGGCTCAAGCAACTCAAAAATAACGAGTTGAACACTTCCAAAGGAAGTACAAAGGTAACTAAAGAACAAAGTAAGGTTGAAGCCAAAAGGAGAGAGGAAGGAGAATACGGGGTATTTTTGCACATTTTTAGAAAAAATTAAAAATAAAAAAATTAACCATTACTTTCAAAGTCTTGAGAGACATAAATAAATCTTAAATATTTGTCATTCTAAATTTCTATTAAATCATTCTTTATAAAATCATATTTCAACTTTTTCTCAGAAACAATAATCACATATATATTTGTACCACCAGGAACTACATTCTGAAAATCAACATTCAGAATAATATTATTTTTACTATTTGAAATATTAATTGGTCCTTTTCTAACATCTATTACATATAAAGGTCTATTTTTTATGAAATCATCAGGATCATAAAGCATATTCATATTTCCGATATAAGACCTTTTATAATCTTTATACATATCATATAATAATGAATAATTGTTCTCTTTAATATCTAAATTTAACATTTCTTCCGGATAATATGTTTCATTAATTTTAACTCTAATATTTCTAACATCAACATGGTCAAATTTAGAAGGATCTTTCTTTTGATCATTTCTTCTCGATGTTTGGAATCCTACAATTATGAATTTCGGTTTATCAATGTTCCTATAAATATTAGTTATATCAAAACTTAAATTTGATCCCATAATACCAGTTTTTTCAATACACTCCCAAGTTTTAAATACAAATTCTTGTGTTCCACCAAACTTGTCCATCTCATTAATTAATTCAATTTTTGAAGGTGTTGAATACTCTATGATAGGAACACGTAAATAAAAATCAGTTATTGTAATTTTACCTGTAGGTGCATAAGACTTTCCATCTGCTTGAAGTGATAGAAAAATCCCGTCATCATCAGTGTTTCTAAGAAATGTTATTAAAAATCCTCCTTTGTATATTGGTATGTTTATACCTCCAAAATATCCTAATCCTAAATCGTTTAAGGTTCCACAATAATTAAATTTTCCATATTTATGATCACATTTCACTGCACCATTCATTTTAGACAAAGTTTCATCTTGAGACAGTGATATCGTATGTTTTACAGTACTTATAATACCTGGATCTTCAATTCTATCAATTAATTTGTTATGTTTTTTCACTTCTATACTTCGAAATAAGAAAGGAATAAAATTATCTATTAATTTAGTTCCCGAATTCATACCATAGTGTTCACCATCTTTGGCATTGAACGAACCTGAAATAACAAACTGAAAATGGGAACTTAAAAAATTATCACCAACATCGATTAAGAATTCTATTCTCTGATTTTCTTTATTAAAATTCAATTCGGTATTATTCGATGGGAAAAAATGTTTAAATTGTTGTTTTTCTATATTAGGATTATATTTTGAATACATCTCCATTTATTAAGATAAAAAATCGTTATAATTTAAAAAGTAGTTTATAATTATTAGACCCCGTCTCAGTGACGAGGTTTGAAAATTTAAAAAACATAATTTATTAATGAAGGTACAGTATCAACATTAAATCTATTTTTATAATATTTCGAAAATTCTTCATAATGTTCTTGTTTAAATTCATTTGATATATCAGTTCTTTCGAAAATTATTATCCAATTAACCAAATGTTTATATTTTATTAAAGTATCTGGAGAAAACTTTTGATAAAAAGACATAATGTTCCAATCAAATAATGAGTAATAAAACTCGATCTTTTGTTCATCGATTTTCTGATATCGCGAAATGATTTTCCAATCTATTTTATTTGAAAACATTCCTAATTCTTCTAATTTAAACGGATGGTATTGTGAAACAAGTTTCCAATTTAATTTATTCTGAAATACAATTAAAAATTCTGTTGTTAAACCAGGAAATGAAGATATTTCATCCCAATCATTATTTTGTGTTGTCTCCATTTATTAAGAAAAAAATCTTTTTAATTTTCAAAATTGTTACCACTTTAGGAAATAATACTATTCGGAAGGTAAAGCAATATAATGAAGTTCTCTTCGCAGTTCTGATACTTTTGTGTTTAATTCTTTTCTTATTATTTCTATTTCTTTAAGAATACTTTCATTTAGTGATTTTTTATATTCTTCTTTCGCTATGTCTTTTTCCAGTTCTTCTATTTTATTGTTTAAATCTTTCATAAATTGTTCTACTTGTGGGTAATAACTATTATATAAAGTGTCAGAAAATATTTGAAGATGTATTTGTAACTCTTCTTCTTTCAAATATTCTTCCATTTTGTTCTTTATATCACTATCAACTTGTACTGGTATAACATCACTAATTAAATCCTGAGTGAGTTTTTTCATCTTTTCATCTAAATCTTCTTTAGTTGTATATTCAAATAATTTCTCATCGATGATCTCTTCAAATTCTTTTGTATCAGTTGTTCTTTTATCTCTTTTATTTTCATTAATTGCCCTCTCTATCATCGTTTTCACTTGTTTCATAATAACTACATCATTATTATCTCTTCCTTCTGAAACACTGACAAGTCTTTTTTTATTAAAACCAATATAACTTTTAGTAAATGTAAACAATGAACCGATAATTTCATCAACTTTTACTTTTAATTCATTCTTTAATTTATTATTAAAATCATTTTTTAAATCATTCTTTAATTTATTTTCATCATCTTTTAATTTTGTTTGGAATGTTGAGAATTCTGTTCTAAAAGAATTTGAAAGTTCATTTACAATATCACTTTTTAATTTCGTTTCATCAATATCGCCAGATTCCGGAAAAACAATTTGATTTCCTAAAACATCAAATTTTAAAATAACTCTTGAATAAGATTCCATTTCTTTCTATTTATTATATTTAAAATTTCATTAAAATCCATATCTTTAGAAAAGAATTTAAGAACTAACAAACATAAATGTCCACAAATAGGTGGATCATTAATTTCTTGAAGTCTGTCTTCATTATATATTAAATTATCTTTTCCCAAATATATAACTAATTCCTTTGATGGATGTAAGTTTCCATATGAATTAAAATAATATTTTTTATTTCCATTTTTATAATAAGAAACCCAGTGAGTACCATTTCCGAAAGAATTATCAATGTTTACAATTCCACACTCAATATTTCTAGGATGTTTCGGAAGTTCATCTTTCATAAAAACTCCTCTAAAATGTTTTATGTTTAACTTCTTAACGATATTCTCGATATCAAAATTAGATAAAGGAGTTATTTTTTTTTTTAACTGTTACAAGTTTTCCTCCCTGTTTCTTTTCCATTTCTTTATTATGTCTTGTTTGTTCTTCTATTAGTTTATCTTTATATCTTTTATCGATAACCGAGTTTGCAATAGAACTTGCTCCACTCGCTAAAGCAGCTAAAGCTCCTAATCCTGCAAAAATTAAAGGAAGTATTCCACCATCTTTTTCATTTTCTCTTAATTGTTTATATGTTAATTTAATTCTAGTTCCCTTTCCGTCTTTAGCATTTCTGTTAATCTTATCGATCTGTCTTTGAGTTAACAAAATTGAATTATTTCCTTTTTTTGTATCGATTGTAACATCAGTTTTCTTTTTTACAGCACCAATAATTTTAGATTTTTGACCTTCCGTTAGTGAAATTTTAAAAGGTTTATACTCACTCATTTTCTTTAATTTATAATGAATAAAAAAGAATATAAATTCTTTCTACTGGAAATTTTTGCAGGATTTAAAAATGTTCGTTTCTAATAAATGGAGGGGATTCTAAATATTCTGAACAACAAACTTAACTATAATAATAAAGAAATATTTATGATTTTAGATGAAAATAACGATCCTTGGTTTAAAGCTAGAGATATTGCTGAATTATTAGAGTATAAAAAAATAACCAAAGCATATAATCTTGTTGATGAAGAACATAAAACAAATCTAAATCTTATTTTAGAAGGGTGCTCCTTAGAAGAGCACTCTTCAAATATGCAAGCACATACTATTTTTATTAACGAATTAGGTTTATATTCTCTGATTATGAAATCGAAATTACCTCAAGCAAAAGAATTTCAAAAATGGGTTTACAATGTTATCAAAACAATTAGAAAAACAGGGGAGTATAAATTGAAGGAAGAATTATACAGTAAAGACAAAATTATAAAAAAGAAAGATGAAAAAATTGAAAATTTAAATAATAAAATAACAAATATCAAATCTGATGTTGTACCTAAAACTAAAGATGAAAAATTAAGACATTTTTTCCTATTATTTAAGTTAAACGACTATGAATGTGAATATAGTTATTATGTTATAAGATGTCAAAAAGTATATTTAAAAAGAGCTGTTGATAAAATAGTTTTAGAACATCAAGATTGTGAGGAGATAATAAAATTCTATGATCCAAATAGTGTTAATTTATATTCTAGAATAAAAGAAAAATTAAAAAATGATTTAGAATTTCATGGTAATTATTTTAGAATAAATAATGAAGAATTTAGTGAGGAATATCTAATTATAAAAATAGAGGAATTACACAGTGAAAAAGAAATTTAATTCACAACATTTTTTTTATTTATCCAAGTATTATGTGAATTATCAAAACCTAACCATTTGACATAAACTTTATCTCCTTTTCTTTTTAAAACCTTTTCAACAAGATAATCATGTGGATATTTGGTTTTCATTAATTCTTCTTTATAAAATCTACCTTCGATTTCTTCTTCCTTCAAATCTATTAATTTATAAGTAATAGGAACTGAACTGGATTTTACTTATTTTAAATACCTCTGTAGACCAATTAGGTGTATATCCTTTTTCAAATATTCCTTTATATTTACTTATCCTTACATAATCGTTTAATTTAAATTTTGGTTTTTCATTTTTAACATTGTTATCATTATAAATATTCATTAATACTTCTTCTCCATTTTTCTTATTAACTCCTATAGGTTTCATTTTTATAGTTCTATGATAGGAATTATTATATTCTTTAATTAAGTCATCTAAAATATCTATCCATTTATATGATCCTCTCTTAGAAAATTCTTTCCACATTTTTTCTTTTAAAGTTCTATTAAATCTTTCTACTATAGCAGATTTTATTTCACTATAACTAGAATAATGATTGATATTATATTCTTTCATTAAATTCTGAAATTCTTTATTATAAAATTCTTTTCCGTTATCCGTTTGTAAATTTTTTGGTTTATTTTTATCGTTCAATATACTTTTTAATGCTTCAGTCACTAATTTACCAGTTTTATCTTTAACAGGAATTGCCCAAGAAACTTTAGAAAATGTATCTATTACAGTTAAAATATATTTAAATCCTTTATTAATTTTTGATATTCCTTTTAAACTTCCAGTATTCATCTCAACTAAATCAGATTGCCACAGGTCATTTATTCCTCGAGTTATAATTTTTGTTCTTTCAAAATTTCTTCTAACCGGTTTATGAATTTCTTCAATTATTCCTTCTTTTACACTCATTTCTTTTTCATTTTTTGACCTAAAAAAGTATTCTTTTTACTTCCACAAATTTCACAAATTCCTTTACCCATGAGTTTTCCATTTTTAGAAGTTTCTTCATGATAATTCTTACTTTCTGTTTGTTTTTTACACTTTACACAATATATAAGTACCATTTATTATAGGATAAAATCTAGTCTTTAAAATAGATAAATTTCTCTAGTTTATGGATATACTTTCCATTGTTTAATTTATTATATGTATTTATCGATAGAAAACCATAATCATCCTCCCAACAATCATTACAAATTTTTTTAAAAATATCAAAGGATGAAAAATCACTTCCAGCAAAATCTTTATATATCATTTCAGTGTAATGAAGAGATTGTTTAAAAGAACAAATAAAATTAACATTATTTCTAATAAACTTTCTATCAACTTTACTATAACATTGACTTAAATAAATACAAGAAATATTTTTATGTCTACCTCTAACAAAATATTCATTAATTTTTTCATGATTTTCAAATATAATATCATCAAAGATAACTAAACTATTCGGTTCACAAGTATCTACATTTTCCATTTCTTCAATATCATTATAAAAACACCCTACATCCTCTCCTATTTTATTTCCAATATCACTAAACAACTCAATCATTTCTTGATAAATATCTTGATCTAAAGATTTACTACATACATATAATTTAGAATAATCTAACCAATCTCCATAAATAAAATTTGTTAATAAAGTTGTTTTTCCAGAACCACTACTACCGATAATTATACATCTTAATGGTAATGGAAAAGGTTTATTGTTAGTCTTATTTTTATCTTCGTGGTAAATTTTTATACGATACTTTTTTTCCATTATAAATAGAGTAATTTATATAAGATGAAATTGTTAAAAATAACTGGTAAAACTTCTAAGTTGACTTTGAAATTAGCACATCCAATATTTCTAGACGAAAATATAAATTATAAAATAGGTCTTGTTGGTTTTTATTCGGATAATAACATTCCTAACATACAAAAAGATTCATTCATTTCATTCGATATTAATAAATCAAGAAAACATATTAAAATTGAAAAAGGATTTTGGAGTTTAAAAGAAATCGATAATCTAATAAAGAAAGAACTTGTAAACGAAAAGTTCTATATAAAAAGTAATAATGATGGAAAGGTAAAAATGTTTTCACCGTATCCATTTGATCTGGACGTAAATCTTAAAAACATTTTTGGTTTCGAAATACCAACTAAAAATGAAATTTCAACAGATTATGCAAGTAACACAGTACATGTTGGAAAATTCAGACCTAAATTAAGACCTTTTGATGTTATCGAAATTCATTGTAATTTAGTTGAATCTAGTTTAGTGAGTCATTCTTCTAATGAACACATACATGAAGAAACTGATTTAGTATATAGTTTTTTCCCGAATGTTCCTTTTGAATCAAAGATTTCAGAAAAACCCTTAGAAATTGTTTATGTTCCAATTAGAAACGATATTCATAAAATTCAAAAAATAAATGTAACTATTAGGAATGAAAGACATGAATTATTAAATAATGAAAATGTTAATAATATTATATATTTAAGTCTGATTCATGACAAATAAACTTAACGAAATGTTTAACTTAGTTAAATCTAGTTAAACCGTTCTGAACTTTTTAATATAATAAATGGATCCAAAACAAACTATTAAGATAAGAGATAGATTAATTAAAAAATTTGAACATGCCAGAAAACAAAGAATACTTGAAGAAGATTTAAAAGGTAAAGAATATTTACCGATAACGAGTGCAATCAATAAACTTGATAATACTTTTAATGAAAAGATTTCTCAAGTCGACAAGAGTATAAAAAATGTGTTAGAACAAAATAAAACATTAATTACAGATCTTGTACCGTTTACAAGAAACATAGCAGATATGGAAATTCCACCTTCGGGAGAAGAAACATCTTTTGAAGGAGAATTATACGATAAAGATACACCACTTGCAAAAAGTACACCTTTTTCAAAAGACAAAAAGAGAGTTACATTTGTTCCAATGGAAAAAGTTTCAGAAGACGAGTCAGATTTAAGTGAAGACAGTTTAAATGAATCAGATACTCCATTGAATATTTCATCATCTGTTATCGGTCAAATAATTGGTCCTCTTGGAGCAACATATTTACCAAAACTAACTGATAAACATTATGGAATTACTTACGATGAAAAAAAATTATTTTTTAAAATCGGAAAGAATAAAGTTAATATAGATGGAAATGATTTAATTATTGATGGAAAAAAATATATTGGAACAAAAGGATTATGGGTTCTCTTAACACAAAATTATGAAAACTTATTTGATAATAAAGGTGAAAAATTATATTCACCAGAAGAATTTAATACCTATAAAGAAATTTTAATTAATAGTGAGGTTTTATATAACAAAAATAACTCATCAACAAATAGACCAAAAGCTCCACAATCAAAAAAATATAAAAATTTATTAAAACCTATATACGAAGAATTAAAGACAATTCCGGTTACCGGAAGAGGAATAGTTAATTATAATGAACATTCTGTTATGTATATACAAAATTTGAATGAATTGATTTCAAGATTGAATTTAATATATGCTTCAGAATTGGCTGGAGATAATAATTTTCATAATGAAAAAGTCGGTATTATCAGATTTTTAACAAATCTTTTAGAAAAACATATTGATGATCGAAAAGGAACTGAATATTTAATAAGATTAGTGAATGCTCTTCCACATAAAATAATTAAGGATGAAACTATAGGATCTGGATTGTTTAATAAAATATTAAGTGGATTACCATTTGAATTACATTATCCGGGTTATAACTATTTAGGTCCAGGTACTAAATTAAATGAAAGATTGGAAAGAGGTGATAAACCAATTAATAAATTAGATGAAGCTGCAAAAGAACATGATATATCTTATAGAGATCATAAAGAAGTATCAGATAGACATATCGCAGACAAAATTTTAGAAAATAAAGCATGGGAAAGAGTTATTTCGAGTGATGCTGATATAGGAGAAAGAACTGCGGCATATTTGACAACGAATGCAATGAAAATTAAAAGACATTTAGGAATGGGTTTGATACATTCAGAATTTGATATATTTCAGTAGAAACAATTTATATTAACTTTTTATCAACCTGCAAAAATTTCAAAGGGGTCGGAAATCACGACCCCCTTGTTTTTGAAGAATTTGAATATAAATATAGAATTTTTTAAAACTATAAATGAAGAAGGTAAGATTTAATGATCTTGTAACTATTTATGAAATACCTTATGAATGTAGAATTAATTTTAATTTAATCAATAATCAGAGGTTTAAAATGAGAATATTTGAGTTTGAAAAGATATTTAACAAAATATTTCGATGATAAATTTTATATTGATAAAAATTATTTCTAAATAAATGGAAGACCTGAAAAATAAGACAGTTAAAGATTTACAAAAAATATGTAAAGAAAATAAATATCAGGGTTATTCTAAACTGAGAAAACAATCATTAATTGATTTAATATTAGAAAAATCTAAAACTAAAGAAAAATTAAGTGATAAAAAAATAGTTGAATTAAGACGTTTGGGAAGTCAGTATAAAATAAAAAATTATTATAACATGAAGAAATCTGTTTTAATTAAGTTATTAGAAGAAAAAGAATCTATGGAAGAATTTAAATTACCTCCACATTACGAAGACGAATTTGAATTAACTTCAGTTTATGGAGACGATTTAAAAAATTCAGATACAGAAGGAAACTTTATAGATGAAAATTTGGATCATGGAGAAATGGAAATGTGTAGTATATGTGGAAGGTATAGTGTATTAAATAATAATTGTTATAATTGTGTAACAGACATTAAAATAGGTAAATATAATCGTAAATCGTATAGAATAAATAGATTTCGTAAAAAATTGAATAATTTAATAGAAAATGTTAATGATAAGGTTGAAATTGAAAAAATATTTGAAACTTTTATTAATAATTATAGAGGTAAATATATACCTTATAAATATTTAGTAAAAAAGATTGCAGATTATTTAAAAGTAGGAAATAATATTGAAATTAAGGAAACTAAGAGAATGGTGAAAATATGGAATAACTTTGAATATAAATTAATCTATTAGAGAGTATATTTTAAAACAAATGATGATGTAAAATTTTGTAAGATCTAAAAAAGTTCGTTCCTAATAAATGGAGGAATTAGAACCTTTCGAATTTTGTCAGATCTGTTGTAAACAATCGGTATTAGATAATCGTTGTTATAGTTGTTATCCACCAACAAGAAATCCTCATAATAATTTTAAATATAGACAGAGATATTTTCATGAACATTTATTACAGTTAATAGATGAACCTGAAGATAGAATTAAAATTGAAGAAGTGTTTGAAGTTTTTAATGAAAATTATAAACGAAAAGCCCTACCATATAAATTTTTTATTGCAAAAATTGCAGATCTATTAGAAATTAAACATAATGTTCGAATAAGAAAATCTAAAAGAAATGAAGAATTGTGGAATGAATTTTTAGAGATGAGACCATTTGAGATAATTGAAAAGAAAAATGAATTTAGAGAATATATTTTGAATCAATTTAGAAATATTAAATAATTTTAATTATTTTCTAGGATGGAAAAATTTGCAGGATTTAAAAAGTTCATTTCTAATAAATGGAGAACCAACTGAGAAGTCAAACTCTCAAAAACCTTCGAGATTACTGTAAATCTCACAATATTAAAGGATATTTTAAATATAATAAGAAAGATGATCTTATAAATCATATTATTGATGAAATAGAGAAAAAGAAATTTATAAATGAATTCAATTTTGATTCTAGTTTGTTTTCTAGACCAAAACCTGATAAAAACTTTGAATTATGGACGATGAAACAATTACAAGATTATTGTAGATCACGTAATATTAAAGGATTTTCAAAATTAAAGAATAAATCTGATCTTATTAAGTTGATCACTAATGATGAAAAAAGAAAGAAAAACCGAAAGAGATTAATAAATGAATCCATTAAAAAATCGATAAATCAATCCAAAAAAACATCAATAAATGAATTCAATTTCCATCCAAGTTTATTTTCAAAACCTAAACCTCCTAGGGAAAAACAAATCAAATGTGATGATTGTAATAAATATTATAAAAAATCGTATAAAGAGAAACATATTGAATCTTTAGCACACAAGAAAGTAAACATTAATGATGAACAAGAAATTCAGGAAATTGAAACAGCTTATGAATCAAGATTAAAAACCTATATAGTTAGGAATATGGAAGGATTTTTTCATCCGAGAGAATTCTTGGAAGATAAAAGAAATATAATAATCGATAAGATAACTGAAAATGTAAAAAATATGGATTTGAAAGTTAATCTTAAATTTTTCCTTACCTTTAAAAAAAGGGGGGGAGAAAAATGGTTTGGTGGAGCACACTATTTTCTGGAAGAATTTTCATTTAAAACTAAAAATGAAATCATATTACAATCTTCAGATCTAAATACATTTTATGATAGTGCTATTGAGAAATTGATAAAAGAAATGGATGATTTTGAAAAAAATGGTTCAGGATGGGAGTTAGTAAGTATTGATTATTTAGAACTTCGAATCAATAAATATAATCCATTGAGAGGTTCTTCATATATCGATTTACCAGAAAAAATAAAATCTAAAAAAGCAATTATTAATTCAAAAAATAATGATAATAAATGTTTTATGTGGTCAGTTCTATCAGCATTACATCCAGTAGACAAGGATCCTCAAAGAGTTACAAAATATGAAATGTATAAAGATGAATTAAATTTTGATGGAATCAACTTCCCAGTTTCCTTTAAAGATATTAGTAAATTTGAAAAACAAAACGATATATCTATAAATGTATATGGGTATGAAGAATCTGTTCATCCTTTAAGAATTACAAAACATAAATTAGATAAACATGTAAATTTATTTTATATTAAAGATAATGAAAATGATCATTACTGTTGGATTAAAGATCTTTCTCGATTGATCAAAACACAACTAACAAATATGAAAGTAAAAATTTATCCATGTGAAAGATGTTTAAGATATTATTATTCAGCTGAAAAATTAGAAAATCATGAACTTGATTGTAAAACTAAAACGGCGGTAAAAATTGAAATGCCGAAAAAAGGTGAATATTTAAATTTCAAAAATTATAACAGATCGTTAAGAGTTCCTTTCGTAATATATGCAGATTTTGAATGTTTAACTAAAAAAATTGATAATTGTCAACCTGATTCATCAGGTTCTTATACTATGAAATATCAAAAACATGAACCAAATAGTTTTTGTTATTATATAAAATATCAAAATTATGATTACAAACAACCTGTAGTATATAGAGGATCTGATTGTACTGATAAATTTGTAGAAATGATTCATGAGGAAGTTAAAAATATTCAAAAGATTTATGAAGAAATTAAACCGTTGGAGATGACTTTTGAAGAAGAAAAACAGTTTCAGAAAACTGATATTTGTCATATATGTGAAAAGGATATAATAACATGGAATAATTATAAGAAATATGGGGAAAAACCTATTGGGATATTAGGAAAAAAGGTAAGAGATCATGATCATTTAACTGGAAAATATCGAGGTCCGGCTCATGAAATTTGTAATTTGAATTATAAAAATCCTTCCTTTGTTCCAGTATTCATTCATAATTTATCTGGATATGATGCACATCTATTTGTTAAAGCGATGGGGAAATTTAAAGAAAATATTGAGGTAATTCCAAATACTGAAGAAAAATATATTTCATTCACACAGAAAGTTGATAAATTAGAAATTAGATTTGTTGATTCATTCAGATTTATGGCTTCGAGTTTAGATTCATTATCTACGAACTTAAGAAAAATTCCTGAAGAAATGAAAGGTAAAAAGTTAGAAGAATATAAATTCTTGAAATCTATGTTTAGAGAAACCAGTAAATATTATAAAGATGAAAAATTAGATTTGATTACGAGAAAAGGTGTGTATCCTTATGATTACATGGATTCAGAAGAAAAATTTGAAGAGTCAAAATTACCTTCAATCGAAGAATTTTATAGTAAATTGAATGATTGTGATATTTCTGAAAACGATTATAAACATGCGAAAAAAGTATGGAAAACATTTGAAATTAGAAATTTAGGAGAGTATTCAGATTTATATGTTAAATCAGATGTTTTAATATTGTCTGATATATTTGAAAATTTTAGAGATGTCTGTTTAAAAACTTATAAACTTGATCCAGCTTGGTATTTTACAGCTCCAGGATTATCTTGGGATGCAATGTTAAAAACGACAGAAATCGAGTTGGAATTATTAAGTGATTATGATATGATTTTGATGTTGGAAAAAGGAACTCGTGGTGGAATATCTCAATGTTGTAATAGATATTCTAAAGCAAATAATAAATATATGAAAAAATATGATAAAAATCTACCATCTAGTTATTTAATGTATTTAGATGCAAATAATTTATATGGTTGGGCGATGAGTCAATATTTACCTTATGGAGGATTTAAATGGATAAAACCAGAAGAAATGGAAAATTTAGATGATGATTCAGAGAAAGGTTATATACTAGAAGTTGATCTTGAATATCCAAAAGAGTTACATGATGATCATTCTGATTTACCTCTAGCTCCAGAAAATGGAATACCAGGTAATTCAAAACATGTAAAATTATTAACGACATTATTTGATAAAGAAAAATATGTGATTCATTACAGAAATTTAAAACAATGTTTGGATATGGGATTAAAGCTAAAAAAAGTTCATAGGGTATTAGAATTTAAACAATCGAATTGGTTACAAAAATATATTGATCTCAATACAAAAATGAGAACTAGAGCTGTAAATGATTTTGAAAAAGATTTCTATAAACTAATGAATAATTCAGTGTTTGGAAAAACTATGGAAAATATAAGAAAACGAATTGATGTGAAATTGTGTAATAATTATGGGAAAGTTGAGAAATTAATATCAAAACCAAATTTTAAAGGAAGAACAATATTTGATGAAAATCTATCAGCAATTCATATGAACAAAACAAAAGTTAAATTTAATAAACCGATTTATGTAGGAATGAGTATTCTAGATTTATCGAAACATTTAATGTACGATTTTCATTACAATACTATGAAACGGAAATATGGAAATGATCTTAAATTAATGTACATGGACACAGACAGTCTTATATATAATATTAAAACAGACGATTTTTATGAAGACATGAAAAAAATGGTTGATCTGTTCGATACTTCAGATTTTCCTGTTGATAACAGATTCAATATACCTAGAGTAAATAAGAAAGTATTAGGTAAAATGAAAGATGAAAATAATGGAGTTATTATGACAGAATTTATTGGATTAAGATCTAAAATGTATTCTCATAAAAATGAGATATCTATTTGTAAGAAATCAAAAGGTGTAAAGAAATCTGTTGTAAATAAGAAAATATCATTTGAAGATTATAAAGATTGTTTATTCAATAAAAGAGTTCATTATAGAACAATGAATCAAATCAGGAGTTATAAACATGAGATATATTCAATTCAAGTTAATAAAAAAGCTTTATCACCAGATGATGATAAACGTTATATTTTAGAAGATGGAATCCATACTAGAGCATTAGGACATTATAAAAATATTTAAATAAATTTTAAATAAGAATCTTATAAATTAATATCTTTAAATGTTAAAGAAGTAAGATATATTCTTACTTCTTTAACATGTAAAGAGTATAGAATTGAATTGAAATATTTTGCAGGATTTAAAAATTTCATTTCTAATAAATGGAAGTATTAAAAAAGATCCAACGAGTTGGTCAATGTCAAAATACTCCAATAAAGAAACTAACAGAATTGGAATGTGGTCAATCTTATTCAATTAAAGAATTTAAAGAAACTATTACAAAATTTGGAAAACGTATAGTTGTTACGTTAAAAGATAAGGAAGATAAATTTCAAGTTTATCTACCAGATAGATTTAATGACAAATTAAATAAAAAAGATATTCAACAATTAAATTCACAGAAACTATTATTCGTTTATGACGGTTTAAAAGAATTAAATGATGGGAAGAAAATTCATATTATTGACTTCCGAGAAAATAAAAATGAAAATAGATCTAAATCTAAGAAATCTGAAAGTGATATTGATGATTAAACGTGTATAACAAATGGAAATAATAATTAAATTAATTATATAATATTTTTACTTTTTGGGGGTGATCCCAATTTTTGTATCGTTTTAAAGAAATATGTTAAAAATATGTATTTTTTTTTTATTTGTTAGGTTTTAAAGAAATATGTTAGAAAATGTATATTTTTTAAAAAAATTAGATGTTTGAGATAAAAATGAAAAATCCTACAAAAATCGACGATCAGGTTTTTTCGGGGAAATAGGGAATTTTGAAGACTGCGCCAGAAACCCTATATTACATCTACTCAAATCCAAAACTGACATTTCATAAGGTACAGTCTGATATTTATTTATTGTTGATTTCCTACTGATTTGTGTGAGATTTCATTGTCTGTAGAATCGGCAAATCCAAAACTGACATTTCATACGGTACAACCTGATATTTCTTTATTGTTGATTTACTACTGATTTGTGTGATATTTCAGTATCTGTAGAATCGGCAAATCCAAAACTGACATTTCATACGGTACAACCTGATATTTATTTATTGTTGATTTACTACTGATTTGTGTGAGATTTCATTGTCTGTAGAATCGGCAAATCCAAAACTGACATTTCATAAGGTACAGTCTGATATTTATTTATTGTTGATTTACTACTGATTTGTGTGATATTTCAGTATCTGTAGAATCGGCAAATCCAAAACTGACATTTCATAAGGTACAGTCTGATATTTATTTATTGTTGATTTCCTACTGATTTGTGTGAGATTTCATTGTCTGTAGAATCGGCAAATCCAAAACTGACATTTCATACGGTACAACCTGATATTTCTTTATTGTTGATTTACTACTGATTTGTGTGATATTTCAGTATCTGTAGAATCGGCAAATCCAAAACTGACATTTCATACGGTACAACCTGATATTTATTTATTGTTGATTTACTACTGATTTGCGTGATATTTCATTATCTGTAGAATCGGCAAGTCCAGAACTGACATTTCATACGGTACAGCCTGATATTTATTTATTGTTGATTTACTACTGATTTGCGTGATATTTCAGTATCTGTAGAATCGGCAAGTCCAAAACTGCCATTTCATACGGTACAGCCTGATATTTATTTATTGTTGATTTACTACTGATTTGTGTGATATTTCATTATCTGTAGAATCGGCAAATCCAAAACTGACATTTCATACGGTACAACCTGATATTTATTTATTGTTGATTTACTACTGATTTGCGTGATATTTCATTATCTGTAGAATCGGCAAATCCAAAACTGACATTTCATACGGTACAACCTGATATTTATTTATTGTTGATTTACTACTGATTTGTGTGATATTTCAGTATCTGTAGAATCGGCAAATCCAAAACTGACATTTCATAAGGTACAGTCTGATATTTATTTATTGTTGATTTACTACTGATTTGTGTGATATTTCAGTATCTGTAGAATCGGCAAATCCAAAACTGACATTTCATACGGTACAACCTGATATTTATTTATTGTTGATTTACTACTGATTTGCGTGATATTTCAGTATCTGTAGAATCGGCAAATCCAAAACTGACATTTCATACGGTACAACCTGATATTTATTTATTGTTGATTTACTACTCATTTGTGTGATATTTCATTATCTGTAGAATCGGCAAATCCAAAACTGACATTTCATACGGTACAACCTGATATTTATTTATTGTTGATTTACTACTGATTTGTGTGATATTTCATTATCTGTAGAATCGGCAAATCCAAAACTGACATTTCATAAGGTACAGTCTGATATTTATTTATTGTTGATTTACAACTGATTTGCGTGATATTTCATTATCTGTAGAATCGGCAAATCCAAAACTGACATTTCATAAGGTACAGTCTGATATTTATTTATTGTTGATTTACAACTGATTTGCGTGATATTTCATTATCTGTAGAATCGGCAAATCCAAAACTGACATTTCATAAGGTACAGTCTGATATTTATTTATTGTTGATTTACTACTGATTTGCGTGATATTTCAGTATCTGTAGAATCGGCAAATCCAAAACTGACATTTCATACGGTACAACCTGATATTTATTTATTGTTGATTTACTACTGATTTGTGTGATATTTCAGTATCTGTAGAATCGGCAAATCCAAAACTGACATTTCATACGGTACAGTCTGATATTTATTTATTGTTGATTTACTACTGATTTGTGTGATATTTCATTATCTGTAGAATCGGCAAATCCAAAACTGACATTTCATACGGTACAGTCTGATATTTATTTATTGTTGATTTACTACTGATTTGTGTGATATTTCATTATCTGTAGAATCGGCAAATCCAAAACTGACATTTCATACGGTACAGCCTGATATTTATTTATTGTTGATTTACTACTGATTTGTGTGATATATCATTATCTGTAGAATCGGCAAATCCAAAACTGACATTTCATACGGTACAACCTGATATTTATTTATTGTTGATTTACTACTGATTTGCGTGATATTTCAGTATCTGTAGAATCGGCAAATCCAAAACTGACATTTCATACGGTACAACCTGATATTTATTTATTGTTGATTTACTACTGATTTGTGTGATATTTCATTATCTGTAGAATCGGCAAATCCAAAACTGACATTTCATACGGTACAACCTGATATTTATTTATTGTTGATTTACTACTGATTTGTGTGATATTTCATTATCTGTAGAATCGGCAAATCCAAAACTGACATTTCATAAGGTACAGTCTGATATTTATTTATTGTTGATTTACAACTGATTTGCGTGATATTTCATTATCTGTAGAATCGGCAAATCCAAAACTGACATTTCATAAGGTACAGTCTGATATTTATTTATTGTTGATTTACAACTGATTTGCGTGATATTTCATTATCTGTAGAATCGGCAAATCCAAAACTGACATTTCATAAGGTACAGTCTGATATTTATTTATTGTTGATTTACTACTGATTTGCGTGATATTTCAGTATCTGTAGAATCGGCAAATCCAAAACTGACATTTCATACGGTACAACCTGATATTTATTTATTGTTGATTTACTACTGATTTGTGTGATATTTCAGTATCTGTAGAATCGGCAAATCCAAAACTGACATTTCATACGGTACTGTCTGATATTTATTTATTGTTGATTTACTACTGATTTTTGTGATATTTCATTATCTGTAGAATCGGCAAATCCAAAACTGACATTTCATACGGTACAGCCTGATATTTATTTATTGTTGATTTACTACTGATTTGTGTGATATTTCAGTATCTGTAGAATCGGCAAATCCAAAACTGACATTTCATACGGTACAGTCTGATATTTATTTATTGTTGATTTACTACTGATTTGTGTGATATATCATTATCTGTAGAATCGGCAAATCCAAAACTGACATTTCATACGGTACAGTCTGATATTTATTTATTGTTGATTTACTACTGATTTGTGTGATATTTCATTATCTGTAGAATCGGCAAATCCAAAACTGACATTTCATACGGTACAGTCTGATATTTATTTATTGTTGATTTACTACTGATTTGTGTGATATTTCATTATCTGTAGAATCGGCAAATCCAAAACTGACATTTCATACGGTACAGTCTGATATTTATTTATTGTTGATTTACTACTGATTTGTGTGATATTTCAGTATCTGTAGAATCGGCAAATCCAAAACTGACATTTCATACGGTACAGCCTGATATTTATTTATTGTTGATTTACTACTGATTTGTGTGATATTTCAGTATCTGTAGAATCGGCAAGTCCAAAACTGACATTTCATACGGTACAGCCTGATATTTATTTATTGTTGATTTACTACTGATTTGTGTGATATTTCATTATCTGTAGAATCGGCAAATCCAAAACTGACATTTCATAAGGTACAGTCTGATATTTATTTATTGTTGATTTACTACTGATTTGTGTGATATTTCAGTATCTGTAGAATCGGCAAATCCAAAACTGACATTTCATACGGTACAGTCTGATATTTATTTATTGTTGATTTACTACTGATTTGTGTGATATTTCATTATCTGTAGAATCGGCAAATCCAAAACTGACATTTCATAAGGTACAGTCTGATATTTATTTATTGTTGATTTACTACTGATTTGTGTGATATTTCAGTATCTGTAGAATCGGCAAATCCAAAACTGACATTTCATACGGTACAGCCTGATATTTATTTATTGTTGATTTACTACTGATTTGTGTGATATTTCAGTATCTGTAGAATCGGCAAGTCCAAAACTGACATTTCATACGGTACAGCCTGATATTTATTTATTGTTGATTTACTACTGATTTGTGTGATATTTCAGTATCTGTAGAATCGGCAAATCCAAAACTGACATTTCATACGGTACAGTCTGATATTTATTTATTGTTGATTTACTACTGATTTGCGTGATATTTCATTATCTGTAGAATCGGCAAATCCAAAACTGACATTTCATACGGTACAGCCTGATATTTATTTATTGTTGATTTACTACTGATTTGTGTGATATTTCAGTATCTGTAGAATCGGCAAATCCAAAACTGACATTTCATACGGTACAGTCTGATATTTATTTATTGTTGATTTACAACTGATTTGCGTGATATTTCAGTTTCTGTAGAATCGGCAAATCCAAAACTGACATTTCATACGGTACAGTCTGATATTTATTTATTGTTGATTTACTACTGATTTGTGTGATATTTCATTATCTGTAGAATTGTGTTATTGCATAAAATGTGTATATGTATGTAGTCATTGTGTATTTGTGTCACACTTTTATCTTTTTCTTTTTTTTTTTTTTTTTTTTTTCGGAAGACTTATAGATTATAGATTTTTACTGTTTTAACTAATATAAAAACATGTTATATTTAAATTATTTGAATTGCTTATGATATTCATTTATATACATACACACACATATTCATTTATATAAACAAGCACTCTAACTTCCACTCCCGTTTGCCTGGTCACGACAATCCCCTAATCAATATCCTCATCCTCCATTCCCGGTAACCCTCACCGTCGCACACACGGCAAATCTGGCCATTTAGCACGACAAAAGTATTTTGTGTTTTTATTTTAATGTTTTTACTTGTTATGTTTTTTTTTTTTTTTTTAAATGATTTGTTTAATAAGCCTGAATACATTATTTTTTACATTGTTTTCAACTATTAAGAGTGTTTAGAATCGGTTAGTAATAAAATAAAACGCAGAATTATAGAAAACCTATAGAAAATTCATCATCTTCGGCAACTGGATTTCTTTTTGTAACCATTTTGCATGTTTTTTTAAGAATCTTTCTTCCATATAATTACAATCTTTTCATTTGGCCGTTATCTTAGTTACAAAGACCTTCATTATATATTTTATTTGTTCTTCGTATATTTGTGAGTTAAATATTTTATATTTATTCACAATATAAGTACACAATTTTTGATTGCACGTGAGAGCTGAAACTTTGAATAAACTTTCATTTTTCATTACAAAAAACAGTTCCTTTCTTGTTATATATAAATCGGGTTCTTCAGCAGCTATCTGACTACCTAAACAAAATTTAAATTTACTTCAAAAGGGGGAAGAAGGGGGAGCTAAAAGTGTCACGACAGTAAAGAAGAAGCTTAAGGCTTTTTGAAAAAAAATATTTGGAACTGGAACTTTCTGGAACTTTTTTTGAAACCTTACTCAAACTTAAGTAATCAACAAAATATGTAAAATTTAGTAATCATTTCATTAATAATTTTTTTTTCTTTGATATGCCTTTGTGTTATGACAAATATATTATGTATTTATTAAGAACATACCACTAGGTAATAAATCCATTGTGAAAAGAATTTATGAAATTTGCACACAATTTTTAAAACACACCTAACTAAGACCATAGTTGAAACAAGACTAGACAGTGGAAGTGGAAGAGACTAGCAATGGTTGCCTTCCTTATTGTCTTAGACAGGTCTGGATTAAACTAGATAAAAAACTCGTTCGGTTTTCAATGAATAGAAGACTCTAGCACGTGTTGACTCGTAAAATGACTTTTTACGATGACATCACATTTTCGACTTTTGGCGCCCTAAAGTAGGTGTTTTCCCCAGTGTGCGGCGCTTTAAGCGCAAATGGCCTAGAGATCTATTGTAAGCAAACCTTGCAAGGATAATGTAAATATAAAAAATGTAAATACTGTAAATAACCACCCTAAATGTAACCTAAGATAAAAATTCAAGCAAATAGATTTTGGCCAATGGGTTTTTTTCCTATCGGCCCTTCTTGTCATCTAATCATGAGCATAATAATTATAAAAAATACTTTGTGTATTGTATAATTGGCAAATAAACATATTAAAAAAAAATGTATATAAACAAGCACAAATACACATATTCAGATGTTTTCTTTAATTTTTTATATTTATTTATGAACGTCCGCAATTATATCGATTTGCTCAGAAGAACCATTACACATAAACATACAATTACATTATTACTATTGTATATCCAAGTATACAAATATGCACTTGGGATTTTAATATCCAAATATAAGAGAATACAATTTTACTTATTCACACAGTCAAATGTACTAACAAATTATACAAAGTAAAAATTTAATATATTTTAACTTTGTTAGTTCCGTATTGTAAAATTTTGTGATAAGATGTAGTTTTGCTTTTATTTTGAATTTTGTTGTGTGCCAGTCAGAGAGATGGTAGTAATGTAATACTGTAGTTTTAATATTTTTTAGTCATTAATCTTATATATAAAAAAATCTCTATAGATTATTTTCATATGTAGTACGTATATGACTGTGTACTCTCATACAAACCGATATATATATATATATATATATATATATATATATATATATATATATATATATTTAATACATAAAATTCTCCTATCACAGTTTTATCATAGTGTTAATATATATATATATATATATATATATATATTTAATACATAAAATTCTCCTATCACAGTGTTTGTGACCAAACTCCTACGAAACGGTTTGACGAATTTTTATGAAATTTTGTGTGTTTATTCGGTAGGACTGAGAATAGGACGTAAACTATTCTTTATACCACTACGTGGTAAGGGGGGTGGTCCACCCCAAAAATTATTATTTTTTTTTAGACAAAATGTTTTATTTTTATTTTTTTATCTTTTAGCATTAAAACATTCATAAAACCCTAAATTTTCACCCTTCTACCACCAATCCCCACTTTTAATAGCCATATTAGTACTTCAATTATTTTCAACCCTTGGTGGTCGATAAAGTCGATCAGTCATAGGAGTATATAAGAGGGGGCTGATGGGGCTGCAGCCCCCCCCCCGAAATTTTGATTTGATGGTAAAAATTTCTTGTAAAACCCTTAAAATAAATTAAATAAGCTCACTTAGTTCATAAAAAATATTTTATTTTACGTGTAATAGCGTTTTAGTTGCCTAAAACTATTTCAAGTTCTTAATTTTTAGTATTCCATACCCCGGAAATGGTCGCAGCCCCCTTCCGAAATTTTCATTTGATGGTGAAAATTTCTCGTAAAACTTTTAAAATAAATTAAATAAGCTCACTTAATTCATACAAAATATTTTATTTTACGTGTAATAGCGTTATAGTTGCCTAAAACTATTTCAAGTTCTTAATTTTTAGTATTCCATACCCCGGAAATGGTCGCAGCCCCCTTCCGAAATTTTGATTTGATGGTGAAAATTTCTCGTAAAACTTTTAAAATAAATTAAATAAGCTCACTTAATTCATACAAAATATTTTATTTTACGTGTAATAGCGTTATAGTTGCCTAAAACTACTTCAAGTTCTTAATTTTTAGTATTCCATACCCCGGAAATGGTCGCAGCCCCCTTCCGAAATTTTGATTTGATGGTGAAAATTTCTCGTAAAACTTTTAAAATAAATTAAATAAGCTCACTTAGTTCATAAAAAATATTTTATTTTACGTGTAATAGCGTTATAGTTGCCTAAAACTATTTCAAGTTCTTAATTTTTAGTATTCCATACCCCGGAAATGGTCGCAGCCCCCTTCCGAAATTTTGATTTGATGGTGAAAATTTCTCGTAAAACTTTTAAAATAAATTAAATAAGCTCACTTAGTTCATAAAAAATATTTTATTTTACGTGTAATAGCGTTATAGTTGCCTAAAACTATTTCAAGTTCTTAATTTTTAGTATTCCATATCCCGGAAATGGTCGCAGCCCCCCTCCGAAATTTTCCCAGCCCCTCCCGATCTTATTTTCTATATACGCCACGCGATCAGTTATTCACGCTACGTGTCTACCGGTGTCACTTCTCACCCAGTAAACAGCACGGAGTGAGGACGAGAACGAAACCGGTCTCCTGTTTTCCTCACACAAAAGGCAATTTTTGATATCACGATCTTTGTTTCGTTCTTATGAACGGTTTTCGTTTCTATGATTAGGTGTAGATAAGTTAGCCGTCGAGGTGATAAGCAATCAGGGAATACTTGGGATTCGGCTGAGAAAACATAAATACGATTTTTGTAAACATCTGTATTAAGTACGTTTCGGCAACCAAAGAGTAGCCGAAACGTACTTTATACAGTCTTCTTAGGTGAATCCCAAATATCCCCTGACTGGTTTTGTTTCTGTTTTACGGTTTTAGTTGTTTAGCAGTAAAATTAATATCATGGTAACATGGCGATGCAGGTAATATTTGTTTAGGATTCTGTCAGTTTCCCGTAAATTTTACTGTTCTTTAATATTTTATCTTGTTGACTTCCGCGGTCCAAGTCATCACAAACATTGTAGTCTTCGGGTTTTGATAGTTTCATCATTTTCATTACCAACGTTTCGCCATCCGTACTTCGGTCATCCTAAGAGTTACGTCTGAGAATGAGAATTTTTTCCCCACCCTTTCAAAAAATGTTATATGTACATAAAGAGCTCCAGAGCCAAAAATTGGAATCTGGAGCTGGACTTTCGTAAAGTCAAAACCTGAAGATCATTATATTTGTTATCGTTCATAAGCCCAATGATCCATTCACTTACAGCCTTATCAAGTGCTTAAATATCTGCTGTCTGATAAAAGGTCTAAGAAATTAACCTCCCACAAATTGCGCAGGAGGAATGCCATTATGTAATATCCACAGGCTAAGAATTTCCAAAATTTACATTTAAGCCTAAACGATTGTAGATTTCATGAATAACTAATTAATTGACACGCCATATAAATCAACAAACTATTATCTGAGTCATTTCGAGCGACAGCTGATGATCAAATCTGTCAAATTATTATTATACCTTTTGGGCATTCATTCCTGTGATCCGCACTAATATGTTGCTGGTTGGGTTTCGAAAGTACGCCTACATATCTCCTTACAGAAGAATAACTCCTAACAAAGTCCGACTCGCAGGAAGCGTGTAATCTTAGCACGTTTTCGATCTTATCCCTAGTGGCATTAAGGAAAGCTTAGAATAAAAACGGTATTATTTTTTCGTGGAAACTTTAAACCATGGGCGTATATAAGGGGGGGCTGAGGGGGCTGATACCCCCCCCCCCCACGAAATTTTGAGTTGATCGGTAAAAATGTATCATAAACCCTTAAAAATAAATTAAATAAGATCACTTAGTTCATCAAAAATATTTTATTTTGGGCGTAATAGCGTTAGTTGGTTAAAACTATTCCAAGTTCTAAATTGTTAGTATTCCATACACCGGAAATGGTCTCACCCCCCCCCCCCCCCCCAAATTCTTCCAGCCCCTCCCGAAATTATTTTCTATATACGCCCATGGTTTAAACACATGAACTGAAGAAACTGACAGAATCCTAAGCGGAAATTACTCTTTTCAAGAATCGATTTCTCCAAATGATATCACTCTATCAAAAATTGTGCTACAACAAGCTTGTAAATTTAATAAGCTTTTGAATAGATGCTTTACATTTTTCATTTTTTTTATTTATTTAAATTTTAACGTCCATTATAATTAACTCAGAATTTTAGGGCAGGTTATTTCATGGTCACCACCCTTTTCTTGCCGGGATAGGGTTGATGTCTTTTCTTTTCTTTTTCTAATAAAAGCCACTATCCATAGTGGGAATCGAACCCACGACCAAAATATTCCAATATATATATATATATATATATATATATATATATATATATATGTGTAGATCGTAAGTTGAAAACTAAGATGCTCTAGGTAGTTGGTAACAGCTTATTAAGTCTTCAATAGTTTTGTATTTTAATTATATTTTTGTTGTGGAAAAACAATAAAAATGTAATTAAAATACAAAACTATTGAAGACTTAATAAGCTGTTACCAACTACCTATATATATATATATAGCAGCCTCAATGTTATACTTGCAGGTGTACGTTTTATAGGTTTTCGAACGTTGGAAAACGAATGAAACCATTGTTAAGAAGATATCCGTAACAGTTTTCGAGAAAAAAGTATTAAAAAAAACTAGTTTTCCTAAGTAGTATTCCTTTTGGTTACGGAAAACCAGCTTGGTTAATGGTATACGTGTTAAAGTTTTGGGTTCAGCTTACAAACGGAAATATCACTTGATATTCGTGGTAACATATGTTTGTGGTAACACATGTTTTTAAGGTGTTTAAGGTCATCAAATATGTTCATACAATCCTGTGTTCTTAAGGAGATCAGTATAGTGTTTATATAAATACAGCCTTTTAAACTCCAGTATAGTGTTTTGGGTTCAGCTTGCAAACGGAAATATCACTTAATATTCGTGGTAACATATGTTTGTGGTAACACATGTTTTTAAGGTGTTTAAGGTCATCAAATATGTTCATACAATCCTGTGTTCTTAAGGAGATCAGTATAGTGTTTATATAAATACAGCCTATTTTGCCTGAATATAACAATAGAATAAGAAATTACTTCGTAAGAGCATCAAAAATAAAACGAATAAAAATTTGAATTATTTTCCACTGAAATTGCTATGCATTTACAAAATATACACTAAAGGATTTTGCCTCATGCAGGCCTACCCTTCAAGGGGATAATGTTCCTTCTTCCCAGGAGACCAAACCAGCTAGGATGGCCTACCCTTGAAGGAGATAATGTTCCTTCTTCCCTGGAGACCAAACCAGCTAGGATGGCCTACCCTTGAAGGGGATAATGTTCCTACTTCCCTGGAGACCAAACCAGCTAGGATGGCCTACCCTTGAAGGGGATAATGTTCCTACTTCGCTGGAGACCAAACCAGCTAGGATGGCCTACCCTTGAAGGGGATAATGTTCCTACTTCCCTGGAGACCAAACCACCTAGGATGGCCTACCCTTGAAGGGGATAATGTTCCTACTTCCCTGGAGACCAAACCAGCTAGGATGGAAAGAGTTTGAATAGTATAATGCAGGGGCTTATATAGAAAATAATTTCGGGGTAGGGAGGGGCTGGTAGCAGCGGGGGTTGTGGGGGGTATGGAATACTAACAATCTAGAAATTGGGTTAGATGGCCAACTAATACGCAATTATACCAAAAAAAGATATATTTTTTTCTAAACTAAGTGATATTATGTCATTTATTTTTGAGGTTTTTATAAGACATTTTTACCGATGAAATAAAAATTTCGGGGGGGGCTGCAGCAGAATATTGATTATATTCTTCCATGAAAGGTAAATATATGAATCAGCCTGATGAACCCATACCCTTATAGGATGATCCAATATTGGTGACGTAAATCTTGAAATACGTCAGGGAAAGGGGAGGCTGTGACGTATGTAAGTAAAAGGTTAACTCGCCGACTAAGGACGCCCCTATTACTGGAACACCTACCTTCATATCCAGGGTAGTTCCCAATACCTGCTACTCACAAGGGGAGTATACAGTGGTGGTATAACCGATCTGGTCCATTTTTTTCTCGTGATTCTCCATCGAAAAATAGTCGACACGTGTCCGAGCGTTCCGTCCAATGCGCATTAAGCAGGCTAAACACGGCCAAGAATGCCTGACAGTTCGGCCTGAAAGCCGGTGGCCTGAACGTGTATATATTCCTGTCAGTCTGTCAGTTAAGACTGGCGGCCGGAGTAAATACACGTTCAGGTGACCGGCTTTCAGGCGGACTGTTCAGGTCTAACTGACAGGCTTGCCTGAATCATGTGTAGCCAGCTTTAGGAGCCGAGAAATAAAATACAATAGCTTGAAATTGCTTTATTTTATATATCAACTTTAGATAATGATATCGACATGATTCTTTCACCAATTCATTTGTTTTGTAAAGTAGATTAAAGAAAAAAATCCAATCCTTAAACAATAATTTACATTTCGTAAAAAAAAAAAAAAAAAAAAAAATATATGCTCACGTTTTCAAGTAAAATATTTTCACGTTTTCAAGTAAAATTGTACATATTATATATTTTTTACACCAAAATTAATAGCAGATTTAAAATCAGCACCCCAAGAAACTCTAATGTGGAAATTATGATCGAAAACAAAAAATAATCATTTTTCCCAGTCCGGAAGAGATTAAAAATTTGTAAGCGAAACGAAAAAAGTAACGTGACATCTTAAAATGAAATACCTCGCCTTGAGATAATTCGATTTTTGCTTCCTTGAACTCTTTCAAACGGAGAAAGACTTCGTTTTCTAACCATATAAATGACTATTGTATTATCTCAGAAAGTAATTATAAAAAAATGGTTCTGAAATTAAAAATAAAATGTAAACGTTTACGATCCCAGAACACGTAGAAACACCCCGATTGGAAGGAAATGTGTCACATTAGGGCCTTTATCGACCATCCGAGTTTGGTTTGAATCGGGTATATATTCTTTGAAATATGGCCGGATTTTTGACTCTCTAACAAAATTTTAAGGATGCAGCCTCAGTGAAATTTAAAATACCTGTTTTTTTTTTTTAATCTTCCCAAAATTTGAATATAAGGGGTTTCAAATATGCCAAAAACCAATCTGACATCCGTTTTTAAATAAAAATTGTTTTTAGTTAAAAAGTTTCGATTTTACCCCCGATCACAGTTATACTAAAGTGCAGGTCGAGAGGACCAGAATTCGTAACTTCTTAGTTTTAATTCTTGGTATTTCAGACGGTTAATACACATCATGAAGTCAATAAATATCAAAACTCAACCTAATCCGAATTGTCGCTGATCCTAACAAGGTTCGGTCCCAAATAACTCAGATTAGTCCGACTCCTCAGAATATATATATATGTACATTTGTGTGTTTGTATCTGTCTGTAAGCACTCGGAGCACAGTATACGACAGTTTCATGACAAATGATTGAAAGAATTCGTTAACCAGCAAAATCCGTAGAAAAATACTTAATGAATTCTTACTTCCCACGCTCTTCGCTTCTGCGAATACCTGCTTCATTTGCGTTTTCCATTTTTTTTTTTTTCCCTATCTTGTCAGTTATAACAAATCTGTACTGAAAGAAAAAATTACGTGGGCATCAGGAATTTGAGCCCATTATAGGATTGTCCAAGGATATGAGAACAAGTCCATGTCCTTCCAGTATGCATAGATATTTACAGATTAGCGTTTTTTTTTTTGTTTTTTGTTTTTTTTCTTCTAAATTATAGGACTTTTAATCCTAACGTTCAATAATATGGATTAGTCAAAAAAATTATTCTATTAAGGAAGAGTGACCTAATAGACATAGGCGGCTCTAGACAAACATTTCTGGGGGGGGGGGGCTAATTTAGTATGGGCTTACCGCCGCAAAGTGGGGCCAAACGACTTTTCGTGTTTCAAAAAAGGCTACATACAGCCTCTAAATCTTAACCAATTTCAATGCCTTTTTTTTTTTCTTTTTTTTTTCTTAATCAAAGTAGATAAAATGTATATCAACTTTGTCTGGCCAGATTTTTTATTGTTTCCCCTGTTTATTAAATAACGTGTAAATAATTCACAAACTTTTACAATTGAACATAAAATAATATTTTATTTTTCATCTAACTTAATATCAGCACTGATATCGTTAAAATTAAACATTCAAATCTTGATTAGACGTGTAAAAAATCAAAATCTAATTTGAAATCATCCAAAAATAATGTTATTTCGCTCAATCTCATTGTTGAATTAAGATAAATTTACGTTTTGAAGATGTCTGCCTGATTTTTCCAAGTCTAATCAAGATTTGAATATTTAATTTCAACGATATCAGTGCTGATATTAAGTTAGATGAAAAGTAAAATATTATTTTATGTTGAATTGTAAAAGTTCGTGAATTATTTACACGTAATTTAATAAGCAGGAGAAACAAAAAACAAAAATCTGGCCAGACAAAGATGTTACACATTTTATCAGCTTTCATTTTTTTTAAAAATGCATTGAAGTCGGTTAAGATCTGGAGGCTGTAGCCTTTTTTTGAAACAAGAAAAGTCGGTTGGCCCCACTGTGCGCCATGCCTGGGGGTGTAGAATCAACTTTTATAACCAGGCACCTGGAAATCATTTAGGAGGTATTTGATAAACTAAGAACATACATTAATTAGAACTTATTACTATTAATTTGCCTAAACAATTTCTTTTTCTAACTTAACCGAAAAAGATTGTGAATTTTCGTTCTGGTGGGGCATAGGCTATTTGACATCGGCCACCAATGCAAAAGAATGAAAAAAAAAAAAACGTAAATCGCCAAAGATAAAATTAATTATAATATCTTGGAATTTTGGAAGTGTCTTCTAATGTCAAGCGGTCTACTTCACCCTGACGGCCTTCTGGGTGTATATAGAAAATAATTCCGGGTGGGGGGGGGGGGGGTGGATATTGGGCATTTCGGGGGTATGGAATATCAACAATCAATAACTTTGAATAGTTAGCCAATTAAAACGCTAATTTATTTTTAAGGCCGCTCGTCCAATGGATCCGAACAGCTGCGAACTGCGAAGCAACGAATTCGCAGTAGACTTGATGGCTCGTACTCATAGTCCATTTTCAACCATGACTATTCGCACCTTTTCGCACCTATAATTCCCAGCAGGATGGGATCGGTTCGCACTTCGAACCAGTTCGGACGAATTCGTCCGAATTCGGACGAAAGATACGGCCCAATGGACGCGGTCCATGATGGAGCCTCGTGTTGGGATTGTTCGTTTCGGTTCTAGTGGACGACAGGCCTAAGGTTTTGATGACAATTTTTACCGATTTCGGGGGGGGGGGGCCTGCAGCCCTAATGCCAAGCTTAGTTCCTCTCATTTGTGCTTGTCCATTTCAATAAGCTTGCTTTCAGACAAATGACAATTGCGTTCACTTCGGTCCGTCCATACTTACTCTCATTAACTTGGCTTTTTAACAAGTACTCAACATGAAGTTGATAAGTGCTTTAACTAAACAGATAATTTGTCACAAAAATCTTATTGATTTTCTCCATGGTCGAATTGAGGCTCATACCGCGCGTAACATCAATGTTGTTTGCTGAATGTGCAGGGCAGCGACGGTTTCAAAAATTTCAAAACAAAGAAGATCGCGGCAGGCCTTCTGTTGTTGGTCCAACTGAGGACTTTGATAGAAGAAAACCCTCACAAAAAAACTACCCGGGATGTTGCCAGAGAAGTTGGTGTTGACCACTCAACAGTCGTACGCCATCTGGCACAAATTTGTTGTATAAAAACCTGCATTATTTTTTCAACAACCCAATATATTCATAGATAAATTTAGATTAAGTAATTTTTAATGCTTATATGTAAGGATTAATGAAGAATTGAAAATAATTTTTAAAGAAGTTTCCTCAGTGAAGCAATAATAGCTAAAAACAATCCCTCCTTCGGAATGCACTAAAAAAAAAAAAAAAACAAGATGGCGATAAAAAAAGGTCGCTAAATTCTTATATTCGCTACCCACGCTTACCCTCGTTCTTTCCTTTCTCCTACACACACATAAATATTTATAGATTCATTTAATAAGCTCAATAAAAATTCCTGTTTATACATTAATTTAACAAGTTATGGAAACAAGAACATATGGCAGCGAAGATAATTGGTTGTTCAACATGCAACACCTATTAATTCAAACACATTCTCAAAAACAATTCAAAAAACTTCGAAAATAGTTTTCAAAACCAATGTGTAGTATACAGGATGGTATACACCGTGAGTGACAACATTTCAAAATCTGGATGTGGTTACAGATCTACGCTTCTAGCGTTTTCTCCCTCATTCCGTAGGAAATTTCAACTTCTGACTCCTAAGGTCAATAAAATACAGGTTGTTCAAACTTGCATATATATATATATATATATATATATATATATATATATATATATATATATATATATATATATATACATACACACGACGTAGTGGGGTTACTTAATCCCAGAAGGTGAAACAAATTCCTAAACACTTTAATTGCCGGAGCAGTAAACACAAAACCATCCAAATTTTTTTTTTTTTTCATTTTATGATTTCATTTGTTTTGTTAATGTGAAAAAATAACTTACCCATTGAAAATTCTGGATAATTTCCTTTAGGAATATGTTTGTTTTACCATGAAGCACAAGTGGTAAAGAAACACCTGCAAAAATTCACAGAAAGGTCTGAGCCCGGAATAATTCCAGAATAAGGCGAAAACACTCCCTCAGACGACGAGGAACGAATAAACCAGCATGGAGGTTTGTAGCCGATCCCCAAAATTATTTAACTTTTCCCCCAGCTTGCCAGGTAGCTCCCATGACGCACATGCGGCGTCAAGCCGCCACAGCGACGCACATGCAGCGACATCCTCAGCCAGGGTGTTATGCTTGTGCTTTGTACTTATCATTCGCATTAAGGTAGCTTTGTAACAAGTAACCGTTCAAACGTAGGGGGAAAGTTCAGTACGGTCCGTCCAATAACTAACTTGTGAGAAATACTTGTTGGGCTGTTTAGACGAAGTCACAAGAGAGATCTGCCTAGTAGTTTGGTTGGCGGGGGAACTTACTTGTCGCTTAGTAAATAGAATCCATTCCGTCGACAAGACACTATGCTCGTGTAAACTAGGCATAGTAAGCAACGTGTTGAGGTTGTCGACATTTTTCGTCGGCACTTCCGGCTAAAACGTCATAAGCGCGTTTCCTCCCTTTAAGGATGGAAAAATACTGCCATTGTGGGTTATGTTGATGCTAGCTATGTTTATTGCATGAATCCATTATCTCTAGGGTAGGGCTCGTATTTTCCATCCTTGTACGAGTACACGTGTTGCAATGCATCCTTGTACATTAAATGCGATGCTTTGCATACTTGTGCTTATGTATTCCTCTGACGTTCGCGCCATAACTGAATACATCATTACCGAGCTAGCTCTAGGGGCAATATATGCAGCCTTTTTACTTATCAATTATTTTTACTGTAAATATAAAACGTTTTGCTGTTTAAAATTGATACTAACAGGTTAATTATTATGCAATGAGTACTCATAAATTTATAAAATAAAAAATAATCCTGAGCCACCCCTGTGACAAACGAACACATGACGTGTCTGTGCCGTCATTGTTATTATTATAAATGAAGAGTCCGCAACTCTGGTAAATGAAATACCTGAAGAATTTGAAACGTCTTCCGTTACTCGGGCAACACCTGCCCGTGAGAGAGAGAGAGAGTCTGAGCCGTAACATAGGCAAAACAAGTACATGGAGAGTCTGAGCTGTCAGAAAGGCTAAACAAGTACATGAAGAGTCTCAGCCGTCATCCTCAACTCAAGTAAAACTAGTGTATGAAGAGTCTGAGCCGTCATTCTTTACTTGGGTAATACGGAAACATGAAGAGTCTGAGCAGTCATCCGCAACTCGGGTAAAACTAGTGTATGAAGAGTCTGAGTCGTCATTCGTTACTTGGGTAATACGGAAACATGAAGAGTCTGAGCCGTCATCCGCAACTCGGGTAAAACTAGTGTATGAAGAGTCTGAGCCGTCATCCGTTACTTGGGTAAAACAAGTGCATGAAGAGTCTGAGCCGTCATTCGTTACTTGGGTAATATACAAGTACATGAAGAGTCTGAGCCGTCATCCGCAACTCGGGCAAAACTAGTGTATGAAGGGTCTGAGCCGTCATCCGTTAATCAGTCTTACCATATTTCTGCGGAGTCTGAGCCACCATCGGCCAATACAAGAACCAGTCGATTCTCAATCGTCAAATGTGCCCAAGAGATTAAGCATGTGTGATTTGATATGATTGAACCTGATAATGTTTCTAGATTATAAATATTTATGATTACTTTTTAATTTCCATCTAAAACAAAGATGCAATGATGATAATCTCGTTTTTTGAACGCTAGCCAAAAGCCAATTACTTTAAATCTTTGTTAATGTGTGAATTATTTTTTGTTGAAGTTAGAGCTATGACTGGCCTCCGAAGCCAATTAAGTCCGACACTAATAGAGATTCGTGGGAAAGCTATTAAGGTAATTAATAAATGATCTTTATATGATTACCGTCAATTAAAAGTGAACAGTTGAAGTATCTGTTCTCTGATTTGTGATTTAATTAATCCTAATAGCCACGTTTAATACACCGGTTGACATAGATCAATGAAACAAGGCAATGTTGAGAGTGATCAGTACTTGGCTGGGTGACCACCCGGGGAAACTACCTGTCATATGCGTTATTAAAGAGTGACAACCTACAGATAGACCAGTGATAATAGCTCATTAGTTTATGTGTAAAAAAAGGAAAAGAAGTGCAGACTGTTTATTTAATTCTTGATTGATTTCTTTATTGGTTAATTGGTTAATACTTTCTGTACATGAATACATCTGGTAATTTTTTTTTTTTTTTTTTTTTTTTTTTTTTTTTTTTTTTTTTTTTTTTTTTTTTTTTTTTACGGCGCATCTACATCTAGGTCATTAGCACATCTGGTAATATGATGCGATATGAGGGTTCTGTGCTCACGGCCTCCCAACTTCATGAAGGACGCTCAGATGACGTTGAAAGGGTCCTACACAAGCTCCTTTCGGCTCCGACCAATGTCTGGAGTCGAAGGTAACCACAGACATTGACGCACATGACGGAAGAGAAGGCCATTGCTAACACTTCACTTGTTCATTGCAGCAGATCTCTGGGGCACTGTCTTCTGAGTCACCTTGGTGGAGAGAGTTGTTGGATGACGCTCGATATGGAGGGGACTTCATGATTTCAATCCTGAAATTAATTCTAAATGAATTTATAAGAGATCAATGGATAGAAGTTAAAAACCACCAAACGAGGTGTAATCACAAATGTCTTTTGTTTACTTAATAGATAAGAAGGATGAATATTTAAATAAAATTTTAAACATTTCTTTCATACAAAGTCAGTTCAAAAGCTATATTATTTTTGTACGTGCTAAATAGTTTTGCGCTTTTATATTTATTGAAACCAGTTGACTAATTTCAGGATTAAGTTAACAAAGCAATTTCCTTAGCTTTGTAGAAGGAGTATGCTTAAACTAATTGATACAGTTTATAAAAAATGTAATACAATTAATATCCTATTAATTTCAAAATCCAAATACATAACCATAATTTTTGGAGTGGATTATCGACAGGTTCCACCCTTTTCTAGCCAGGTTAGGGTTGATGTATTTTATTTTTTTTAAAGAAAAGCTACCACCCCTAGATTGAACCAAATCCACAACTCTTGACACAAAGCCTTCACGGACATGGGGTCTTTTAATATACTATTTAACTCATTTAATTTGTTTTAACCAGCTAAGAAAGTTTTCATAATTCTTTCAGAAGCAGCCTCAATCATTAAAATCCTTCAGAATGTGCTAAAAGCTTTCAGGAAAATATGTACTTCCTCAGGTCCGATTTAGCTTGTTTTCAGGATAAATCATTCTCTCAGCATTCAAATATTCTTTGTTGTATGATTTTCCCCGCAAAAAAATAAATAAATAGAAATTTGTGATTTTGAATTATGGTTTGTCAATTATTGAACAATTAACCGCAAAAGCCTCATTCCCTTCCATCATAATTATTACATTCATCAATGGATTTGAAAACAAAACAATGAACAGAAAAAAAAAAAAAAAATGAAATCGTATGCCCCGTAAAAGGTCATATGAGCCTGTACGGGTAGATATTGCGGAGGTATTTAATCCTGCCGCCTGATTTCCGCCCTTTCCACCCCATTAAAAGCTACTTGGGCCTAGGGACAGTCTGGGTCCCCAACTCTGACCCTCGAATGGCAAAACTAGGAGATAGAAATCATGGAGAGCGTGCCCGAGTTTCGAACTCAGGACATTAGTAGAGTGATCTACCAACTCGCTCCTGATTTTAAACAATAATTTGTCATCAATCAACCTCATCAGGCAGCTTCACAGCAGATTATATTACCCAGTGGATTAGGAGGAAAATTTATGAATGTTACAGTGTTTTTGTGACCTATGGGTAAGACCTTGCGGAAAATATATTTTGTCCCAAATCAAAACAAAGTAATTATTGGTGTAAACAAAACTAAAAATCAACCTTACAATAAGCTTCACAATTAAAATATTAAAACTTGCCTAAGAAATTAACAATAATGTTGGAAGTAAGTTAATGATTGTGCTGAAAGAAAAATAAAATATACACATAAATAACACACATTTCTGTGAAAACATGTTCTTTTGGTGAATGTATTTGATTATAGTGTTATTGTGTGGGCTATATTGGTACGTAAACATAAAACTATATACACACACACACACACACACACGTTATATGGAGCATTATATAGTTCATATTTTCATCAAAATCATTTAAGAATATGTTTTTGTAGTTTGTATAATTTAGAAATGAATGGTATTAGAAGTATATTTTTTCTGCATTTTACACAGAATGAGATCAAAAATGGAAGAACAGATTTAAATAAATTCTTATTTTAAAATTTCTACAATAAGCATGATACAAACATAAGTTATGTGTTTACCAAATTTCATGCTATATATATATATTAGTGACAAGTATTAGTAAACATGGCAAGTACGTGAAGAGGCATGGATTCTATTTACTAAGTTGCAAGTAAACTACCTCATCACGATTCCACTACACCATTGTCTCTTGTCCTCTCCCAACAAGTGTTTACTGATAACTTAGTTGATGGACGGACCACACTGAACAATACTTGTACTGAGCGTGATGAGAGTGACAGGATGGACGGTTGTGTCAATTACTGGACTAACCATACTGAATGATACTTGTTGGCCAACCTGCTAACGCAAAAAATCTAATAAAACAAATTTGTAACTGTTCGGGTTCACAGTTTAAAATTCGTGACCCTCGAGCTGTGAGTCCTAGACGACTTTGACCTAGCCTATGACACTCCCCGGATCAAGGCCTACCTGTGTACCGTATTTGGTCAAACAGTGTGGATTTAATAAGGAGCAAATAGACAGACAGCTGATAGACGATATTGACCTGGCCTAAGACACTCCCCATATCAAGACCTACCTGTGTTCCAAGTTTGGTCAAACGGTGTGGATTTCTATAAGGAACAAACAGACAGACAGACGGCTGGTAGACTATTTTGTCCTAGCCTGTGACACTCCCCGTATCAAGACCTAACTCTGTGACAAGTTTGGTTAAAATCAGACAAACGTTGTGCATTTGAATAAGGAACAAACAGACAGACAAAAACCTGATTTATATATGTATATAGATAAGATTTTCTTACAATTAATAAAAATGAATTTATTATATAAATTTTGCTAGAAAAAAATTGTATTTTGTTGTATTAGAGAACTTACCTCTTCTTAATCATATCGTGAGTATAGTGTGTATCTTAACCAAATATTTTGTCAATACTGCTCCTTATCAGGGGACTGGTCAGATCTATATTCCAAACACTCGCCATTCACTCAGCAATCATTCAGATTTCTTAAGTAATATTAGTAAAAACGCAGCAAACTACTGAATAATAATATGGAACTTAATAATACTTCTGCAGATTTTTTATTGTCTAACTTCAAAGATAATCTAAAAAGATTTTCTCGTAAATATCAATTTTTAATTTTATTTTTCAATGCTAAATAGCTTGTTTTGTTTTTTTTTTTGGGGGGGGGGGGTAAGAATAAAAATTATGCTCCACAGGTGTACATTTACATTTTCGCTTGAAGTGTTCCGAGTACATGCCTACTCCTAACACACTGAGCAAATTAATTAGTGTAAACATTAAGCAATAATTATAAAGCCTAAATATGTATTTTTTATACAATTCTCCTTGTTTGAACAAGTGTGAATGTAGATATGCGCGTGATAGGAATATTTAATCGTGTTTTTGACTGTGTGTATGAAAACATAGAGTACACGGTAACTATTAAGCTGCGAAACAAAAATAAGAAAACACCTTTTCCAATCATGAACCTCTTTGATCTCTTCCGACCTCCCATACCCCTTCCTTCTTGGTGTCTAGTTGCATATACCCTGGAAGAATCCAGGTTCTTTCTATATATTCACCATGGTCACTTAACTGCTAACATTGGTCTTTTTCTACCTTCTTCCATTCATTTGTAAGTAGTTTTTTTTTTTTTTTTTTTTTTTTTTTTTTTTTTTTTTTTTTTTTTTTACGGCGCATCTACATCTTGGCCATTAGCGCCGGGCTATCTATAGGTTGCCGCCCTTTTATAATGCCAACAGCACGTGGTCGGTCACCCATTCAGGTACTGACCACGCCCGACCTTGCTTAACTTCGGTGATCTATGGGAACCGGTGTATTCAACGTGGCTATGGCCGTTGGCATTTGTAAGTAGTATTTTAGTTATTAAAAATATCTCTGTTCATACTCTTAAGTTCTATGAAAAAACTATTGTTCACTTACCTGTTTATAATGTTCTCTTACTTTTTGGTGTAAACAACAAAATATTCTTTCTTATAAGTGATTTGTATTTGCAGATCTACCATATTATTAATTATTCTATCATATTATTTCTAATTATTCTGTTATTAATTCAGCATTTGTGTTTTGTCTTTTATTTGGCGAAAACTACCAAAGAGTAGGCAAAATGTCCTTTTACAGATTTTTACAAAAATCGTACTGTTTTCCTACAAATTCCAACAATTCCCTGACTGCTTAGATAAAAAAAAAAAAAGACAAAAAAAGTTAAAATAATAATTAACAAAAATAGCTAATTCTATGTATGCTCCTAAAATAATAAGTGTTACTGTGGTAGAATACATAATTTGACATTTGAACATTTTATTATGGGAAAAATAAATAAAACTAGAAAAGTAAATAAAATTCAAAAAAATAAAGATATGAATGTGAGCCTAAACTCATATTCAAAACTAAGCGATTAGCAGCCAACGGGGCTATAACCCAGTAGATTATCACCCTTAAAAACATTATCCTAGTCTATCCCTAATGCACCGATTTTGCTTATTTTCAGAAAACTTATTTCTCATTGGTTAAGCATGAAATAAACTGAGTTTTGCTGCGAGGAAGCAAAAGTAAGGGCAAATTTATTTTTTACATATTTTTTTTTTTGCAGGCCTGGTGGCCGTGAGCACATTACACTCCATGCCAAGGGCCGTGCTTTCGAATCCCACTAGGGGTGGTGGCCTTTCTATGAAATAAAGAAAAGGCATCAGGCCTATCCTTTCTAGAAAAGGGTGGTGACCTATAGATAACCCATCCTAAAATGTTGAATTAATTATAATGGACGTTAAACAATTAAATAAATAATTATTTTTTTGTGTGTGTTTAACAGCATATCAACGTTTGGGCTATTAATGCAAATCAATATTTAGGTTTCCACTCAGAATGGTCCGATTTCTCTTATAATACATTTTTCTCCGTAGCTCTGAATATTTTAAAGCGAGTTTTGTAGCAAGAAAACAAAAATAAAACTCGCTAGGGACTCATTAATAAGATAGTCCAGGCTGGCGGGTTTCAGATAGAGCCCCACTTCCGTAAATGTGTCATTAGTACAACCACAATGGCTAAATTCCATTACAGAATGTACCAAAAACCTCAAGAAATACCACTTTTCTAGGGGAAAAAATTATTTCAGTGATTTTAGGAGCCATTTTCCAAAACTCATAATTATTAATATATTTTATTGGATGGCAACTACTGATGTAATTATCCTCACATTTGAATGGTTATTGATTAAAGAATTTTAATATAAGTAATGCTAAATAAAAAATAAAACCATCGCTTTTGTGCTTTGATTTTATTCATTTGATTATTTCTTGTAATACTGTGCAGAAGTTCTAGACAGATGCATGTAGTAATTTCTTCAAAAAGGCTTTGCAAATGGCGGAACAGAAGGGAGAGTGCAGGGAGAAATTCCCATCGACGTTCGCCCATGCGCAATTGAACTCCTGGGCTTATCTGAACAGGCTATATCTCCATCTCATTGTAAATATTATTTTCACAGAAAATTTTCGGATAATAAATACTTATCCATAGGTCAAGGGGAAATAAATACAACAGATAAATAAATTAAATGTCTGTTATTTGATATATTTGTTAACGTTTACATGTTTACATTTATTTTATATATATAATTTTATTTATAGGTATTTATATATTTATAGAATATATACAATATCGAATATTATGCTATTTAACGGAGCATAACATGGGTGACTTCTGGTATAAATAAATTGTTACCATTTGAATTCACTGGTATAGGGGCACAAATTTTATAAATAAATTAGTTTTATATAATATTAGAAAATATATATATTTCTTGTAGTGTAAAATTTATGCCCGAATACAAATAATATTCATCGAATATATACTTTGTGATGTGTCCCGTGTGGTAACAATTTATTTAAAATGTTACATTTATTTGTATAATAATTATAAGCAGTACAACTGTACAGTTTAGAATCCCATTGTCCATACGAAGTCAAATAAATAAAACACACCATATAAAATAGATATACAATTTAGATATAAAAATATATATATGTATATATTATGTGCATATATAAATACGAAACATAAAATATCTATAAATACAGGGAACAAATAAAGAAATGATACACTAGAGAGAACTGTTGGTCATACAGTTATGGGCAATGGGACTCGAGAAAATGAAACAAGAACAGCCTAAAATATAACTGATATATACAGAAATAAAATAATTATGTTCATAACTTCCACTCTCAAAATTACAAAATTAATTCAATAGACTAGATAATACTGTATCAATCAACCATTTCATGGCTATCATTTTTCCATTCCCTTGATTAGAATAAAATCAAAATAACCTGTTACTTCTTGTTAGACATTTCTCAATTGTCACTTTAACGACCGATGACAAGACGGTAAATACAACAAAAATTAATAATAAATAAATAAGAAAAGAAAAAAATTAAATCGAGTCATCGGAGTAGAAATAATATATCGACAAAAATAATGTTTCAGAGGAATGCACAAATTCTGTTCATATATACTAAAAAAAAAAAAAAAAAAAAAAAAAAAAAAAAAAAAAAGAAAATGGTTTTAAAAAACACGTAACAAGTTTGTTTTTCTTCAAGATTTTGGATCTGGAACGCAACGTTAACTGGTGAGATTCTATTCCAGCCAAAATTTTGAATATAATTTTACATGAATTTTTCAAGTGCACTTGTTTGGACCAAAAATACAAACTATTTGAGTCAAACTGGCACAAGTCGCATTTAAAACAGTGAGTCAATGTGAATTTCATATTCAGTTCAATATTTAATGAGCAAAGTGTTAAAATAGTTTTAATTATCTTTAGTTAAAACAGCTAAGCTTTGTATAAATTTTTAAGCTAAAATTGGCTTTGTTGTAGCTTACTATAATTTAAGGCAGTTTTGGGATTATTTTATCAAAACGGGAGAAAAGTTATTACCAGCACTGTTCATACCCAGATTACGATATTGGCAAGAATTCCATTTCTAGTATCAAAAGGTGGGATTGCTCCCATATTTTGGAAAAAAACAACAAACACGATGAATAAACACACTACTGGTAATAGCTCTTTGAAAAAGTAGTGCAACAAATAAAAGCCTTTACAAAATATTATATTAAGAAGTTTAGCACTTTTAAGAGTGCATATGCACTTTTATAGAGGTTGGAGACATGAATAACTAACTCTTGTAATGGAGCTAAGAATTATCTTTTTCATTTAATTTTTAAACGTTTTGCAGTGATAAAAATATTGTGGTAGTTCTAAAGATATTTCAAAATAGTAAATCAATATCTTTTGATTCCTTATTTGATAGAAAGGTTGCCCAAGGCACAAAATAGCTAAATAAAAGCTTATCAAGATCTTCCAATGGCTTTAGTTTATAGCACTTCCTTCTGATTGTTTCCGTCAAATATGAGTACTAACAAATTGTCTTACAAAATTACAGTGTGATCAGCAACTTGCACCATTTTGAATAGTATATTTATTCTCAACATCACATTTTAATTTTTAATTGTCTACAAGTGTTGTAGGAAATGAATTTGGATATACTATCGTGTAAAGCATTGTGGTGTTTTGTTTTTAATTATTATTAAATTACTAAAAATTAGTTAATAAGTCCATATAAGTCCGTTCATCATTCGATGAGGATTATACACTTTTTACCGAAGGGCCTTTATACCGAAATGCCCTCGGATTTATAAGGTGGGGGTATATATACATATAAAATATAGGTGTCCGGGTGTGACGCACTACACCGTGGAATGTGTGGAGAGGTGTGGGCTCTCTAATAGCCTCCTTTCGCAGGTGCAGCCGCGGTGGGTGCATGCTGCATATCCCGACTCGCAAGCATCGGCACACGCCCTCAATGGGCAATAGCAGCACAAGCAAGGGAGGAAGAGGGAGGCGAGCCCGAGACAGGACCACCTCGCCAACCATCTGCTCCCCGTACACGAACAAGGCTCGTCAGCCCACTCCTCACGAGGCCCGCAGTGGTACAAGAGTCCCTTGACGCAGCACAAGCAGGATGCATAGTCCACACACGAGTCGACAGAGCAGTAGCAGAAGTCGGAGCAAAGCCAAGCCGAGGGCGGTCTCCTGGGCTGTCTACAGGACTCGCAGCGACATCTACCGCACTCGCTGCAAATGATGGAGTCCGGAGGAGGTGGTGGTGGTGGTGGTGTCGCAGACTTCTTGGGCTGACTGCTGAGTGGCAAAGGTTTCTTATTGTTGTTCTCATGCTGTTGGTGACAGGAGGGGAGGGGGGCCTCGAGGTATTCGTTGTGGACCCTGGCCGCTTCCGGCCTGGGCTCGCTGAGGGAGACCCGCCGCCCTGCTGTCCGCTGTGCGGCATCGGCCATCCACAAGCTATGTCCACTTCCAGCCTTCACTGCATTACCTGCAACAAGAAAACACACACACATTAGAATTTAGCAATAATAAATTATTCAATTAAAACTAGGAACATATATCTCTTGAGCAAAAAAACAAAATAATATATAATAAAAAATGAAATATTTTGTCTATTTTTATCATTCAAATTACTTAAGGCAGAAGGACAACAATTACAAAAACACAAATAAATCTTCTCTAAAATTACCTTTAGAGCTTATAACAAAAATTATTCTGATCACATTATTAAAAATTACCAACTGCCCATGGGGTCAAGACAGTCTTTGACAGAGACCACTGTAGTCGGTGGACTGTTAGCTCCATGGACTGTTAATAATGTGCCAGAATAATTATAGTTATAAGCTCCTGATGAGACACCAGATAAAGAAACAAGTAGAGAAAAAATAAATTTTTTGTAGCAGATTTAATTCTGTTTTTCAATTATTGATCTTAAACCTTATATAAATGTTGAAAATTAAATAATAAGGCAGGACTGTATTTCCAACATTCTTGTGAAATCGAATAAGTTCCTAACATCAAAGAATATAAAAGGGAGAACGTTTATCATTCAATTTTAGATTTAGCACTTTTGTAGGAATGTAGATCTGAGGTTGCACTTATGAAAGAAATTTTGAAAATGTATTTTCAGGATCCCTGCAGCTTTGAGTGTTCAACCTTGAGCACTCCGGTTGTGGGTTCGATACCCTCTAGGGGTGATGGCTATTTCTTTGAAAAAGGAAAAGTCACCAGCTCTAAGCTGGCTATAAAGGGGTGGTAACCTAGAGATAACTTGGGTGTTAAAATTTAAATAAATAGTTTCAATCGGTAGCTTATTGGTCCACTGAGGTGTACAATGAAAGTTCAGGAGGATTGCAGTGACAACATGTAAAATTAAATAACCTTTATTATAGAAACAATAAATAAAACAAACTTTGATCTTACAACCAACATAAATTAATTACTTATGTTTGTACTAATTTTTCTTCCCATGCTTCCCACCAAAAGTTCCTCATCTCATATATCTCCCATACTTTCCACTTTAGGTGCCTTATCTCCTATATCTTCTATGCCCCTAAGTTCTTATCTCATATATCTTCCCATCTTAGGTTTATTATCTCCTTTACCTTCCATGCTTAACACCCTATGTTCCTTATCTCCTATATCTTCCATGCTTCCCACCTTAGGTTCCTTATCTCCTATATCTTCCATGCTTCCCACCTTAGGTTCCTTATCTCCTATATCTTCCATGCTTAACACCCTAGGTTCTTTATCTCCTGTATCTCCTCTCTATATCTATGAATCCTTCATCTAATTTATTTGAATGACCACATTAATCTGCAGGATATCACTTCCAGGAAATAGGGGGGAGAGGATCCCATCCGGCGGTAACTCAGACAAAACAGACCGTGTGAACGAACTTATCCTATTTCCTTGTAAAAATCGTAATCCTCTACGATAAGCTAAAATAAATCGGCAACGCAGGATTTTCACCTGGCTGAAAATCTATAGGTAAGCAGTTTAATATGAAAGACCAAGTAATTCAAAATAATGTTTAAAAGTAAACTTTAATAGGCTGAAGCAAGGAGAAGTAGTGAACAGGACAGCAGTTCACTGTTGTGCAGAGTCAGCGGTGAAAAACGCTGAGACAATCAGAGGTAGCTACATCTGAGTTCCAATTCCTTTTGTCAAATGCTAAAAACCCTTTTCTTGCTTCCGGAAAACAGAATCCTAAGAGCCACCTTTCGAGAATTGAAGAACAAAAAGTCCCACAGGCAGAAACTGTGTAATTTTAGCGTGATTCCAAATAATTCTTGTTCTCTTAATAATATTTTGGGGTCGTTTTGCGAAGACCACATCCAGTTACTTTTGAAGCAGCAGTAGTGATTTATAACAGTTACTCGTACTCGCTGATAAGCTTACTGATTAGCTTACAGGTTCTTTGCTGGTTATCTATTACTACTTGACTCGTTATCTACGGCAATATTTATTAATAAAAAGGTTAATATGATCAAAATCAATTCTCTTAAGTATGAAAAAAGTTATTAAGCATTAAAGTTGACTGTTTTGCAGGTTATGAAGGATAACAAACAACGATATTTGTAAACAAACATTTTATTCCTTTTCTCTCTCTCTCTCTCTTTTTTTGGATATTTTACCTTTATTAAGCATTACATGTTATGCGTTTCCGCTCGCTCAAGAAGATATCAAAACTCAAGTCAATCCAACTCGCAATTAATAGAATTATATTAATTTTAGCGACTCTAGTCTATCCAACTCGCTAAAATTAATAGAATTCTATTATTTTTTCCGAGTAAGAAACCAATCGCTTTTTCTTTGTTAGGAACATCGCGAACTAATTGTAAAAGACCCATTTTTTCTCACTAAAATAAGCAGAGCTTTTTCATAAACATAAGCTAATTCACTGTTGAAGGTTACTTTACTCCCAGCAAGAACCAATGCGATTGGTCATAGGAATCCTCCAATAGGAAGGCAAAGGAGTTATGCGCATGCGCTGAATCACTGATGCAATCACTACTGCTACTTCAAAAGTTACTGGATGTGGTCTTCGCAAAAATACCCTTATTTTGCTTACCAACGTCCATAGCCACGTTGAACGCACCGGTTCCCGTAGATCACCGAAGTTAAGCAACGTCGGGCGTGGTGAGTACCTGAATGGGTGACCGACCACGCGCTGTTCGTATTATAAAAGGGTGGCAACCTGTGGATAGCCCGGCGTTAATAGCACAATAGTTGATACGCCGTTAAACGCCAAAAAAAAAAAAAAAATGTTTTGCTCTCATGCATCTTGCAATTTTTGTTGCAAACATCATGCATCATGGCATTTGAACATTATAAGGTTAAACGAACGTAATCTCAGAGAAAAGTGAGGTCCTAATAACTTAACAGAAAGAAACAACAAACATTGATAGTGGATGTAACCAAGTTTCTGTTTCTCGACTCCCCCAAGTTCTTAACAAACAATGTATTAAAAAAAACCGTCAAAGTAACTTACAATGGTCAGGGATAATAACTTGGCAAGTCAAAAAATGGGCACTATAATTACCTCAGACAACTCATGCATCGTGTAATGATGTCACTAATTCAATGTTTTGATGGTATCAGACTTATAAAGATGTTGGTTTCTTAACATCTCAAAAAACAGCGTGTTTTCTTCTGTCAAAGAACCGCTATGGAAAGTTCAGATTGTCAACAAACCAAGTTATTCTCTGTGACCATCAATATATCATCAGACTCATTTTACTGCTACAATACAACAATCCTTTTGGAGTACCCGATACTAAAATTCAAGCTTTCCCAATTTTTCTCAAAATAAAAAAGTTGTTTTATCCGATTCCCACGTCAAGTACCTCTAAAACGTGTACCTCATGAGGTCAAAATCTATTAATAACCAAAAAAAAAACCAATAAAATAACTCTGCAGCACATGCAGATTTAAACATTATTTAACAAGCAACTAAAAGTTAAGTACATAAGACTCAAAATCTGATAACGCAGAAAAAAAGTGAGACATAATTTTCATGCAAAACAAGCGCCCACATGGACAATTTCATTGGCGAAATTTGGCACAGGGACAAGTCCCGATTTAAATGTCAAGGACAGAAATCATTCGCTTGAATAGTAAAAAAAAATATAAGTTTTGAATAAAATAAGAAAAAAAAAAAAAAAATCAATATTTACAAGGACGTTAGCGGACATTTATTTTATTTATTTATTCCATGTGAGCTCCGTAACAGTGGCGATGAGCTCATTGGGACGACAGAAGAAAGGTTCGTTAAATATTAGTCAGTTTGTCCAATAAAACAAAATAAAACATAAAGAAATAAAAGAGAAAGAACAAGATGTTGCTATTAAATAAAACCAAAATAAAATATTACATATAGTTATACCTTTGAATATAAGTGTGCTGCTTTTAAGTGTGTAAGGAGTATATGGATGTACGGGCTACCTTCAGTAAGTAAGTCGTGTAAGTTGTAAGGAATTGTCAAGTCGCTGCGTTGTCTACAGTCTGTCAGTATATGTTTAACAGTTAGAGTTCTGTTACACTATCTGCACGTTGGTCTTTCCTTTCTGTCCAGTAAGTATGAGTGGGTAAGTCGAGTGTGGCCTATCCGAAGCCTGGATAAAATTAATTTGTCCTGACGAGAAAATTGTTCTGTTTTCCAAGTTCTTGTCGTGTTCTTAATTTCTTTTAATTTGCATGTACTCTTTGACCAATCTCTCTCCCATTCATACAGTGTGTTAGTTCGTATTGTTTTGCTTAAATCGGATGAAGTAATTGTATTTATGTCTGGTATAGGTCGGTTCGTTGCTAGTTTTGCCTGTCGGTCTACAGCTGTATTCATGTCGATGCCTTCGTGTCCTGGTACCCATAGCAACGTAATGTGTTTGTTTTTACTTTGTAAAATGTTAATGTGTGTAAATATGTTCTTGATAACTGGATGTGTGCTGTAAATGTTCTGTAAAAAGGTCCGGAGCGCCCCAATGTCAAGAACCATCATACTTTGATTACTTGTCAACCGGACATTTAGGTGTGTGAATTGGTCTTATCTAGAATAGAAAAGATTTTCAATTGTTCCAAAGAACAGGCTTTTAGCGAGATTTCTCCCGCACTCCATAGGGAGAAAACCTGCTAAGGTTGACTTCATGACGCAATCCGGAAGTGTCGACTAGAAATTTTCACGTTTCACAACCAATAGATTACGAAAATAAAAGAGATTCAAAAGTGTGCATATATGTTTATATAAATATATTTTTTTACGAGTTTCCTTAATTCCAGAAGGTAAAACAAAATTCGTCTTCCCAAATATATATTTGTCAGTTCAAAGTTTCACAAACACTCAAAAATGGTCCGATTTGGATGAAATTTGGCACAGAAATAATTTTTCTAATTTAAAAGGCCAAGTTCGTTAACCAGCTGAAACCGTCTACCGGAACACTGTTAATAGGGCAAAATTAGCGTGACAATAATCGTGTCCAGGTACACTTTATATATATCAGTAACCGTATAGGAAAAAGTGGATAAAAATAGTTATTCTAACTAATTTCCGTTCATAAGAAAAATTAGTTTTTCTAACTAAGATGGCGCAGTTTCTGCGAGTCGGGCTTTTATAAATGAAATTTTTATCATTGGAGATACACTAACTGTAACACCAATTCTATTTAATGATATAGAAGTTGTCTTATACGAGCTTCAATATAATTAAATTCGCGTCTCATTTTTCCAGCGTCGTCCAGCACATTCGCCGGAATTCCCATCTCGTCTTCTTCAGACGCACCCAAAAATGGAGAAACAAGTCATGAATCAGGAAAAATGAAGACCAAGCTACGAAGATTAAAACAATATATATATATATATATATATATATATATATATATATATATATATATCACAAAAGAAAAGGAAGACAGACTTGCAAACAGTGTAACAGAACTCTAACTGTCAAAAATATACTGACAGACTGTAGACAGTGTAACAGAACTCTAACTGTCGAACATATACAGACAGACTGTAGACAGTGTAACAGAACTCTAACTGTTGAACATATACTGACAGACTGTAGACAGTGTAACAGAAGTCTAACTGTCAACATATACTGACAGATTGTAGACAGTGTAACAGAACTCTAACTGTTGAACATATACTGACAGACTGTAGACAGTGTAACAGAAGTCTAACTGTCCAACATATACTGACAGATTGTAGACAGTGTAACAGAACTCTAACAGTTGAATATATACTGACAGATTGTAGACAGTGTAACAGAACTCTAACTGTCAAACATATAATGACAGATTGTAGACAGTGTAACAGAAGTCTAACTGTCAAACATATACTGACAGATTGTAGACAGCGTAACAGAACTCTAACTGTCAAACATATACTGACAGACTGTAGACAGTGTAACAGAAGTGTAACTGTCAAACATATACTGACAGATTGTAGACAGTGTAACAGAACTCTAACTGTTAAACATATACTGACAGACTGTAGACAGTATAACAGAACCCTAACTGTTAAAAATATACTGACAGACTGTAGACCGTGTAACAGAACCCTAACTGTTAAACATATACTGACAGACTGTAGACAGTGTAACAGAGCTCTAACTGTTAATCATATACTTATAGACTGTATACAACTCAGCAACTTGACAATTACCCACGACTTACTGACAGACGGCAGCCAATACATCGAAATACACATCTCAAAACACTAAACTACTGTTCGAAGATATAGTTATATGTATTCATCTACAAAAATATTTTATTTTATTTCGTCTTCATTCTAAATAACCATTGTTGATGTTTTATGTTTTGTGTTTTTCTTAAACTATTTTTTTTTCTATTCTTTTCTTGGGTTTTATTTTATTTAAGTTTGGTCTTTTTTAATATTACTACTTGACTACTACTTTAACGGATTTTGACTCCGCTGTCATAATGAGGTAATTGCCTCCGTCGCGATACTCATAATTAATTAAATAAATACATTTAAAAAAATCACAAAAAAAACAAAACGAAACAAATAAATAAAAACAATATTAAGAAGGCCGAATCGTCTGGACCTTCTTTCCCCCGTCTGAAATGAATGAAATACACACGCCGTTCCTCGACGGACATACTAAAAATACACGGACACAAGTTAAAATAAATTTAAAGGAAACCCTGTAAGGGCGTACACCTCGGCCAGACCGGGTAAATTTAGATCTGTGTGTAAATAGACCTATTTAGAAATGGGGATAAACACAAACCGGCCTGAGCATCCTTCATTTCTCCCTTATAACCCTCTTAATAATTGACAGTAAAAAATGAAAAAATATCTGGATATAGGAGACTTTTGTTACTTTATCTACTTTAATAAAGGAAAAAAAAATAAATTTTCCTAAAATTCTCTGTCAGTAATAAATGGGCGTTAATTATTTAAAGAAAAATAAATTTTCCATATTAGTTCTTATTATCTATGCCAAAACCTTTTCTAATCCAAAGCTTTTCTAACCGATATAATGGACGGCGCAAATAACCTAGTAGTAGTGTAGATGGAGATAGTTAGCCGCTGCAGAGATACGAAGACAGGTATAGTTGGGATTCGGCTAGGAGAAAAACGTCAGACTTTCAAAAAGAAATCTGTATTTGGACGTTTCGACTGCACAATGGCAGCCTTCTTCAGCTAAAAAATATATACAACTTATAAGTAAAGAAAATATATATGTACAACTAGTAAGTAAAAGACAGGCAGAAATGAGCGGAGTATATATATCAATACAATAAATTTTAACCAATCTTATTTTTAAAACAATGAAAATACGGTAGTTGGAAAGTAAACAGCATGTAGAAAGTGTTAGTAAAACAGTTCAAAAAAAAAAAATTAATTAACCATTAAAAAAATTACTTCCAACCATGGTTACCTAAGTTGTCCTCGAGGTCTTCCTCCCTCCCCCCTAGGCATTCTCTAGTGGTATGTATCTATATATTAATTGTTATAAATTGTATTCACTGATTTTGTTTTTCACTACATAAAAAATGTTCGTTGTTTTTACTGTTTAATTATTATTTTTTTTTTTTGTACTGTTTTACTAACACTTTCTGCATGCTGTTTACTGTAATAAAATTTATTGTATTGATATATATACTCCGCTCATTTCTGCCTGTCTCTTACTTACTAGTTGTACATATATATTTTCTTTACTTATAAGTTGTATATATTTTTTAGCTGAAGAAGGCTGCCATTGTGCAGTCGAAACGTCAAAATACAGATTTCTTCCTGAAAGTCTGACGTTTTTCTCCTAGCCGAATCCCAACCATACCTGTCTTCGAACCTAGTAGTAGAGCGTCAAACTCCATATCTATCTATCAATCAACTAAGCACATGAATATTGAATATAATAAATAAAGAAAAGCTTTTTTCAGAGGCACAGTACTGATCACATTATCTCCCTAGCGTGGCTAATGTCCCAGAATCAGATACCTCTACAGCTTATGCCCCTCTGGGCCCTAAAGGCCCTTTAAGGGACTGAGTTTGATTTTCTTCAGTAGATAATATTCCCCCCCCCCCAAAAAATATTAGGGAACTCCAAAAATGTTGGCCGAACCTCAACCAATGAAACAATTTATTTGACAATCGAGTACAATAAAAGAATGAAACCAATACTCAGTTTACCAATTTGTAAAAAATGCATAAAGCAGTAGTACTTGTAAAGACAAATATATATATATATATATATATATATATATATATATATATATATATATATATATATATAAATGATAAACTGACACACATTGATTACAAAAATGACACAACTAACAATAAAGAGTTATACAACATTTCAATATTATATAAACATTAATAATTATGAGTAATACGCCCATTAATTATTTACAATACATACATTTAAATAACAATAAATACAGGATGATAATAATTTAGATCTGCGCATTGAAAGTCTTTTGACTACAATTTGTATATGTTGCCACTTAATCTGACATAATTTATTATTATATGAAAGCTTTATGACTACCTAAGTCACAATTTTCAGTCATAAATATAAGAGGAAATATTATTATTATTTATTCTTGGGCTTCGAAAAAAAAAAAAAAAATCGTGTTTGTACATTGTATTGGAAATGAATTATTGCCTATATGATATATGACTCATATATAATATATGAGGGGTCGAGTTAAGTTGTGTATGTTACTTTGAAACTAAAGGCAAAATAATGACAAGACATTTGTGGTAATTGCACGAAACATGTGGGGCAAAATGTAGCATCAAAGAAGTCACTGTGAACGAATTGACTTAATCTACCCCTTGCCACAAAAAGAAATAACAAGAAGTGGAAAAATATACATTGGGTCATCTTTAAAGAAGAATATATATATATATATATATATATATATATATATATATATATATATATATATATATATATAGTGTGTGTGTGTGAGTTCTATCTCTAGCTCGCTGAAAAATGAACCGATTTCAATGGAATTAAAATCCTTCATACTTTGTGTGATTTGAAATGTCAAAGTTCTTTAATCAGCAGAATCGCTCCACCAAAACATGTTTTTATGGCCGAAATTCGGCCGAAAAAAATCGCGTTGCATCACTAGGCTTCTAGGTACACGCTTCATAAGTAAATGGACGTGGGGAATAATCTAATGATACCATTCCCAAGGCCATATCTATAACCGTTGTCGAGGAAAATGGACCAAACAAGATTTTTCTTGGGATTTTCGGATAAATTATGATATATCTGGAAACCGGTTGGAAAATCGTTGAAAATGCCATGAATTTATTCGAAAGCTTATTAAATTTCCTACAAATTCGGTTCTTACGTGATTTTTGATGGAGTGATATCTTTGGGAGAAATCAGTGCTTAATTTCCGCATAAGAGGCTCATAAGATGTTGCTTCGCTTTGAGATTCATGTTGTCGTACAACGCACACTAGGGGTAAGGATGGACACGCGCTACGATGACACAGTTCCTGCGAGTCGGACTTTTATTGTCTATCATGGCCGAAATTTGAGTACGTCCGCCCAGGATAATCTCCAACGGTCGACGATACATTCAGAATTAAAATGTCCCACCGATACGCAAATGAAACATTCACAACCAGAGCGGATGTACGCCAGTAAAAAAAGACCTCCCAAATCGTCGGCGGAAAGGAAGAGCTAAAGGCTTCGGAATGCCGAGCGTCATATCCTCATACAGTACCGTTTTAACCATTTCCGCTCTCCGGGCTTTTCAAGGATCTACTCCGAGTCGGAGAGAGATTTACTCCATCGGTTTGACGTCCTCCTTTCGAGCCAGATCGCACGGCGTAGTTTCTTCTCAATGGGAGAGACAGAGAGAGAGGGAGAGGGAGAGCTCAATGAACGCTAAATCGACCGGAAATACGACACGGGCGGCCGGATACGGGCCTTCCTGGGTCAACTTCCTCAAGGCTGTTTGTACTCAACACTTTAAATAAATAAATACCTACATAAATTAGGCGGAAGGTCAATAAAAAAGAGTAGTCTATGTCTATATATATCAGCAGCGAGGAATTTTCTCTAATCTCACGGCTCGTTGAGAAAATTCCTCGCTGAGAAACTAAGGCGCTAGCCACTAGACCACCGGGATGGGTCATATAGTGTTTCTAAAAAGGCCACAGCCTCTAAATCTGAACCGATTTCAATCGTTTTTTCAATCGTTTTTTTTTTTTTTTTTTAATGACAGCTAATAAAATTGAGAACAACTTTGTCTAGCTAGATTTATTTTTGTTTCCCCTGTGTAATAAATTACGAGTAAATAATCCTCATTTAAATCCTGATTAGACCGTAAAATATCAGACGTACTTAAATTTATCTTAATTCAACAATGAAATTAATTGAAATAATATTATTTTTGCGAGATTTTAAAATAGGTTTTGATTTTTATCAAGTCTAAACAGGATTTGAATGTTTAATTTTCACGACATCAGTGCTGATATTAAGTTAGATGAGAAATGAAATATTATTTTATTTATACGTAATTTAATAAACAGGGTAAACAAAGAGAATTTAGTAAGCATTTGAATGGTCACCTTCCACTTACCACGATTTCCCAACCGTTATCGAGATATTTACGAAAAATGTATGAAGATCCGAAAACTTTTCATGTCTATTAAAAAAAATTTTTTTTTCCTTAACTCCAAATATAACCAAAATTTAAACATCTTAGTTGGGATAAATTTCCAAGATGTAGAAAATATTTTAATTGAATCACGCGATTCTAAGTAATCACAAAAAAATAATGACTTACAAAAACATTGATTCCACTTTTCTCAGAAACGGTTACAGATATCGCCTTAAAAATGGTTTCATTCGTTTTCTTATGTTAAGGAACGTATAAAACAAGTACCTGCAAGCATATAAACTCAAAAACGTAAGCGTTACGATTTTTTTTGCGCGAATTTCGCACCAAACACTATCTTCTAGTGGGCGGATTCTTCTGGTTAACGAACTTGACCTTTCAAATTAGACGACAGATTTTTGTACCAAATTTCGTTAAAGTCGGACCATTTTTGAGCTTGCTAGAGAGCGAACAGACAAGCATATATATAAATATATACATATTATACATATATATATACAAATTTGGGCCACCTATATTTTCGTGACCTATTGGGTCTGAAACGTGAAATTTTTGTAGGCGGCACTTCCGGATTGCGTCGTAAGGTCAACCTCATAAGCGGGTTCTCCCTATGGAGATAGGGAGTAACCGCGCTAAAAGGAAAAAAACAATACTAATGAATTGTGCTAAGGTAGTGCAAAATATCCATTAAGGGCGTGGAAAGAATAATGCATAGAGAAGTTTGGATGAAACCAAAAAATTAAAAATCATCAAGTTCTGTTTAATATTCGATAAAAACGTTGAGGATGCAGGCAAAAGGACAAAAAATGCAACAAGAGATGTGCTGTAAAAAAGAGCGATGGCGTGTAAAGTCGAAAGATATCCCGCGATAGAGAGAAGGAGGCGAGAGTGCGCCGGAAGTGATTAAAACGGTATAGGAGGAGCAGGATGTGACGTCCACATTCCTCTACTTCTTACTTATCCTTTTTTTTTTTTTATAACCTCCTTGGAAAAAAGGACCAAGGTATCTCCTTGTTCCTCCTTTGATGGCCGTCGGCCGATAGTTTTGGCTCTTCTTATGGGTTTCTTTTTGTTACGGTCCGTCCGTCGGGTCGGTCGGTCTCATCTGCTCTCCCTTGCAGGATAAGCCCCGGACGCGACGTGTCGTAAATTTGTCCCTTTGAGTTTTATGGTTATCCCCGTGGGGTAGGACGTTAGGATGTTTTATGTAGGCTTTATTGGGTCCTCCAGAGGCACTTAAGGACCCGTGCAATAGGCCTACGTTTCAGTTCGATATTCGGGCAGCTACTAATCTACCGTAGGATATACTTCTAAACATGGGAGAGAAGGAGACAGCGAGTACAAAAAAGTCTTCAATATTATATAAATGTAAGCAACCATATTAAACTGAATTATATATATAAAATAATTTTTTTAAGAATTGAAATATAAAAATTAGTAACAATAATCACCAGTTTATATCAGTTTTCTGTAATAATAGATTGGCAGAAAGGGGAAGGAGAGAGGGGGAGAGAGAGAGGGGGAGAGAGAGAGAGAGAGAGAGAGAGAGAGAGGAGAGAGAGAGAGAGAGAGAGGAGAGAGAGAGAGAGAGAGAGAGGAGATAGGGGAGAGAGAGAGAGAGAGAGAGAGAGAGAGAGAGAGAGAGAGAGAGAGAGAGAGAGAGAGAGAGAGAGAGAGAGAGAGAGATTGAACAAACTGACTGAATTATATATATAAAATAATTTTTTTAATAATTTTCCATTTCAAAAGCATTTTTACTTAGTGTTAAATTCGCATCAATTACAATATATATATATGAATAACATTAATGTTCAATAATCATTTTTGGGAACAATGGATATATTTTAACACTATATTTTGCGATACTGTTGAAATTTGCTTTCTGCAAGGAATTGCTCTAATTGGTCAAGCACGTCCTGTATTAAGACAGACATCATAATGTAATATAGGGATACTTATTCTGAGCCATATATGACAATAATGTTGTGCCTGCCTGGCTTTATGTAAATAGGACAATGCAGACTGTAGGTTTGGTTACCCGAGCGTTAAACGTGTCTGCAATTAGTTTTGCAACAAATATTTTATTTTTTTAATGATTAATGTCTTATTTATACGAGTAGGTACCACAGATTTTTGATACGGGTTATCTACAGGTTAGTTTTTCTTTTTCTGGCAAGATACCCCAATTAAGCGTTTGACTCCAGTGCTCAAGCCTAAACACACACTCCCATCGCGTCTCCGAAACAAAGATTTGAAATTATACCGTTTAGTGCACAAAAAGATGCGTCGAGGAGGCACAAACCGTTCTCAGCGTACAATGACAATCCGCCGCATGTACCCCTCACAAAGAGGTCATTCTTTCTCCGAGTTCCAAGTGCTGTCACACCGGCCGATCCTACGGGGCGAGGCGAATTTTCCACTAGAAGATGATGTGTGAAAGGGAGTCCCATTGAGGCCTGCCGGTAGCGGCGAACATCAAAGGAAGGATCCCCGCAGGGGTATAAATACCTAAAGCCCAGGAACCCTGCCAACCTACCCCCTCTACCCGAACCAAATCCTTCTCAACGGGCCCATTAATGAGTCCGTACACCAGAAATTGCAGTAAAACTCAACAGCAGAAAATTTGGTTGAGAACCTACGGGAGAGTCAATTCAAGTCCACTACCTACTTGAAGGACAAACAAGGAATACATAGAGATCACCTGACAGCACTAGCTGAGACCAAATTAGCTGACGCACAAGACAATTACGGTCACAGACCATCCATTCACACAGATAAACTTTATTATCAACTAGCTGTTACCCGGCTACACCTACTTTCTGCATCTATAACAGCAAAAATAAAGTAGAAACCAAATAATTAATATTAAAATCTAATAACGCAAATCTGTAACTATTTAGGTTCATTGTTTCGAACTCGTGATCTCCGAACTGTAAGTCCTAGACGATTTTAACCTAGCCTATGACTCTCCCCGTGTCAAGACCTACCTGTGAGCAAAGTTTGATCAAAATCGGAGGAAGGGTGTGGATTTGTATAAGGAACAAACATACAGACAGGCAGCTGGAAGACATTTTTGACCTAGCCTACGGGACTTCCCGTATCCTACCAGTATTCCAAGTTAGGTCGAAATCGGTCAAACGGTGTGGATATGTATAACAGACAGACACGTGATTTTTATATATATATATATATAGATTAAATTATTTTTCTTTGATCCTGTATAGTCTTCCCAACTTTCTTTGTCCTCAATATCTGCAATCTTGTAAATAAATCTTGGAGGACACGCCTGCTGTGTCCAGCAACGAAGGATAACCGATAGCCCATTTATTCTACTTATTGAAATAAATACCATTTTTGTGAATAAAATCAATTAATTGTTGGGATTCAGCTAATAACAATAATCAGACTTTCGCAAAATCTATATTTTGAAAGTTAAGGCATGCTCTCTTGCAGCCTTCTTCAGATTTTTTAAATATTTCATGGTTAACGATATTATTAAGAAAGCCTAGGAATATAAGGCGTATCTCAAAATTAATTCAAGTCACCACGCCCCATGGTCCTGATTAAGAGCATACAATGTTTCATTGAATGGATGGAGTATTGAATTTAAGGATAAAAAAACTGCTAGAAAATCTTCATATCGAACAAATGTGTGACCATTCCTCTGCTGTATTTTTAATTGTTAGAAGTTTATTGCAATCAATTTAAGGAATGGGACTCCAGAATGTAAAGCGTTCTCAGGATGGTATTTTGGCACCTGAGCACAAAATTATAGGGTGGTCAAGTGCAGGAAAAATAATAAAAAAATACTAAGAACATTCATTTTCTAATATATGACACGTATAAGAAAGTATGACCCGCTCGCTGTGGAATCGTGTGATAAATACCTCTTTCTGTTAGCCTAAGATAAATCTATTTGAATTTGATAAATACACTCAATCATCAGCTGATCTTATTTATCCAAGGAGAGATGTATGACTTTTGTCGACAGGGCGTCATCACAATCCTCCCCCCCCCCAAAAAAAACATATTAAGGTAACTCCTATAAGGACAGATTACAGGAAGATATGAATACATACCAAAGTCCGGAAGATTAATAAATTTTTCAAGAGGCATTAACAATCGGATTTCCGAACCTAATGTAGATATATGAGTATATATCCAAATATCATAGAAAGAAAAAAAAACTAGTTTTTTAAAGGTTAGAGATATGACCTTGAAAATGGTTTCATTGGATTCCGCACGTCGGAAAACATGAACAACGTATATCCCGAAGGCTAGTAACGCAAAAACGTAAGCACTAAGATTTGATTTGTGCAAATTTCGCCCGAAAAAAACAGATTCCGATTGATGGATTCTGCTGATTAACGAATTAGACCTTTCAATTTAGACAAAGTATATTTGCACGAAATTTCATCAAAAACAAACTATTTCTGCAGCAACTAGAGAGCGAACAGACAAATGGATTTATATATATCTGAAAGGGCCTAAAACGTGGACACATCTTATCGGAACCCCCGGATTGGCTCATAAGCGGGTTTTCCCTCTATGTAGAAAAGAACACGCTAAAAATGAAAACCATAATTCTACAAGAATGATTAAATAACGAAATTCATTGGGATATCTAATGATCATTGACTAATTTCAATTTCCCCCATTAAACTTTTACTCCGCACACGGAGCGGGGGTATGCCGCTTGTCAACCTTCTAACTAGTTCCTCTCCGATGCAATCCGGTACTGTGGGAACCTGCAACTTGCCAGGAATTGGGGCAGTTGTAGTTCGATTTCTAGGATGCAGTTCGTCTTTATCGCGGGAACAGGGCGCTTCCTGAATTCACTTGACCTTACTAAAGCAATCTCACGTCGGTCGCTTAATTGCATCCATTTAGGAATTTAATGGTCCAGGAGTACGAGGCAAGGGCTTATCTTTGATACTTATAATATAATTATTGAAAGGCTTGATGACAGATAAGACAATTCTTAAATCTTGTTAAGGTGATGAAGGCATCGGAGAATGTGTGTGAAAAATGCCTAAATAATACTTGTTAGAACCAGGGTCGTGGGTTCGAATTCCACTATGGGTGGAGGCTTTTCTCTACAAGTTTAGGATTTAAGGAAAATATATATACAAAACGCGTTTACGAATGTCGTATGGGTATCTGATATTTGACCATACAGGACCACTGGGGAGAATGTGTGGTCAGAACTATGCTCTGGTTGCCAGATATAATCCTTTACAAATACTTATGAAAACCTGGGTAAACCTAAGAGCAGCGTGGGACCCCGATTCTGACATCAATAAATATAGTATTTCAGTGCGCAGGCGAGTTTCGAACTCAGAACTCTCGTGAGTCGAGTTCTAAGCCACTAAGCAAGACACTTCCCCTATTTATTTATTTATAGTTTGCTGAGCCAATTATGGAGCGATTTGATTTTTTTTCAAATGGCTTATATTTAACTAAATACACTAATCCAATGTATGTTTTGAAGTGTGGCACTATTAACACACGTAATGAGATGCTTAAATACATTATAATACAATAATTTACTCCCTCCCTACGCTTATAACTTCCATAAGCATAGCCCTGACGTTGAAATCGAATAATATTCGGTCAAGGTCGAGTGAAAACCGTTTGAGCCGTATGTGCAAAGGGGCAATCACTTAAGCAGCCTACACACGGTCAGTAACAGTCCGCCTGAAAGCCAGTTAAGACTGTTCAGGCGGTCAGAATATATACACGTTCAGGCGGACTGTTCAGGTCTAACTGACATCGTGTGTAGCCTGCTTTGGTCAACAAACTCTAAGGCTGTACCTCCACTGCTCTTAAGTGTTAATAGTCTATAAGTACCTCTAAAGGAACTTAAGTCTGTAGACGTCCCCAAACGGCAGACAAGACTAGAAGATAACAAGGTGGCTTTGGCAAATAGAGGTCGACAGATGTGAAATCATCCAATTCTCCCACGTCCGGTTTAGCCTGTGCGCTTTTAGACTCCCTAAAAATACGGCCGATTCGCCGAAAGGGAAGCTGGTTAAGATCCGAAAATACCACCACGCCTCCGTTGAGTTCGTCCGTCCGTCTGCCACTCCATCACTTTTAAAGGCACGGTCACAATGGGTCCAGCGGTCGAGTTGGGTGTACCTCGCTACCTACCCTAGTACAGCCAGTTCGGTTAAGATGGAAAAGTTTCAACTCCACATGCCCGAAATTCCGAGGGAAATATTTCCTACCGTTCCAGAATTCAAATTCCCATTTTAATGATCAACAAGCTGAAACTCCATAAAGACTAATGCCTCGTTTCGGCTTTGAAAGGTCAAGCGAGGGTGATAGTGTTTAATGTTAATCAATACTTAGCCAAAGCTAAGGCTGAAAAAAAATTAAACTATAAAATCACCTGTATAAATAGATGGCTTATCGTTAGTAAAAGGCGAATGATTTATACGTTTTGAAGAGAGACCAGAGTTATATGGGAGTAACAACGTTGCAGTTTCTCGCCCAAATAAATTTGCACCCCCTAGATGGCTTATTTGGAAGGAAAAGGGTATAAACTCTGTTCACGGTGCAGAAAATTGGCGATGAAAATTCACTCTGTTATAACCTTATCGCTAGGAGGTTTAAAACGTTTTTACCCTTTGATTTGGCTAAGTATTGATAAACATTTAACACTATCTCCCTTGCCAGACCTCTCAAAGCCTTCCCTGCTGTTAAACGAGACATAATCAGTTTTTAGTATAACTATTCATTCTATAGACTCAAGAGTCCTGAGTAAGTTCTTTTTAAAATTGTACAATTCTAATTCATAATAAGACTGTAAAACGCATAAATAAATATTGTGATTGCATAAAAAAAAAATTTAATAAGAAAAATTAATATCTGAATTAGGCTCCTTGAGGAACTCCAATTAAAAACACTCATAAAGAATATACTTTTCACATAAAATGCGTTAATAATTGACAATTAATTATTACTCTTCGTGGCTTATCAGCCCATCTGTAATTCGCCAGACGTCCAAGGTTCTAAGGTCCGGATAAAGTTCTTTTAAACATAAGATTCCGTTGTACGATGAACGAATGAAGGCCAAAACGCAACAATTGCCAGTGTCTTTTATTACTGGGAGTTGGTTGTCATGTAATTTTTTTTTTTTTAGTTTATTATTATTATTATTATTTTATTAGTTTATTATCACTTTTTATTACCTTCGTTTATTTTATAACCTACTGACTATCACTTGACTACCAACCGACTGACTTTGATTCTGCCGTTCTTATGAGGTCGTCGCCCTTGTTGCGAAACTCAACAACAATAAATAATAATAATAATTTTTAGTTTAGAATACAATTTTAAGGCCTTGAAAATCCATTCTTTGTATTCTTGTGATATCAGAATATAATATTAGATAAGTTTTGGCTGCTGGACACGTAAAAAGTCCGTCACGCAGGAGCTGCATAACTAAGCACTTTCCTCAGAATTTGGGTAGTGTAGACTGCTTTCCAGAACAATTTGCTTAAAATATCCTACATAAATAAAATAAAAACATGAATAGTTCTCTTTTAATTTCGTAATGAGTAACTGATAAATTATTAATTTGCTTCCAGAGTTACGTTTACACATAGTACCTACTGCACTACGTAATAAATACAAAAAACCTCGTATTATCGTATTTTGATCTAACGCAGGAACCGGATACAGTCCCCCTAGCGCTCCTTGCGGCGCCTTTGTGAACCTATATCTGGCTGGTTTTTCTATTGAAATATATTACAAAGTGAACCCCCCTTTCCGATTGACCGATTCAGCTCATTTTTACAACACTTCTTTCTCATGAGTTACCCACGACGTATACCGCGTTTCGTTACAATACAGCAGAAATTACGACCAGTATGAGCATATTAGTAATTTGGGTCCGGAGTAAACCCCCCCCTCCTAATGAACCGATTTAGTTTATTTTTACAACACATATTTACCTGTAGATTACCACTATGAATACCGAGTTTCGTCGAAATATACCTAAAATCACGGCTGGTAGTGGCGAATTGGTATTGTCGGTCCGGAGTAAACCCCCCCTCCTCATGAACCGATTTAGTTCATTTTTATATCTCACTTTTCTCTCTATATTACCACTACAAATACCAAGTTTCATTGAAATATAACAAATATTACGGCTGAAATGGTCAAATTAGTGTTTTGGGTTCGGGGTAAACCCCCCCTTCCGGTGGACCGATTTTGGTGGTTAACGAACTCGTTCAATCGTTTGCTAATTGAATGCTATATACCAAGTTTCGTGACGAAAAAACAAAAACTCTGGCCGCTATCGTGTTAACAGACACACATATATATATATATATATATATATATATATATATATATATATATATGCATATATATATATATATATATATATATATATATATATATATAGATATATATAAATTTTAACGGGGGTCATTTTCGGTGTCTACTAGGTAGGATCGATAAAGATTTGAAGAAATTTTTCAAAAATTCCGTCATGAGTCCAACCTCAATAGCTACTTTCCTTCGGAGGAAAGTGCTAAAACGTATCTTTACGAACCCATGTTTATAAGGACGGCTTTGCTTAAGGTTTTGGGCAGAATGAACTTGTATGTACAATGGTGATGAAAGAAGTTCGACAGGCCAACAAGAAAAGACCGACACAATCGTTCTTTTTTCCTAATTTCTTGGTGGATAGGATACTCTCCTGTGATTTTCTAGAGCTCTTTATTGAAGAGATTTTTACAAGGCATCGAATTCCTATGATTCTTCATAATTATTGGTGTTCCAAAGTTTGAAAGTTTGAGATCGGTTGGAGTTAATCGGATATAATAACAAAGGGACTTTTGATACTCCAGAAGATATGTTACTACCAGAGACCATTCTAACGTAAAAAAAAAAAACATCGTAAAACATATATCAAGCGAACAACAACGTAATATTAAGTCCTCTCCAATGAAAGCAAGTCAATGAACCAAACTTCCACGGACTTCTTGCAATGTTCGTTTGTACGAAATAACTTTTGAATTTTGAACTTTCTACTGAGCCAATTGTTGTCCCTTGGACAGCATCAACCTTCCACGTTCCAAAGCAGACAATAGGAGGGTCCAGGGGTCAAAGGAGACCCAACCTACCCCACCCAGTTCAATATAACAACCGCCAAAGTGGCACTCTTTCTCAACATTCGACGTGCGACCTTGTCTTAGTTAGCAACTTCTAAGTCGAATCTAACACAATATGAAGAGAAACTTATGAAAAGTACTTACAGAACAATGAAACTCTTAGTTAAATTTCCTTAATTCAAGTCTACATATTATATTTTAATTGATAAAGCAGCTTCGACAGAATTATTGCAATTAAATATGAAATACATCCCAGTTCGATTCCATTTCAAGGAGAAACCTTTCACTCATACTCGATTAATGCTAGCGTGATTTTGCTAACATTTAGATTCGATTTATGTCTGATAAAATGTACCTTTTAAAAAAGAATTGCGCAAAGTTAGTACATGAAGAAAGGTCGTTCCTGTGCACCACATTGCTGAAGAGTTTTTGGAACCTGTTGTGTTAGGATTTAGTTTCAAAAACACCAGTCATAGTTTTCACAATACCTGTTGTCCCTTGCAAACAAAGCTATAGAAGTTGTGTATTACTGGACGCCAGACGTTGTTCCCATTAATTTCGAAGTGCCAAGGGTCGTGGGTTCGATTCCCACTAGGGGTGGTGGCTTTTCTTTGTAAAAATGAAAAGGCATCAGACCTATCCTGGCTGGAAAAGGGTGTTGACCTATAGATAACCCGTCATAAAATTCTGAGTTAATTATAATAGACGTTAAAATATAAATAAATAAACAATATTGGTTCTTGAACATGTCATCCTATGGGGAAGAAGAAACACAAACGAATGAACAAGAAACACAGATGAAAATGAGGCAAAACAGAGCAGGCTTGACCAAGTGTCGGCTGCCGCATCTCAATTTAATTGTCCCCGCAAAAAGCAACCAACACAACTGGTAATGGTTACTAAAATCCCACAGCATTTTATGAGGTTTGCTTGAGCTTTGTAATTTCTCACACTTGTAAAAATAATTTTACATCCTGATGATTAGATAGTTAGCCGTCGAGGTGATAAGTAAAGATAGAATGGTTGGGATTCGGCTAAATAAACCTCAATATGATTTTGTTTTAAAAAAATCTATATTTCGGACGTTTACGACGATATGTTCTTTTATAAGTTAATTGTATCTATAGCTCTGTTACCTATCACAATCATAATTTTTTTTGTTTTTGTATTAATTTCTTTTTTTGTCATTTTAGCTGACGAAGGCTACCAATGAGTAGCCGAAACGTCCGAAATATAGATTTCTTTAAAACAAAATCATATTGAGGTTTATTTAGCCGAATCCCAACCATTCTATCTTTACTCATAATTTTACATGTCGACAAATGCATGTAATTTTCTTGTGAAAACACGACCCACTTTCGAATAATTACTTTTCCTACACCCAAGCCGCAAAGAGGGATTATTTTAACGGAAACATATTCTAGACAATTTGCTTGACCAATATACTATTTTCATACCTTTGACATTGGTTAAAGTACAGCAAGCAAGCACTTTTGGTATAAGACCGACTTTGTCAAGACAATTTTTAGGTAGCACTGATTCTAGTTTGTAGTTCCAGATTATTTGTAATTTGTTTAAGTCAGAATCCCTGGAATAATTGAATTTGTCAACGATAAAAAGTGAGTTTGCCCGCCGGACAGCGGAGAAAAATGACTTACTTGTCAAAAATTGAACAGGTTTTAAAGTCGACACGCGCACAATTATAAATTTTTTTTTTCTGTCTACAAACGCACATCTGTCGGTAATTTTCTTCATGGCATCCACAGAACAATAACTGAATTGCTCATCGACACACGCAACTCTATAAAGGTTTTTTTTTCCCCAGACAAGCACCACCTTGACTAATATTGTTGTCAACACAAAAACCAATATAACTTACTTTTCTACAACATCCTGGAAGATTTCCATAACGAAACCGGCTAAACTAAACTTTTCATGACAATTTGTAAGCTATTTGTATTGTAAAAACTCTGATTATATATTTTTATAAACCATGTACATTTATATACATATAAGAATGAACAAGTACTAAAAATACACTACTCAAAGGTTAATAACCACTCAAAGTGAAGTACTCTTTATCAAAAAAATAACTCAGCTGACATTCTTAAAAGAACACTTCAGACAACTTTCCAAGAAAAATAAATATTGACCAAAGTTATCAATTTCTACATAAAAAAAAAAAAAAAAAAAAAAATTGTAATCTTTAAGACAAAATAATTCAAACGAAGTGTCAAATTGACGTAAAGACAACGTGAAGAGTCTGTTTGCCATTTTATTGACCGAATATCAAATTGTTTGGCACACTAACAAAGGCAATAAATTTTTTTTTAATAATTTTTGTCTCGTATTAATTGATAAAGGCATATAAAAATAACGAATATCAAAAAAGGAGAAAAAACTGTTATATAAATATCTGTGAGATAGCACTGAGAGAGATTTATTTCTAAATATCGGTTGAAAAGTTGTCTTCTTGACACAATATTTTTATCTTAGATGATATCATATTTGAGGCTGGATTGGTCGAATTCATAATTATATCAATGGTTGAATATTGAATATAATAAATAAAGAAAGGCTATTTTCAGGGACATAGTGCTGACCACATAATCTCTCTAGCGTGGCTAATGGCTCAGAATCATATACCTCTACAGTATCAGCCCCTCTGGGTCTTAGCGGCCTGATTTTGATTTTCTTCAGTACATAATATCCCCAGAAAAAAATAAATATATATTAGGGACCTCCAAAAATGAAAAAAATTATTTTACAACCGAATACAATAAAACAATGCAATATTCAGTTAACAATTTGAAGAAACAAAAAACCTAAAGAAGTACTATTTGTAAAGAATAAATATATATATATATATATATATATATATATATATATATATATACATATAATAACGCATGTGTGACAAGACACTCAATGATAAACTGACACTCATTGATAAAACAAAATGACACAACTAACAATAAAGTGTTATACAACATTACACTTTTATATAAACATTAATAATTATGAGTAATACGCCCATTAATAATATACAATACATATATTTAAATAACAATAAATACAGGATGATAATAATTCAGATCTGCGCATTAGAAGTCTTTTGACTGCAATTTATTTATGTTGCCACTTAATCTGACATAATTTATTATTATATGAAGGCATTATGACTACTTAAGTCACAATTTCTAGTCATAAATATAACAGGAAAAATTATCTTGGGCTTCGAAAAAAACAACAACACTTATTTGTGCATTGTACTGAAAATGAATTATTGCCTATATAATATATGAGAGGTTGAGTCATGTTGTGTATGTTAGTTTGAAACTAAATTTAAAAAATGGTTTTTATTAGTATTTGTGGGTTTTTATTTATACTAATAATTGAAAAAAACTGGGGCAAGTACTTATAATTGCTTTCTAAGCCTTAACTACCCTTAAAAATGAAATTGTTTACAAAATACTAAGTTTATATTTGTAACCAGAATGAATAAATATATTTCTGTATTGTTTTATAAACGGTACTTCTTTTAAACTTTTAAAAAGAATTCTAAACACAGGGAAGGTATTGCTGGCTCAAATCTAATAAACACATATACTGAGATGGTTTATTCGAAATTTACGATTGCAATATTTTATTAGGAAATGTAATTTAAAAAAAAAAAAAAAACAACTACAAACACAAACAAAAAAAAAAAAAAGTTGAAAAGAACGAAACCGACAGTTTAGAATTTTAAGTCCCGATTTCTTCGAATGAGATCGTCGTATTGAAAATTACTCCAGAAACTTTTTTGTAGTAAATTTATTAATCATTCGAATGGTTACAGTCCACTTACCCCGATGAGAACTGTTTTCGAGGTACTTGAAGAAATATACGACAAGTCCAGAACTGCTAATCTTCGTCGTTTTTTTCTAATACTGCATCAAGTTTAGCTTAACCAAAATGTGTGTATCAAAATTAGGATTAATATCAAGCGTGTGCAAAAAAAGTCAACTCAATCTGCAGTTTAAGTTTGAGAGCACCCAAAACCGAAGTTGTAGTTTTTTTTTCTTAGTTTTGTCGAAAACTGTTAATGATATAACCTTTAACCTTGAATAGAGTTTAAATCGATTTATATATACATACATACATACATACATCTACATGCCCAACATAAGCGAAAAGTCCAATATGCCCTCGAAACAAACTGCAAAAAATAAATAAACATTTCTTCTCTTCGACAGTAAATCTATATATATAAAAATCACGTGTCTGTCTGTTTTTCTGTTTGTTTGTTCCTTATACAAATCTACACCGTTTGACCGATTTTGACCAAACCTGGCACACAGGTAGGTCTTGATACGAGAAATCTCCTAGGCTAGGTCAAAATAGTCAAATTTCAAAATTTGGTCAAAAGTTTTGTTCAAGAAAAATTGGCTGCACTGAACCATTCAGATTGTGACGGCCGTTTTGAATCGACAGCCGTTTTGAATAATGTCTCAAATTTATTTGTGGATGTTCCTGATAATTAGAATAACTCGAACTCATTGATGACTTTACATCATTATATAAACATGTAATGCAGTTTATTTCAATTTTATTTCAGCAGTCACTGTCTAACTAAGGAGCGCTGGCTATTCTTTGAAAAGAGCTATCTACTCGCAGGCTCTGCTACTGGCCTCTGTCGGCTATTAGATTAAGTGCTGATGTGCTGGCCTCTGCCGGTATCATTATGAACTAAAACAAATTCACATCGTTTGACCGATTTTCGTAACTGGGTATAGACAACTAGGTATCAAGTAGATCTTGATACGGGGAGAGACATAGACAGAAAGTTGGTGTAGCATGGCACACTGGGTAACAGCTAATAGTACATAAAAAGATGTTATGCAAGTATTATACTGTTTAAAATTTACAATGATAAGAAAAGAAGTCGGAGAGTAGCTATGTAGTCACGTATGTTGGAGAGTAACCTTGACAAATATTTTTACCTTCATATTGCAAACATTCTCTTTACTACAATATTTTAAAAGTTCTTTTATCCAAGAAAATTTCCTTCAATTTAACAACACGTCCATAATGGCGAATAAAAATAATATAATGAGATAAAAACAGTAGACGTGATAAGAACTCAAGAAAAGGTTGGGTTTCGGCTAAGAGAAAACGTTCGGGTTATCAGAAAAATCCATAATTTGGACGTTTCGGCGTGATATTTGGCAGCCTTCTTCAGCTAAAATATAAATATAAAAAAATTAAAGAAGCGAAAAATGTAAACAGTATATAATATATAAGGACTTGAAACAGTTTTTATGCGCGTAGTAAGTAACATTTTTTTTTTTTTTTTTTTTTTTTTTTTATGGCGCATCGACATAATTCTTGGCCATTAGCGCCGAGATCCAGGGTGCATCCAGGAATTTTCTCAGCGAGCCCTGAGATGAGAAAATTTCTGGCGCCGGTGGGGATCGAACCCACCATCTCCCGCTTATGAATCAAGCGCGCTAGCCACTAGTCCACGGGAGACCCCAGTAAGTAACAAAATATCTTTAAGCAAATAAACCGTTTTTTTTTTTTTTTTTTTTTTTTTTTAAAGATTAAGTGAAGTAAATATGGTCGAAATCCAACTATACATATTATTTGACTTCTTATGAAATAAAAAGCCGTGTAAACATACTCACGCAAATTTATAAGAAAGGTAAGGTTTAAGCGCATAGACTCCAAATAAATATTCTTTATTTATGTTTAATTTATACATATAACGTTGTCCGTATAAATAAACATATTTCTCTACAATTATGTATTTATTAATGATGTGTCCCGCTTTATTGGTGTGAAGAATATTCTAATAATAAAAAGTAATTATGTAAGAAGGATCACCAATAAATAACAATATCAATGGAAATATAATATTTAGTAAAACTACAGTACTCAAGGTGATCAAATAAGATTGTATAGTCCTGTGTTCTTGAGGTAAGTCAGTATAGTGTTGATGTACTGGCTATCATTGCCTAGGAGTTCTTGCGTATCATTCGCAGTGTTGAATTGCATCGTCTCTGGCAGTCTTCCTGAAAATATTTGATCGTAAGTTCTGCGTTACATATATTGCATGTAGAATATGTACTTTTTTTCGTAAGGAATTCGTTTGTTAGAAGTACAGTACGTCCAATCCGTAGTGTAGGAAGAAGAATTTCTTGGCGTTTGTCATCTCGACGTAAACAAGGTTTTCAGTGTGCAGTTATAGAATCAAGAGCTGTAGCTGCTTGTGATAGTGTGTTTCTTAAATTCTGCTAAGCAATGACCTAAGTCTCCTACAAGTAAGCAATAGTCTTTCTTAAGTGAATTTGTCGGCAAAATGAAAGCAAAGAACTTAACTAATGACTCTAACAGATACCTAGTCTAAATGATTTTGGGTAAAGCGACAAAAATTATCTTCGACCTGCCGAGGCTATGACGAAGTTCCGCTGTTAGAAACGATGGATTAATATCCCCTAAGATTAGCAATATTGCCTGGTTGCACGCAAATTGCATCGGGACCATGGATTCGTTGGTTCCAGGTTGGGTTGGATCTAGGAAGCTGAATTCTTGGGCGGAAGAGTGAGAGGAAAGTCATGGTCCACATTGGCTTGTAGAAGAACGTTGTAAGGGACAACCAAACTTTTGTAGGGTTTCCTTGTGGAGGACTAGAAAACTATGCGTAGACTCTGAGGCCATGGATTCTGATATTTTCTATAAAGGCGGCTGACTGACAACCGCAATCCAGATATGGAGCCCCTCTCCTTGAGAGTTCCATTGTTGAGGAACGGTAGACTGACAGAGCCGGGCGAGGAGAGGATGTGGTCGAGGGGAGGGGGGACGGTGTAACGGTCCTAAGGAGGATGAGCGGAGGAGGCCCGACCCATTTCGGCTGGGTATCGCTATAGAAATCCTTCCAGTAGCAGCTACGGCTTTCACTGCTCGACCATACTCCAGCTGTAGGCGACGGGAAAGCTGAAGAATCCACTGGCGGTCCAACTGGTGGAAGGTTCTCCTCCACCAGTTGAAGGTGAAAGCCCTTGTATTTATTACAGTAACATGTGAAACATGCAGGGAAAACAAAGGTATAAACAAGCTAATTGTAATTTCGAGTGCTCCACACGGACTAAAAACCAGAAATAAGCGCTGAAAAGGATCATTTAGACGTAGGCAAAGAGCTTTCTAGCGATAAATACATATACCACCTTGAAAAGGCTTAGCGATCCCAAGTAGCATTAAAGTTCGTTTCACAGCTACACCAAGGACGATTCTGTGAAATATCTGGCGTGATTTCAAAACTTTAGAATAGGAAATAACGACCAAGAACAATAATTCCACATTTTCTCTAAGCACCGTTGTCTCCGAATGAGGCAGTCCTATCGAAATTCACGCATAAACCTTCTGAAGATTCTATCAAATGATCAACTTTTGCAAGCCATATATTTCGCAACCGTTTCATATATTTAACAATATACTCGGAAACTCCAAAACATCCTTAAGACGACCAATAAAAATAATATTTCGGAAGTTGGTGGTATGCGTCGAGCACAACCCTTGTCACAAAAGGGAAAAAAAATATTCTTGGCCATACGGCACCCATTAATTGAGTGGTTGGGTGGGACTAGGATCGGTGTGGGGTCCCGAATCGAACACTCGAACGACGAGACTAGATGATCAAATAATGAGTGCGCGTCCTAGTTTCGAACTGAGGTCCTTCAGCATAAACGTTGGCTGCTCTACTACTAAGCTAACCTCACCCCTTGACCGATTGTCTGATAGTACAAAACGAATTCCATGATTGTAAATTCAATTATTTGTTTAGTAGGCTTGTTATTATCAACAAAAAAATATGCCAATCATTGGCTGATTAGAAGAGACGAGATAGCGGCACTAGAGCGAGAGAACTAGACAGAGAGGGAAAGAGAAAAGAGATGGCGAGTGAGTTTGGATGTGTGAGAGTGTGCTGGAAGGACAGAGAGCGAGAGAGTGTCTATCATGGTTGCGGATCTCTGGGTGGAGCTAGAGAGGTATTAGTTCAATCCGAGTGAGGTCACTAGTGAATGGGATGACGCCAGTTCAACGTTCCATTGATCAAACCATCAAAAATATGTCAGTACTCCCCGGGCCGGAGTCAGATAAAAATACTACAAACCTAACAGCTCTCTCTCCTCGCGACAACTGGCACATCTCTACTCCACTCTCCAAAAAAAAGGTCGAACGGGAGCTCCTGGTACCGTAGGAAACCGCAATCGTACGCACATTTACAAATTAAAGCAAAATACGGAAAGATGAATTCCTTCATTGTTTTCTTTAAAGTTAAAAAAAAAAAAAAAAAAAACGATTCCCATAAAATGTGGTGTTCCTCAAGGTTATATTCTCATCCCAATTATTTTAAGCCTTCAAAATTTCATTCCAAGCGTATTGCAAGACTAGAAAAATTAATACTGTTAACTAATAACACGAACGACGTACAAATATTCAAAATATCTTGCCTAACAATTTAAACCATAATCCAAGAACATTAACCAAAGATAATTATTTTTTTATAAATAGAATTAAAACTGACCCACTTTATAGTCATAACTAAACTTGCAGACTTAAAACCACACAATATGATCCAAATACTCGGCGATGGTAGTAAATATGAAACAATAAATATTCAACTATATGAACAAGAAAAAAAAATTATAATACACACATTATAACATAAGTATAAATTATAACACACATACTCTACGTGTGAAGTTTCTCGTTATTGTATTCAGACATTATTCTACATGTTAACAATTATTGAATACAAAGGTAAAAAGAAAAAGACGTCGTTAAGAAAAGTTGTATTGTACACCAATACAAAATCTAAAATTCAATACTCAAAAATCAGTCTGCCAATGACCCTATAGGGAAGTATAATTGCATAAATGAAAATAAAATAAAAAATTACCTAAATACTCAGAAATAATATATAATAATCAGTCCCGTAACAGGCCACAAGGGCCCAGAGGGGCAGATACTGTAGAGGTATCTGATTCTTGATCATACGGTACACTAGGGAGATAGTGTGGTCAATACTATGCTCCGGCCGCCTGATTTTCCCCTTGGCTGCTTGGACTGCTAGAGTCATTAGCACCCAAGGTACCCATTATTAATTACATTAATTAAAGGCTGGGTGAGCCTAGGGACGATCTGGGACCCCAAATCCAACCCTCGAACGATGACGCTAGAAAAAAAAGTCTTTAGTCCACGCTCGGGTTTTGATCCTGAGTCCTCCAGTTCATTAGTCGAGTGCTCTACCACTGAGCTAACCTCGCCCCCAATATATCATAATATAATATCAGAAATAATATTTTAACTGGCAATGCTTTAAAATGAAATCGTTGTAGTAAAAAGTCATCACCTTTCATAAAACAATTTAAACATTTCAGACATAGATACTTATTTATTTATTTACATTTTAACATACATTTATACATAATTTCACAGATTTTTAGGATGGCTTAACTACAAGTTATCGCTCCATTCCAGTCAGGGTATGGGTGGTACAGTGGAACATGGATAATTCGAACTTCGATAATTCGAAATCGTCTTTAATTCGAATATTTCTCTCGGTCCCTAGAATTTAGGGCATAAACAATGTAAAAAATCGTGGTTAATTCGAATAAAATTTTGGATGATTCGAAGTTTTTACGAGTCTGTACCTCCAATGGGAAGTGGACAGAGAGACGGTCGATCTTAAATCTTGTGAAAATATTCTCCCTTCGGGTAAGAAGGATAGTAAGATACGGATGTAGGGGTTCCGGGACAAGAAGCGCGGCGGTCTCATAGTCTAGTTCTTGGACTTCAGGAGTTCTCCAAAGTGGTGGGTCGCGCTTCCTCCCTTCCAGGGGTTGTTATAGTTACATCATGTCCTTATATCCTAGACTTCCCTTCCACCATCCTTCTGATCTTCATTTCTTATTCAGTTATAAGTCAGTCTGCGCCTAGATCTGTTGTATTGTTTGTGCCTTGAATTTCCGGTGTACAGTGCAGTTCTGTGAGTTGTTGCTTTTAGATGCCGAAGCCTAGAAGTTATAAAACTTGAACGTTGTCAAAGAACATAGCTGCGATTAAAGAAGTCGAAAAAGGAATAAAGAAAAAAACCTGAAATCGCCAAGGACTTTGGAATTCCTCCCAACACTTTATCAAAGAATTCTTCTCCAAGAAAATGACTTTTTTTTCAAAATAATAGACTTTTTTTTTTACTTTTTTGATCGATTATTTATTACTTATATACGTAATCATCAATTAATGATATGTTTGTTTTTCTTTAAATAAAATGTATTTTTTTCAATTTTTTTTTATTATTATTTATTTATTGCTTGATCGTAACGGAAGCGATTAGCAAATTATCGTTAAAATTTTCAAATTAAAAAATGTGAAAATATGAAGTTCGATTTTTAACCCTTAATTTTCAAACTTTTGTAATTCGAAGTTTGGATAATTCGAACTTTTTTATCGGCCCCTAGGGGTTCGAATTATCCAAGTTCTACTTTATATTTTCTTTTTTCGAAAGAAAAGCCACCATCTCTAGTGGAAATGATATCCAAATATAATTATCACCTCGTAAATACCTAAATAATTAGGCGAGATTCTTTTTTATGAGCCATGGGAAAGGACAGCGATCTGAGGAGACTGGACTTATAAACAAGATCAGATGGGTAGGCCCGCGACCGGCGCCAGATACTGCACAAGGGAGCGTTGTTCTGTATGTGGGTCGGTAACCTTTTAGACGCACCCAATTGTGCAGTATGCAATACAGTAGTCTGAAGAAGATACAAATTGTCAACAGTTATTTAGTATTTTTTGTTGCTGCAGAAGTACATAGGTTCGTATAGATTAAAACATTATTTCAGATTGGGCTGCCCAATTATATTGGAGCACAATATGCACGGATAATTAAATGGAAAGCGTGATTCCAACAAACAGGAGAGAAACCCCGTTTAGAGTCTCTAGAACCAATGACACAATCCGAAAAAGCTGACGAGAAATCCCCTTTCATAACCACGTTTCGCGCAAGATATTTGTCTGTTCACGCCCTACCGTCTAGAAAGATTGTACTCTTTTGAAGATATTCTGCACTAAGTGCTACCTTTAAGACGACAGATGAAGTTCTGTAACCATCCTTTGGATTACAGTTTTTTGGGGACAAAAATAGCGCATATTTTGGCCTGGAAAACCGAACCGAACCATTTGTCAAGCCTATAAGTTTCAGTATATTTCTGAGTTCTTTCCTAAACTCGAAGTGAGCCTCATATGTTGTGATCTAAGTGGTCTATTAAAGAGAATGCCAGGTGGTCGTTGCGGTGGTCCTGTATGCAAAACCCCTCGACATGTGTTCTCCATATGCCACCGGCCCTCCTTGTGCACGCAAAAACCTCCTCGGGCTACAACCTATCTTCGCTCCCTCCATTCATCAACAGCTCAACATCTCGTCTCCTTAAAAGGTTTCGGGGTCATTTCTGTTTGCGCCCTTGGAACATTCTAACCGGATCGGACGGACTTGTAATGTAATAGGGACACAGTTTGCCTCGAGCTGTTCATATTTTTCACTGCAGTATTTTTTTTTGTTAGGTTTCTTGATGATGGTTCACCTAGATTTAAGATTCAAGAGATAATCTAGTATTGCTAAAACGTCAACCCACCAGGATTTGTATCACAAAACCAATTCTGGTAGATACATTTTTCCACTTATTGAAATACTACTTAGCCAATTTCATTGAACGAGGAATCGCCCACTCTTAACGCATAGATTGCGTTTAATTCCACAAAATTTAGTTGTCCAGAATGTAGACTAAGTTTGGTTGCAATGACGTAAATATTACAGCCAGTATAAGCAAATTAATAACTTCGTTCAGCAGCAAAACCCTCTTTGACTCAGCCAGTTTTGTTTACTATGTATGTCAGAACTTAACTACAGACCATTGTTCTATAGTTTATGAATTTGGGCTACATGTTTCCTGTCTCCCTGAAGCTTCAGGAGCACTTAATATACAAATAAACAACCTCAACCTTAGAGAACCCTTTTGCAGGCGGGGCCACGTCTAGACAGACAAGATCAATCGTGGCTACAGTAGATCAGCTGTTTTGGTTACATTTATAATACATACAAACAAATGTAGACAAATACCCTCTCAACGCAATACGTTGCTGGTTAACAAGCTCATCCAATTCTTTACTCTAAGTACAAACACTTCCAAAAAGTGTAAGTCTCCAAATCGCCAAGTTTCAGGCGCTGATATCCCTTTTTAAAAAATTGGTTAGTATAAAAGGATTATGTATGATCTTAATAAGATAGTCGTGAACATTGATCAACTAGTCAAAGCGATAGATCATCTAAGTTCGATTCTCAGTATAGAACAAACATATTGGCGACCACTATGACATATAATAATCAAACCCAAAGCACAATTATTGAAGAAAACCAAATACATCCATAAGCCACCAAGCTATTCTCTACACATGAGAATTTTTATTGCTCTTCAAGGCCGGGTTTTACAAGGACAGTTAAATATACATTCATGGGCAGTCTACACAACAGGAAGCAAGCAATTGTATGCCCACACAGATTCTAAGAGGGACAGGAGTAAACTGCCATGATATTTATAACTCAGAAAGCGTAGGCATCATCTGGTCTTCTTTTTAGTACCAGGCCTCAAGAAATGATCCCAAATCTATTTCACACGGGGCGTTCACCATCGATCAGAACGCTCATATTGGTAGCTCGTTGCACGTGGGTTCATTTGGCTGTGGTTGTTTGGCGAGTAAATACTCTTGAAGAAGTTTAAGAGGAGGTCGTTGACCGCGGAGCTTGGCACTTGTCATTAGTGGTACCCTGGCTTAGTGACAAGTAAAAAGCACTTTCACACGTAGGTGCACAAATAGTGTTGAGTACGGTCCGCTCACTAATGAACATAGCCGTCCATCATATGACTCTAATATGAAGCTGGCTTAGTGACAAATATTCGTTCACAGATAGTGGACAAGTAGACTTAACTACGGTCCGTCCATTAACTAAGTTGTCACCAAACACTAAGTTGGGCTTTTACATGAGACGACGAGGGACAACTGCTTAGTAAAATATTAATGGCAGAGCCACGAGTCGCATTCTAAAAAGAATCCATTTCTCTTCTTTTGTACTTGCCGCGTTTACTGTTAGATGTCACTTGTCAATAAGTGAGTCCGACTCGCAGGAACTGCGTCATCTTAGCGCGGTTCCGTTCATATCCCTAGTGTCATTAGTAAAGGAATAGATCATTCGTCAAAAACATAAAATAAAATCTCAAGGAAAAGGAAGATTTAAGGCGCCACAACAGGAGACTGACAGTATCATAAGTGTGAATTTCTCCAGCCACTGTGACAACTTTCGTCCTTGGAAACACTGAAATACTCATTTTACTGTTAAATGCAATTAAAACACAAACAAGCAATAATAACGTTAGGTAAACAGAGATAAAATCCTGTTCATGTCGACAAAAGTAACAATTTCGAACCTTCAAACACTTGTTTCTCCGATTGACATCGCCTCATCGAAAATTGCATCAGAATATTTTTTGTAAAACAATTAGTAAGCTTGATAATGGTCATATTTTACTTATCACGATTTCCCTACCGTTTTCAAGATATTTTAGAAAATATACTAAGATCTCAAAATTTGTCATGCCCATTGATACATTTTTTTCCCAATACTTCCGACCCCCAAACGCAACCAAGATTTAAATATCTTAGATTAGATGAATTTCTAACGACTGGAACAAGTTTTAACTGAATCAATCGTTTCTGAATACCCAAAATGTAAATTAGTTTGGAAAAGTTTGGAAACGGCGCATCGACAATTCTTGGCCGTTAGCGCCGAACTCCAGGGTGCAGCCAGGAATTTTTTCAACGAGCCCTGACATGTGGCGCTAGCCACTGGACCACGGGAGACCTCTGGAAAAGGAGTTGTATCAATTTTTCTCGTAAACGGTTAAAGAAGTTATGAAGGCTGGAAAATCAAGCTGAAATGTTGGCGAATAAAAAAAAAACACTTTTTAAATATTCTTTAACTAAAGAAGTACGGTGAAACCCAATTTTATGGATTTCGCTTTTTACTGTTATTTAAAATCTTGCTTTTATGTACATTTTAAGGATTTTGATATTGTTTATTCAATTTTTGGTATGATTAGATTTTAACTATTCTTTGGGTAACCGAAAATGTCTATAACCCACCATAAGCAAAGCCGAAATGAATGAACTAAAAAGAAACTCTTGTAGCATCCTGAACACAGGCATCCCAACATGATATTCAAACAGGAAAATATTACAAAATTAAAAATAAACTACAAGAGATATTGTTGACCTTCATCGTGGACAAATATACATTAAAAAAAAATACAATCAAATTGAAATAAAATCAGCTAGGTCACTGTTCTTCAATTATTCTATATATAATTAAAACCTCTACGGTTTCGAGTTGTAAAGTTTCCGTCAAATTGTCAATGTTGACATTGTGTAAGATGGCCTTCAGTACTTGTCACATTTCCGTAATAAGCTTATCAATATTGGCTGGATTAATCTGTATTATTTCTGTATTTATCTCGAGTATTACTCATTTCAAACTGAAATTGCTCCCGAAGTAACCGCATTTACTCAGAACAATTGTACGGTTTAATATCACTTTGTATTACCGCGGGGTATTACCTTGAGAAAATATTTACACGACATTATAGTATTTATTTTACTATAATCTGTTTTATAGATCAGAAGTTTAAAAAAAGCGGAAAGGCCATCCGGTTCACGCAGTTTCACCTGAGGCATGAAGTTGTTAAGGATTGACCATTCTCGACTTACACATGATTACTTAATGACGAAACAAGGACAGATACAATGTGAAATATGTAGGACAACCCTCGGGAAAGATATCTACCAACAGAAGGCCTAAACCAAACGAATTAAATGAATGAAGCCTATACAACATAGGTTTTAATTTATAAATAAACTAACTGTATATATATATATATATATATATATATATATATATATATATATATATATAGGGGGCGAGGTTAGCTCAGTGGTAGAGCACTCGACTAATGAACTGGAGGACCAGGTTCAAAACCCGAGCGCGCACTAAAGATTTTTTCTTCTAGTGCTGCCGTTCGAGGGTTGGATTTGGGGTCCCAGTTCGTCCCTAGGCTCACCCAGCCTTTAATTAATAATGGGTACCTTGGGTGCTAATGACTCTAGCAGTCGAAGCAGCCAAGGGGAAAATCAGGCGGCCGGAGCATAGTGTTGACCACACTATCTCCCTAGTGTGCCGTATGGTCAAGAATCAGATACCTCTACAGTATCTGCCCCTCTGGGCCCTTGTGGCCTGTTACGGGACTGATTTTATATATATATATATATATATATATATATATATATATATATATATATATATATATATATATATATATATATATATATATATATATTCTATGCTAAAACATCCGAAGAAAAAAATAAAACACTGCACAAAATCGGTGTATTTCCTCGTTGAATGAAAACAAATAGAATAATCAAATCAAAAAAATAGAACAAAATACTAAAAAAAAAAATTAAAATAAAGAAGCTTATATTTGATTGAAAGAATATTCTACCAAATACAAAAGAACTTTTGGAATGAGCTAATTTAGGTCAAGTAAAATCGATACAGTGAAATCGGCCTATAATTATGTTAAAAATTGTTTTCGACATAATTTCCAATGGATTATATACAAGAGTGATACAACTCGAAAATTAATTGCATTAAATGGTAGCATTTCTGTTTTTTGTATTAAATTCAATCTCGTAGAAGGTAGAAAAATAATGTCTCTCCACTGTTTTTCAAAGTATTTATTAGCAAAAGCTTTTCGAGAACATGGTTCTCATCGTCAGTGCATGAAAATTGTAGATGCACTGACGATGAGAACCATGTTCTCGAAAAGCTTTTGCTAATAAATACTTAGAAAAACAGTGGAGAGACATTATTTTTCTACCTTCTACGAAATCGAGAACTCCACAAATAACGCTGCATACATCACAGATAAATTCAATCTGTTTTGTGGTAATATAATTTTTTTAACCCTGGAGTTAGGGTACCCGTTTTGCAATCTATTCGTCGCTTCGACGAACGTAGTTGTAAAATCTCAATATTTATCAGCAAAAAAATTAATTTACATCCGGGGTTTTCGGAATTTCATAAGTAAAACATTTTTAACACTAGATTTACCGGACCTGTCCTTTTGACTGGTCGTGCAATTTCAATTAAAATAGAGCCTGGCTTGGCCAGGCTCCACTGCTACAGACATGAAATTTTTATTTCATTGTTCAATGTATTCAAAACTATCAAAATGTTTATAGTTTCTGATTGTTTCATAAAATAAATACAATTTAAAACAAACAATTAAAAAGTGAGCTAAACAACTACGAAACAACATTGGATTTAATATATAAATAAATTAACTGTATTGATATATATATATATATATATATATATATATATATATATATATATATATATTCTATGCTAAAACATCCGAAGAAAAAAATAAAACACTGCACAAAATCTGTATATTTCCTCGTTGAATGAAAACAAATACAATAATCAAATAAAAAAAATACAACAAAATACTAAAAAAAAAAAATTAAAATAAAGAAGCTTATATTTGATTGAGAGAATATTCTACCAAATACAAAAGAACTTTTGGAATGAGCTAATTTAGGTCAAGTACGTTAGCAACCAATTGGTACACATGGCTGAGCAAGGTTAGAAACTGGTCGTTCATTTCACAGCTGTGAAATAAATTCCATTCATAATAATCGGATTACTCTCCGTCAGATAAGATATTAAAATTTTCAAAATTCTGGGGGTTTGTTTGCTTGTTCAATGGGTTTTATGAAGGTAAAGTTATATAGGGTTGACATTGCACGCAAATTTCTATTAGAATTCGTATTGTATGTATATATATATATATATATATATATATATATATATATATATATGTGTGTGTGTGTGTGTGTGATCGCTGTCTGTACATGGAAGATATATGAGAAAAAATATTATTGGGGGCCTTTATCAAGGCAATAGCACCCAAAACAATGATTGTTAGAATTCCTGCGTTTGTGCAAGCTAATCTCAGAAACGGCTCGTCCGATTTAGACGCGGTTTTCACTTATATATTGGGTCAGTGTTTAGTGTTTGTTTCATGTCAATCGGTTCGTAAATAAAAAAGTTATGACAATGCAAAGAATGGCTTCAGCTTTATGTGGCTCTGTCACGTGTTAGCAAACCAATCCTAGCAGCTTGTACGATTTGATCGCCGATGGCTAAGGTAAAATATCGTCTATAGAGAAGCATTGCTGAAAAGGAGATTTTTTAAGATTCCCAAACGAAGATGTTTATAATCCTAAAGATATATAAAAACAAAATGGTGCCTAAAGTTACTATTCCACGCGGACGAAGTCGTGGACACAGCTAATATATATATATATATATATATATATATATATATATATATATATATATATATATATATTTATCAGCTAGGGTCAATTACACTTGTAAATGTTTGAAAAACGCGAAATTTCTCGAAAATGTGTCAGTATAGAGTTAAATTTAGAGCATTTTGGTGATTCTTCTACAATGAACAAAAATATACTTAATCGGGTCAAGAATAAAAACGTTAAGGACATAATTTTTTTTTTTTTTTTATTATAATACGTTTATTTAACATCTGTACATTTTTAAGTACATTGGTTAAGTTTGCTCACAAATATGATTAATGATATATACAAAAATTGATTAATATAACTGACAAAAAAGTAAAAAAAAAAAAATAAATAAATAATTAAATAAATAAATAAATAAAATAAAATAAAAAATAAATAAATAAAAAGAAATATCAAAATAATTTAAGTATAAATAAACGAATAAATGGTAATCATAATAAAATAAATGGAAATAACTAAATAATAAATACGTAAAGACGATGAAAAAATAATAATAATAATAATAATAATAATAATAATAATAATAACAAATAATAATGATAATAACACTTATGGAAGGAGCCAATCAATATTGGTACTTCCTAGTTTGGAATATATTTTTTCTCCACTAGTCAGTTAGCTGGTCACGAGGCCAATGTCTCTTGAGCCTTCTAGGCGGGTTTTGTGGGTAGGTTTGGGAGGAAAGTGTTTGTGCTCTGGGATTGGGATGGAAGGACAATTTGGAATGAAAGGTTAGGAAGCGGGATTTTGCCAGTTCTTGAACGAAAGGGATGTTTAGGTCATTATGAAGAGTTTTATTGGAAACGTAAAAAGGAGCATTGACTATTTTACGAAGGACTTTGGATTGGAATGCCTGTATTCTGTGTATGTTAGAAGTTTTAGTTGTTCCCCAGAGTTCAAGTCCGTAAGTCCAAATAGGTCGGATTATGGTTTTGTATACAATGAGTTTGTTGTGTATTGTCAGTTTTGATGAAGGTCCCAGTAGTCGTCGTAAGAGTCCGTATCTCCTGTTCAGTTCCTGTCTTTTCAGTCGGGTGTGAGGGTTCCAAGTGAGTCTACTGTCCAGTAATAATCCCAGGTAGCGCACCTCGTTGGATATGGGGAGTTCGTGGCTGAATATGAAGACTGGAGGGCAGGTTCTCTTATTGAGGGTGAATGTGATTTGGCAGCATTTCTCAGGATTCACCTTTATTTTCCACTTGTTGCACCAGTGCTCGATAGATTCCAGATGTTCTTGTAGATAACAGAAAGCAGTTACGGGATCAGGAGAGGAGGAAAATATGGCTGTATCATCAGCATATGTGGTTAAGTGGGTTCTGGGATGGGTGGGGATGTCTGCGGTATACAAAAGGTAAAGGAGGGGACCAAGAATACTTCCCTGTGGTACTCCGGAGGAAATGGGATGGGAACTAGACAGTGCGGAACCAGATCTTACTTGGAAGGAGCGGTTAGATAGATAGGATTGCAGGATTAGGAAATATGTGTGAGGAAGTATGCGCTTTACTTTGTATAACAACCCCGGGTGCCAAACACGATCGAACGCTTGGGCAACGTCGAGAAAGGCACTCGTGCAGTAGTTTCTACTTTCAAGCGCATGGGATATGGTATCAACAACGCTGAAGCATTGTTGGATGGTTGAATGCTGAGGACGAAAACCAAATTGGTGATCAGGTAAGGAATTGGGAGGAATCGTGGACAGAATTCTTTTTAGGAGAAGTTTTTCAAATATTTTGGACATGATTGGGAGCAAACTGATAGGACGATACGATGATGGAATCTTGGGAGATTTCTGGGGTTTCGGTATAAGGATTATTATTGAGTGCTTCCATGGATTTGGGAAGTGGGTGGTTCTTAGGATTGAATTGAATATATAAGTGAGGAAAATAATTGCTTTGTGAGGTAGATTTTTTAGGATTAGGGCTGTTATAAGGTCGTAACCGGGAGATTTTCTTGGAAGGTGTTTGATAATGTATTTAACTTCTGCAGGATGGAATGCTTTAGGAGGAAGGGAGAGTGGAAGAGGGCTATTCAGGTAATCGTGTATTTCTAGGTCTTGGGAGGAGCTGGTTTCTGGATGAGGGGAAAAAGTGGTTTCCACATGGGAAGCGAATAATTCGGCTTTGTCTTCATCACTTCTAGCCCAAGTTCCGTCGCTGCGTTGAAGAGGTTGAGGAACGGTATGGAATTTGAGAATCTTGCGGGTGGCTTGCCAAAGAGAGTTGTCTTCGGTGGTGAGTGATTGGAGGTAATCATTAAAGGATTCAGATCGGAATTGGGATAAGGCTTTTTTTAGGAGGCGAGTAAGTCGGTTGAAGGAAGTGTGGTCAGATGGGTAACGAGTCCTCTGCCAGCGAGCTCTTGCTTGGCGCTTAGCTGACAAGAGATTAAGGATGTGATCTGGGAGTTGAGGCTTTGGATGGAAAGGAAGGCGTGTTTTTGGTCGGCTTGAGCTCAGAGCACAGTCTTGTATGGCTTTTGTGAACATCAATACAGCCTCGTCCACGTCGGATGAGGTTTTCAGAGAAACGTTGAGGTCTATGAGTTGAGAAATTTCCTGACAAAATAACTCCCAGTTCATAGGCCCTGGTGTGAGAGTGGGATTGCTGGAGCGTGGTAGAGGAGAGGTATTCAGGACGAGTAGGATGGCTGAGTGATCGGATGAGAGTTCAAGCAGTGACTGAGTTGAGTATGATATACCCCTTAGGCCAGAAGTGATGAAGAAATCGACAAGGTCGGGAGTGCGAGAGGTATCGGTTGGCCAGTATGTAGGAGAATCAGGGAAAATGGTGTCGTAGTTTTGGGATTGAAGGATGTCATACAGAATTCTGCCACGAGGATTGGTTAGACGGCTTCCCCATCTGGGATGTTTCGCATTGAAATCAGCCCCTATGAGGAAGCGAGGACCAAGAGATTGGAATAGAGCGAGGAATTCAGGTTGGTAAATAGTGAAATTTGGGGAAAAATACGCCGCAGAAACAATTATATTGAAGGAAGAAAGGGAAAGGGAGATAGAGCTTACCTGCATGCTGTCTGTGGAGAGAGTGGAATGTGAAAAGTGAGCCAAAGAACTTTTCACCATAACAGCAGCTCCATGCCGGGAATCGGAGGGATGATCTGCCCTGTAGCACACATAGCCTGGGATTAAGAAGTAGTTTGTGGTAAGTAGGTGTGTTTCTGTAATCAGTGCGATGTCGATGTCTCTTTCTGTAAGTAGGAGTTCAAGCTCGAGTCGTCGTGAGATAAGTCCGTTAGCATTCCATAGGATTATGGTGAGGGAATTGGGGTTGGGGGATATCATTTAAGGAGTTTTGGAAGAATGTCGGATATTAGGGAGGTCATAAGGGAGATAAGAAGGGACATAATGATGATACATCTTTAGGGTGCGTTTACATCTGACACTTCTCGCAGGAAATATATGTCAGGTGTCGGATAGATATTCTCTTGAAGGTTTACATACTGACAGAAATAGCTAGACATTTATGTCATGGATATCTATAGGACTGTTCTGGATTTGTTCTAATTTGCGATAAATTCACCAAAAGCACAAATAATCAGTGTTTACATCTGTTGGTATAGAAGTGTCGACAATACAGCTAGTAGCCAAAATATTTATCTCTGAAATTAAATTCTTCTCGTAAAAATCTGTGTTTACACCTGGTGGTATAGAAGTGTCGACACATATAGTTCGTGATAGAAATATATATCTCAGACATAAATTGCTCATGGTTTACACTAGTCGCAATTTCTGTCTGTCATAAATTTCCTGCAATAACTAGCAAGTGTCAACGCACCCTTAGTAATACCAGTCTTCACTCGAACAAAAATTGGATGAGAGATCAAAACGGAAATTACTTTGTCAAAATAAATTACTGGTACTGTCAATCATACGCTCTGGACTCTATGTAATAATCCATGTGGCTACAACAGATCTTTTGTATGTTCCAAAAAAGCGACACATGGTAGGACAATGTGTCACAGCGACTGCTGAGGAAGGCAATAATAATAAGATGAAATAATTCTTGAGCATAGTATGCTTCTATTACATGCTACTTAATGAAGAGAAGGAAGGAAGAAAATATACTTAATTAGGCCAAAAATGGAAATTATAACAATATAATAACATACCATATGTCTTTAGAAATACCAGAAAAAAATTAGTTGAAACGAAAAGGAAATGTTTTTTTCATTATAAATTACTGGTATTTTTAATTATACACTTTTTTGAATGGGCAATAAGCCATGTGCACACAAATGATGTAAAGAAGCCACAAACTAACGACACATGGTAAGACAATATCCAGACTAGCAGCAAGACAATGACAGGAGCAAAATAGAACCCAATTTTTTTTTCGGTAGAAATTAGACAATTGACTTTTCATTAGAGTTTGCTTATGATTGAAGGGCTTAATGCCAAAGGTGACTAACCCACAATTAGAACAAACTAGAGTGAAAGTTAATAAGAATCTAAAAAATATTGGTGTTGGTGACAGAAGTGACTGAACCAATTAAAATAATTTCTATCACTAACACTATTTTTTTCAGATTAATCTTAAATTTAACTTAAATTTTCACAGTTCGTAAAAAGTAACGGCCAATAGTTTTTCAAAATGCTGAGTTATGCGCTTGCGCTGATGAGCGAGATCTCTAACCTGTGGTGTAGCAAATACGTAAGTTAAAGATTGTTTTCGACATAATTTCCAATGGATTATATATAAGAGTGATAATTACTTAATAAATATATATAGATTTTCGACATAATTTCCAATGGATTATATATAAGAGCGATAATTACTTAATAAATATATAGATTTTCGACATAATTTCCAATGGATTATATATAAGAGTGATAATTACTTAATAAATATATATAGATTTTCGACATAATTTCCAATGGATTATATATAAGAGCGATAATTACTTAATAAATATATAGATTTTCGACATAATTTCCAATGGATTATATATAAGAGTGATAATTACTTAATAAATATATATAGATTTTCGACATAATTTCCAATGGATTATATATAAGAGTGATAATTACTTAATAAATATATATAGATTTTCGACATAATTTCCAATGGATTATATATGAGTTATAATTACTTAATAAATATATATAGATTTTCGACATAGTTTCCAATGGATTATATATAAGAGTGATACAACTAGAAACTTAATTGCATTGCGTCTAAGTGAAATCGGCCTATATTTATGTTAAAAATTGTTTTCGACATAATTTCCAATGGATTATATACAAGAAAATTAATTGCATTAAATGGTAACATTTCTGTGTTTTGTATTAAATTCAGTCTGTTTTGTGGTAATATCATTTTTTAACCCTGGAGTTAGGGTACCCGTTTTGCAATCTATTCCTCGCTTCGATTAGGATTATTTAGCAACAAAAAAATTAATTTACATACGGAGTTTTCGGAACACTAGATTTACCAGACCTGTCATTTTGACTGGTCGTGCAATTTCAATAACAAAATTTGCTATACATGACATTTGCTCTCCTAAATTATGTTGACTTTTGTAGGTATAAGTAGAGAATACATTTAATGAACTTAATGTTACTTAATATATATGTAGTAACAAATATAATTTTTGTTATTGACATTTATACCAGTACCAGGCCTGGTAAATTAAGTGTTAAGGCCATAAAGTCGCAATACTCTCGCTAGACTGCAGATACTGAATTTGATCGTCAAAACGAAGGGAATTTTTTGATACGAATCTATCGCCACTCTTTGGGGGAATCACATAAAATGCTGAAACGCAAATGATTTTGTATGAGTCCTCCGAAAATATACAAGTATTATACCCAATAATGCCTTTAGTTCTTTCATGATAATGTCGGTTTTGAAAGATTGGTTCGTTTGGCATTTGGCTTTTTGACGACCTATTTTCCAGTTGGTATGTTCCGGAAGCAGGACGTCTTCTCCTTCCCGTTACTTGTAGATAATAGACTAGTACCTGGGAATACCTGGAAGGTTAGCCGTCTACAGTGATCGCTCATCGCAAGACAATTACAAATCCGAGCAGTATTCATCGAAACGACAAAGGGTTGCTATCTTTTAATGAAATAATTGTACACCTTGGGTCATAAGGCAACCTTCTAAAGGATGCTGTAACTACATCCCATGAAGGATGTTTTAAGTCAGCGTTCCTAGAATGAGGGAACAGCAGCTGGTGGTGGCTAAGACTAGTTCCTAATGGCGAACATCCGGCCCCGAGTACAGGCCACAAAAGACAGGAAGTAGCCAGACACACCGCTAGGGAGGGTTGTACCACTCCCCTCTCAATGGACCCCATTCAGAAGCAACTTTCTTCCTAAGGCAATATCCTCAAGACCCCACCCCTTCGGGCGCTCCCGATTAGTCAGAAGGCCGTAGGGAAGGGGGTTCCGAAATCGGACCGAACCCGATTGGAAATGCCGGCGGAAATTGTGAGGCAATCGTAATTATAGGCCAATTCCGCTGGATTTTCTACTTTCTGATTTCTAGCCAAAAAATATACACAAAGAAACGGGTTGTTGTCACTAGGTAAACCTACATGGAATTTCGGGTCTGTTCGCGAAGGCCACATCCAGTTACTTACATCTATCTGTTTTTCTTGAAAACATTGAGTTTGTTACTTTGACTTCTTGACATCTGGGGTCCTCATGTATTCCTTGTTAAGCTAGAAAGTAGATTTGGCCAATAATTATGGATTTTTTTTAGGCATAAAACATATTCAAATATACATATCTAAAATATATTTTAAGTAAAGACGGAATGGTTGGGATTCGGCTAAATAAACCTCAATATGATTTTTGTTTTAAAAAAATCTATAGATAGATTTTTTTAAAACAAAAATCATATTGAGGTTTATTTAGCCGAATCCCAACCATTCCATCTTTACTTATCACCTCGACGGCTAACTATCTAATCATCATGATAAAATATATTTTGTTCCGAAAAGCTGACAATTTTTATATGCAGAATCTTGATTTTTTTTACTGGACTTATTGGTGAAATCTAGTTTTTGTGGTGTTTCGTCAATATGGAACAATGTTGTGTTTCTTTACTAGTTTTGTAGGAACGTTGGACTGCAAGATTACAAACAATGCTGACACAATACCATGTTTCTGTGAACAATACTCTTTTTTACAAGAGAAGACAAATGTAAGGAAACACCATCCATTGTATCGGATATATTATTGATAGTATGAGTATGCGTACTACTAAGTCGTTACTCACAAAGCCCCAATGGAAGAGTATGAATGGGTTTAGTTGTGAATGGAGAGGAACAGGGCTCAACAATGGGTTTCGCTGGCAGCTTTCACAGAGCCTGCCTTTTACGGGGTAGTCCCGAGCTGGTTTCACAGGCATTCACATCCGCTCTTTTTGGTGCGATGCCCTCGGCCATCTGTGTGGGAATCCGACGGACAAAGCTCTCGAGAGCAACAGTCCAAGTCGAGAGCAAATAGGAGGATCTAACGGATAACGCGTAACTTTGTAGGGTGCGTTTTGGTAACGTCCCAACAATTAGTTTGTGCATTAGCTGCGTAATAATAATCACCGATTACACAGTTAGATCATGAAATAATATTAGGCCCAATTGGTACTGATCAACTAGCTTACAGACTTGGAAGGAATAAGGAAATAGACCTAAATGGGTGACCACGTGTTGTTGGCATTATAAAAGGGTGGCAACCTATAGATAGCCCGGCGATCATAGCACAGATGTTAATACACCGTTAAACATAAAAAATAAATAAATAAGGAAATAGACCCAACAGCCACGTTGAACAAACCGGTTCCCGTTGATCACCGAAGTTAACCAACGTCAGGCGTGTCCAGTAACTGAATGGGTGACCTTCCACGTGCTGTTCGCATTATAAAAGGGTAGCAACCTGTAGATAGCCCGGCGCTAATAGACCACTTGTTGATATACCGTAAAAATAAAATAAATAATATGGAAACAGAAGAGACATTAGATTATCAATTGAAGTCGAGAAATATCATGAATGAGCAATAAAGGCAAAAGTAGAAATAATTAAATGAAAATTTAAAAACAGCTGGTAACACACAAACAGTCATTTAAGTTAAAGATGACACAAAAATAATTTTAAGATGGGATTTAACTCATGAAAACCTAAGCAGTATTTTTGTTCTTCATCCATTCCTTAAACATTATTGCTTTAGAAGGCTGCCAAAAAGCATGCCCAATTTTCAAAAATATATATTTTTCCGAAAATCTGACTGTTTTTTTCTACGCCGAAACTATAAAAACAATACATAAATCGTGCCCATCTGAAGAGAATTTTTTAGTTGTAAAAATGAACTAAATCGGGCCATTGGGAATCTGGGTTACTCCAGAACCAAATTATTTGCCCCATAAAGGTAGGTTATTTTTTACTTCCTTGCAATGTAATTCGGTAGAGAAACTGCTAAACTGAAGAAGAATTTGTGCTGCTAAAAAAGACCCATTAGAAGTTGAAATTCAGAACATAACTAAATTGAGTAAGCTGTTCTTTACAAATATTTATGTTTGTTTTGTAATTATATAGGTTGGGTCAAGAAATTTTTCAAAAATGCGGTGTTAACTGGTTCGTTATGCTCCTCCTGTATGACGGGGCTTTTCACTTAACAATCTAGATTGATTATAATTTATTTAAATTTTAACGTCCACTATAGGTTACCACCTTTTTCTAGCCAAGGTAGGGCTGGTAGCATTTCTTTCTCCGAACGCACGACTTTTTGGAAAGGGTGGACACTCACGCCCGGAGTGCCATACTCATAAAACCACATTAAATGACCCAATATATGGCATTAAACCCGGTTATACATTATGATTATTATATTGCGCACATAAATAGCAAATTCGTTGTCCCGTTTACAGAATAATAAATAAGAACGAATATTTAGGATGGAGAAAATTTTAATACGCAACCTGTGTAAGGTTAGCCAAATATGGAGACGACAGTAGAGCCTGACTCAGAGACCCATTTACATACAAGAATCAAACTCCATCACAAATGTGGCAGTCAATATTTTAACATCAACAAGGATATGATACAAGTATGTAGAGAATTTCAGTAACAAAACCTACAATAATATTCAAATTCCATATTTTACACAAAATCTTAAACTGTATGGTTGTATCAGTCAATGTTTCTGTACCAGAAGAAAAATATTATGATTTTGTACGATTAGTAACCACATTTTCTTCACCGAAGATTTATCGTGGTCTTCCACCATTACTTAGGCATTTGTTGGTATGTATCTATTATTAACAATTTGTTTAAAAATGTTGTTATTTCTCTCCATATGTGTTTCTTTGCCATTTTTTACTTGGGTCCTCTGGTAAAATTTTTTTTTTTTTTTTACTTACTCTTGACTAAGTTCTCTATAAAAGTACTATTCAATTTTTTAGTTGTTATTCTTAAAATGAACATAAAAAAAAATGTTTTATAACCTATTGGGACGATTTACAATTTCGTTTACTGATTTGATTATACTCTTTTGTAATTGTGTATGTTTATTTTTTAGCCGAAGAAGGCTGCTAAAGAGTTTGAAAATCGCAACCGTTTCTTCTTATCACCTCAACGCCTAACAATCTGCATCGAATAATATGTTTTAAGGTTTGAATTTGAAAAGGAAATTATTAAACTTTTGCTCTCTTCGAAAAACTTGAAATATTGACATTATTTGCAATAAAGTACAATCCCCCTTTAAAAAAAAAACAGTGTAGATGGAGATAGTTAGCCGCTGTAGAGATACGAAGACAGGTATAGTTGGGATTCGGCTAGGAGAAAAACGTCAGACTTTCAAAAAGAAATCTGTATTTTGGACGTTTCGACTGCAACAATGGCAGCCTTCTTCAGCTTCTTTCTTCTTAACCAAATTCTTCTCCTAGCCGAATCCCAACTATACCTGTCTTCGTATCTCTACAGCGGCTAACTATCTCCATCTACACTATGAACTTCCCGGGACCGTGCCAACGTGCACCAAAAGAAGCGAAACCACTAATCAACCGGATCTCCAAATTAGCGAAGAATTTGGTTAAGAAGAAAGAAGCTGAAGAAGGCTGCAATTGTTGCAGTCGAAACGTCCAAAATACAGATTTCTTTTTGAAAGTCTGACGTTTTTCTCCTAGCCGAATCCCAACTATACCTGTCTTCGTAAAAAAAAAATATTTTGAAGGAGGTCCCTATATAGACAAAGAGATGGTGTATCTGAAACGATCTCTCATTTTGGATATTTTACATTTATTTAGCATTATGGGCATACTTGCTATGCGTTTACGCTAGCTACGCTCGCTCAAGAAGATATCAAAACTCAAGTCAATCCAACTCGCAATTAATAGAATTATATTAATTTTAGCGACTCTAGTCTATCCAACTCGCTAAAATTAATAGAATTCTATTATTTTTTCCGAGTAAGAAACCAATCGCTGTTTCTTTGTTAGGAACATCGCGAACTAATTGTAAAAGACCCATTTTTTCTCACTAAAATAAGCAGAGCTTTTTCATAAACATAAGCTAATTCACTGTTGAAGGTTACTTTACTCCCAGCAAGAACCAATACAATTGGTCATCGGAATCCTCCAATAGGAAGGCAAAGGAGTTATGCGCATGCGCTAAATCACTGATACAATCACTACTGCTACTTCAAAAGTAACTGGATGTGGTCTTCGCAAAAAGACCCGAAGTCTCTATATACATATTATTTTTGATGAAAAATAGTCTTAAATGTTTTCACTTTTAGGTTGCAGATATATTTTTCATATATCAAGTATTCAAATCGACTTATTTAGGTCGATTCGTAGTAGTGGTGGGCGATTCTCGAATATGAATCAGTTCGAATCGAAGTGAAATACGAATTTCGAGGGTAATTTTAAGTGATCGTGAAATCTATACGTATCGTAGATCGATTTTCAGAGCCTAGAAGACCTATCTTTTAAATCGATCTGAACCCGTCGATGTTTTTTTTTGTGGATCGATCTTTGCATTTCGATTCAAAAGATCGATTTATTTTCGAGAACCGCCAATCACCACTATAGACGAAAAGCAAACGCGCTAAAAAAAAACACCAATCAGAACTCTTGAGTCAAATCAAACATCTACAGCTGACTGAATTCATTAACATAGCCTCATTCATAAAAAGCGCATAGCTAATCATAAATAAATATTTAAGTTCCTTCAATTAAATTTACGATCTAATATTTTTTTTCATCACATTAAAGTATTATTTCATTATATAATTTCATTTTAAAAAGCATTAATGATAAAAGGTAAATTGTTTCATGAATCGCTAATTTGGGCGTAATACATTAAGTAATGTGTGTTATTTAATAAATGAAGAAAAAATGAAAGTAGGATTATCCGTTTTATTATAATTGGGCAACATTGCATGCACGATGTGAGTGCTTTAAATAATTAATTAACCCAATGAGAACTTGTTACTTAATCATGAGAAAAACATTAAACACGCTAATACACGAAATAAAGGTCCGACCCGAAGGAACTGAGTAATCTTAACGAGATCCCGCGTTCTTATCCCTAGTGCCATTAAAATACTTTAAATAAAAAAAAAGTTGATGATTTGTTTTGATATTCTGTGAAACCATCAAAGGTACGAAACGAACACTTTTGAAGTTTAAGCAGAAATTCGTCCATCTGAGGTCGCTCGATCGAAAATAGCTTACGAAGCCCGTTTTTGTAGGAAATTTACTAAGCATCGGATTGATCAACCTCTCAAGCATTGCTAACTGTTTTTGTGATGTTCAAAAAAAAATTATACAACAACTCAAAACTGATCATATCTGTTTTTAAGTTGTCTTTATTTTTTAATGCTTCCCCAACACAAAACGTACCGTTAAGTTTTATACCTCAGTTTGGATGAATGTCAAAAGTCTTGAACTTTTTTTTAACTTAATCCTCAATTTTGGACTGAACAAAACGTAAATTACCATTTTTTTTTTTTCGAAAACGGTTATAAATGAGGCACAGAAAACGGTTTCATTCTATCCTCCACGCCAAATCCCCAGTGTAGAGGAAGGTTTTAAGTGGAGCGTGTATCCAAATAATGACATATACACACACACACACACACACATGTACAAACATATATATATATATATATATATATATATATATATATATATTTATATATATATTCATTGATATTTATTAAACATAGAGAATTTGCAGACAAAGTAGGAATAAATAATTGCAACTTTATTAAAAAATCGAAATTGTTTAAAGTCTGTAATAGATCCAATAAGTAAATCTCATTAACAATGAATTTATTTTGTTTTGTTTAAATAAAATAATTTATTTATTACTGAATGTTCCGTCCACAGGAGTCTTCCTATGTTTCTTTTTAATTATCCTTCCACTACTTTTTGTTTGTTCTATTCCCACTTTTGGTGAAGGTACTAGCTAGAAAAGAGTTGTAACCTGTAGATTACCCGTTTTAAAAATATATTTATTAATCAAATAGAAAAATTAAATAAATAATCAATATTATATTGGAGTATGACCGAACTAAATATTTTGGATATATATTTCATTCGCCTTCAATGGAAAATATGAATGAAAAAGGATCGTGCTGCTTATCAGAAAGGAGCTAGCTGATAACATCGCCTCCTGATACGGACAGGCCATGAGTACAATGAAAAACTCTGTGCTAGTGGCATTGAGGTTCGGCCCACGATTGAACCTCGGCAGGAAATAAAGAAGAAGAAAAAAACAGCACTGCATACATTAGCATTAATGGGGCAGAGGCAATACTCGGAGAGAAGGAGGCGAGGTTTTGTAGTCCGCACGTCGAAGTTGTATGTGGCCGTTGTAAGTTTTCGTATTGTCATTGGGCATTAAACCGCTGGAAAATATAATTCATTGGTTATTTACATAAATGCGGTATACATTTCTTGCTGAAGAATTCATTTTTTTTTAGGCCATAGGTTTTAAAAAGAAATTTCTTGAATATAGTCTCTGTGGTTGAAATTACCCCTAAGAAAGCTATCGAAGGAAAGTGGGCGCTGTGATTAATTTAAAGCAAAGCTCTCCAACACTGAGGCTACTCCAGAAGAAACTAGATTTTTGAATTGGTTCAGAGTTTCGAATAACGAATTGTAAGCAGCCTTACATACAGAACCTCCAACACTAAGGCTGGGCGCAAACGGCCATAGCCACGTTGAATGGTTCCCGTTGATAACCGAAGTTAAGTAATGTCGGGCGTGACCAGTACCGGAACGGGTGACCGACCACGTGGATTTGGCATTTTATAAGGTACAACCTGTAGAAAACAGCCAGTTGTTGATATACATTAAAAAAAAAAAAAAAAAAAAAAACACCTAAGGGTGCACCTACACTGGACCCATTCCGATCCGATCCGATAGCCACCGACTGTCGGAAGAAAAACAAACACATGCATCTCAATGGAAGTGCCTACATTGGTCCCGCCCCGATCCAATCCAACGGCTACCGATTCTTGGCCATTCAAACTTGTTTGTTTCTAGACCGACAAAGCAAAATGGCGCCAACCCACATATTGTGTTTCAAAAAGGTTTACAGGTTCTAAATCTTAACCGATTTCAATGCATTGTTTTTTATATCAAAGGAAATAACATTTAGAACAACTTTGTCAATTCACTTTTTTTTCCCCTTGTTTATTAAATTGCGTGGAAAGTTGTTTATAACCATCCAACGTCTATAACCTTCCAATATTTATAATCTTCTAATGTTTATAACCTTCCAATGCTTATAACCTTCTAATTACCTTTCTTATAAATAATTTTAAAATATTAATACTAATACTTCTTTTACCTCCAACATTCAACCTAATCGAAGGTTTCTGTGCTGATTAGGTGGTATTTCTTAAATTAATCACTCGTTTTCACTTCACTACGAGGTCTTTACTGACGAGCTGTGACTAAATCGGATCGGATCGAGTCGAGACCAATGTAGGCACTCACCTCGGCCGCTGTTGGCTGTTGTCGATCAAACGAAATCGGATCGGATCGGGTCGGGAGAAATACGGGTCCAATGTAGAAGCGGCCTAAGGCTGGGCTTCCACTAGAGATTTTTCTGCCGCAGAAATAGAGCTCATTGTTTCCAATACAAGTGTACAATCGCAGCGATTATAAAGTTGCAACATGTTCTATTTTCGCTGCGATGGTTTAGTCACAATTCTGCAGAAGGTTTGTTCGTTTTATTTTTTAAAATGTTTGACAACCATAATAATGTTGACGGTCCAATTATTCTCAAACTCGTCAAAAACTACTTTTTCTCATTCTGTAATAATGGAAATTTACTTCTCAGGGAAATACATAAATCTTGAAAACATTTGTAAAACTGACCTTTCAGTAATCTTTACTTATTATTTGATAAACCCAGTAACAACGATATTTGAGTCTTTTTTTTTTTTTTTTTTCTCGCTCAAGGCAAAAGAGCGAATACATACAAGAAGTTTGAATTGTTTCCATTGGGTAACGATTTATAGATCGCAGTGGATTGGTCATACAGAAATTCTGCGACAGAACATTCCGCGAGAAACTGGATCTGTGATTATTTCTCTGCGAAAAAAACAGCCTTATATGTTGACATGATATTGAGGTTTCTGTCAGCAAGCGACATCTGGCTAGTATTTTCAGGACCAACAAGAAGTCCTCGCAGGTCCCTCTGACGTTTCAAAATGAAATCCGTTTCTATAAAAACCTTGTCCTAGAGTACCTCTGCAGGACTCAAGAAACTTGGCCATTGACAGTGCTCCATATCGTGCCGAAGACTCCCAAATCTTATAACAACTTTCTTGGCTGCCTCATTAGGTGTCCTCTGTCCTCTTCTGACTTCTGTCTTAGGCCTGGAGTCTTGGAGCTTGTAAGTGCCAAGTGGTCTTTTTGATGGCGCCAAACGCAACCTCTTTGGTATTGATTTGCCAAGAAAGTTGTTATAAGATTTTGGAGTCTTCGGCACGATATGGAGCACTGTCATTGGCCAAGTTTCTTGAGTCCTAACTTGGCCAATGACAGTGCTCCATATCGTGCCGAAGACTCCAAAATCTTATAACAACTTTCTTGGCAAATCAATACCAAAGAGGTTGCGTTTGGCGCCATCAAAAAGACCACTTGGCACTTACAAGCTCCAAGACTCCAGGCCTAAGACAGAAGAGGACAGAGGACACCTAATGAGGCAGCGGGGGGTACAAGAGAGAGGGGGAGAGAGAAAAACTCCGCTGTACAGTTATTGTGGTGGGGATGGAGTTTTAGGCTGTGCCGGCCACAAGGTCATGCAAGGTCACAGACCCGTCCGTCTCCTCCCACACTCGCTCCACAGGATGCCAGGAGACAGAAGACCCTAAGGTCAATAATACGATAAGAAACATCCTAATAACAGATGGAGAATCTAACCAACTTATAAATTAGATTCGAAAACGTTTAGATCCAATATTTTGAAGGTCTAAGTAGCAAGAATGGAACCTAAGACGCAGTAATCTTGTCCAAAGAATTAGAAAACATAAACCTCAAAAAGGAAGTAGGAATGATGTAAAACTATTTCCAATCATCATTACATCCTCTCACAGGAGTAAGAATAGAAATACACAACAACTTTATTATTTCAGTTCTATGAATAGGTTTTATTTCATTTTGGTTTTTTTTCCTATATTGCAAAATTGTGTCCTAAATATTGTAACAACTTAGATTAATCGCTTAAAGTGTATCTGGTATCGGGAACAGATTGTAATATTCTTTTAAATAAATAAATAAATTTGGAAAAGAAAAAAAAAAAAAAAAAAAAAAAAAAAAAAAAAAAAAAAAAAACAAATTCAGTTCTAGGGTCAAGAATATATTAGTTCAGAGTTACATTGAAGTATCTGTCGTGATTTAAGTACTTACGGATTAGCTTACAGGTTCTTTGCAGGCTATCCAAGGTTAGGAATCATATTATATAAATATAGTAACCAAAATTTAATATAGAAATGAAAAGTATTTAAAATCACTACTAAAAGTAACTTTTTTTTTACTACTATAATTATATAATATGGTTTCTAAAAATCCGTTATATAACTTATATTTGTAAGTAGAAATTTTAGGCTTGTAAAGCATAAATGAAAATATATTTCAGCAAGCAACATTTATTAATAAAAAGGTTAATATTATAAAAATCAATGGTAATTGTGAAGTTTAGGGGCCTCCTCACCAATTTTTTTTGTCCGGTAGTTCTATAAAATATTTATATTTATTTCACATTATGGACATACGTGTTATGCGTTTCCGCTCGCTCAAGAAGACGTCAAAACTATAGTCAACACAAATCGCTAAAATTAATAGAATTTTAGCGAGTTGGATTGACTTGAGTGTTGAAGGTTACTTTACTACCAGCAACAACCAATAGAATTGCGCATAGGATTAGGCCAATGGAAAAGCTAATGAGTAATGCGCATGCGCTGAATCACTGTTATAATCACTACAGGTACTTCACAAGTAACTGGATTTGGTCTTCGCAAACAGACCCAAGTTCTAAGAACAAATAGTTCTATAAAAATTAGCGGACATCCGGGATTCGGTTTCAGGAAACCTCAAAGATGTTTACAGCATCTTCAAAAGATGCTAGAACTGCAGAAAGTTACAACACCAACCATACATGGTTACATAAGGAAACCAATGTGGTTATACTAGGAACCAGGTAACAGAATACTCTTTACCATCGCTGAAGGAGGCAGGAAAACCTTACTATGAACACAAAAAAAAAATAATAATAATTAACGAGTTAGTAGATTTATAACAAGAGCGAAATTGACCCCAGAAAATTGGCTAATCCAAAAAAATAAGGATGTTTTCTAATATAAACAAAATAGAAAGAAATTGTCAACAAAAAAGGTAATTTAAAAATAATCAGCGATAGTTGTTTTGGTCAATTTTTGTTTACCCGTGTGATACAAATTTTATTACACCCATGACATACTAAACAAAATTTGTAAATTTTAAAGACCCCAAATGTATGTACTTAATATATTTATATTTTCATTTATATCAAAAGAATTTAATTTTTCAAAAATTCCGTCATGAGTCCAACCTCAATAGCTACTTTCCTTCGGAGGAAAGTGCTAAAAAGTGATATGATGTATGTTTTTAAACATAATACTTTTGAACGATTTTTATAAAAAAGTTAGAAGGCCAAATGAGAAAATAAAAACACTATACAACTGTATACTTATTTCACTAGTATTAGTGTCCCTGAAGAGGCACTAAAATTGACTTGAAACCAGTAGAGCAATTTTGATAAAAATTACGAGTATGTAAGTGTTTTTATTTTATTATTTGAGCTTCTGCATATTTTATAATTATTGGAACATTTGGGGTTATAATTGAGAATCAAAATATTTTATGGCTAATATTGGAACGAAAAACAAGCCAATCAAAATTACAAATGATATACCTTTCTCAAGAAAATAAAAAGACAATTAATAACAACAAGATTTTGTTAATCGAAAAAGGCTGTGGTAAAAAGAAAAAAAAAACACATGAGTCAGAAAAAGTACAATGAACACACTGTTCCGTCTAGCTACCATCTCGGTTCAGTGGGCGAAATATCCTGATAAAGGGGAAGAAAAAAAATATCGAAAGGACGAACAGGAGGAAGGAACCGAAAAAAAAAGTGTTTAGATTTTTTTTTCGACAGCTCCAACTATGATACGCAAATGTGACGCGATGAAACGGGACAGGAAATGAATCATATCCTCTTTTAGTGGGCGATAAACCGAGGGCGGGCCAAAAAAACAAGGAAGGATATACCCAAATAAACACTACTCCTAACTACACACATTTAAAAAGAGAACAACTCTAATATAATAAAATATATCAGAAAAACAATATTCCAAAGTAAAAAGTAATATAAAAAACAAAACAAACAAGGACCAGAATATATTTTTAACTATATAACAATACTAATAAAATCGAAGATACAGATACAAATGATGTAACAGAAAAATACTACACCACCAATAAAACATAAAGAACTCATCCATATGGAAGTCGTTAATATTTCTGAATTTTGTTATATACATTTTTAAATATAAAAGTTCAGTTATTCGTCTTCTCATTGCCCAAAATTACACCCAAAATTTGACAAATGTAACTTAATAATAATAATCTCTAACTTCGAAATATGTTGAAAAATATTAAATCTAAGTATAGCTTGTTTAATACATATATAAAAATATAAGATCAAAAACATGAATAATAAGTATTTATATATGTTGGAGTGTTCGAACTAAAATATTTTCTTTGTGGGAAAAAATACATATACAATTCTAAGCACGGATATATTAGAAATGTACTAAATTCTTTAAAAATCAATCATCAAAAGCGGAAAACGGAAGGAATAAACATTTAAATTAACAGGAAATTAATGTGAAAACTAAGCAAACTTTTTAAATATTTGGACAAATACATATGTTTTCTTTTGAACTTCATGGACATTCTGGGAAAACTTTAAAAAAATTACAGCCTATATCTCCAATTAAACCATGGGCGTATATAGAAAATAATTTCGGAGGGGGCTAGGAAAATTTCGGGGGGGGGGGGGCTGAGACCATTTCCGGTGTAACAATTTAGATCTTGGAAGAGTTTTAGCCAACTTAAACGCTATTACACTAAAAATAGAATATGTTTTATGAACTAAATGATCTCATTTAATTTATTTTTAAGGGTTTTATGAAATTTTTACCGAGCAAATCAAAATTTCGGGGGGAGGGGGCTGCAGCCCCCTCAGCCCCCCTTATATACGCCCATGAATTAAACAACGAAATAAAAAACATACAAAAAGACCTTACAAGTCCAGCCTTTGTTAAAAACGTAAGTAGACAAGTTAACAAGCAAAAAAAATATTTTATCCATTTACTAAAGACTACATTTATTAACTTCTCGAAAACAATATAATATTGGTTCTCTAGGACATCAGAAACCGGATAATTAAATGTTGGCTTTTTTTTTTTTTTATTTTTTTTTTTCGGCGCATCTACATATAGGTCATTAGCGCCGACATCCAGGGTGCAGCGAGGAATTTTACCAGCGAGCCGTGGGATGATAAAATTCCTGCCGGAGGTTGGGAATCGAACCCACCATCTCCCGCTTATGAATCCAAGGCGCTAGCCATTAGACCACGGGAGACCCCTAAATGTTGGCTTAAATTTATAATGATTATTAGGAAATTATAGATAATAAAAGGTTGTGCATTATTTATACAGGAATACTAACTATTTCTCAAGAAACTAATAACAACGAAGGCTATAAGAAAGTAGTTCGAAAAGAAATGTAAGATGCTGGACCAGTCAGAAGAATTGAGAAGGAAAAGAAGAACCAAGTATCTTCAGGAAAAAACAACATAAAACAACTGGAAGTACACCGACAGCAGCAAGGAATAAGACTGAAGATTTTAAAATACTTTTAAAAAAAAACTTCGAAAGAATAGATCCTTCCGGTCCAATGAAGCAAATTGTGTACTTTTATGAAAACCAAAGGCAAAAGTGGAAATATTTAAATGGACCGCGATAATAAATCATGTTTTAAAACCTGAATGTGACTTTCAAAATAGAATTTTCTGTCTGATGACCGAAAATGAACTAATACATAAAGAATGCAACACCTGTGGTCACAAGTTGTAAAAACAGTATTAATTATACTTCACGTGGTCACAAGTTGTAAAAACAGTATTAATTATACTTCACGTGGTAACAAGTTGTAAAAACAGTATTAATTATACTTCACGTGGTCCTACTGGTTTCAAACGTCAATAATATTAATAAAAAAATGATAGATACAGATGTTTAGTGCACTAAATTTAGTGAGCACAGCTGTTTCCGCAAAGATTTTTTTTCTGATTAATAAATAATTAATTTTATTATTTTTTTTTTGGCAATATAATTTTTAGAAAGGCCAAGAATTCATGGCATTTTTCAAATGAAATTCCTTTTGAATTCTGTCAAGGAGCAACTAAAAATACATATATTCACCAACAAGCTCGACAATATGCTTTCAGACGGACGTGCGAAAAAGAAAAAAAAAAAGTCATAAAAAGAGAACCAAAAATAACAGCGAAGGCCGCCAAGAACGGGCTACAGAAACCATCAAGTGTGGAAGGGGTGAACCGAAGCGTGTATAATTTATCAATGAAGTGGGGGTGCCACCCGACCAGAAACTTTTGTGAAAGTAATAGAATTCATGGAGCTCTTTGTGAATGGAAAGGGAATTACTTGTGAATGGCAACATGGAGGGGATGACGTAGGACTTGTGTCTTATCCGGTTCTTGTAAGCGACGTGGATTAAATGAGTGAAAGTATTAAACAAACAATCTAAAATAAATAATATTCACTAATAAAAAAATATGTATACAAAAAAATTGCTATTCCGTTTCAAAAAAAAAATATAAACGCCAAGCAATAATAATAATAGAATCTTGAAGAAATAAACAAAAAGTACCTCACATAGAATGCCAAAATATAACACAGTAATCAAACTGAAAGATTGGCAGTAGATCAAAGAAATGAGGACATTAACAAAAATCCTAGACCCCAAAATTCCACAACACTAGGCAAATCACCACCAGTAATGAAACTCAGTAGCAAAGAACCGAAAAATTCTTAGATACAACGATTTGCATTTGCAGAATGAACACTTCCAAAAAAAAAGTAGGTAAAAGAAATTTTAAGTAATTCTATAATAATTTAACAAAACCAAATCGGTTTACAGAAACGGAAATGTATTTTTTAGGACTTAAAATCACAGGAAATACGACGGTAGATAAAACAGCAAATATAACCAAAGAAAAGAAAGAGACATTCCAAGACAAAATCAAAATCAAAGAGACGGTCCACAAAACAATGAAGCAATACTGGGCTAAATAAAAGGGCACATAGAAATCCAAATTGATAGATAACAAAAATAATAAAACTAAGATCATTATACTTTATATAAAGTATTCTAAATCAAACATTTGAACAGAACAGAAAGCTTTAACTACTGCTTAAGTTTAAATACAGTCACTAAAATACCGAAAAATAACGTAAAAAAAAACATTTTTAATAAATAAAAAAACGGAGAGATAACAACCAGTAAAGGTTGAACGGATGTCTAATTTGCTACGTAGCGCAAGTTACTAGCAACCAGTAAAGGTTGAACGGATGTCTAATTTGCTACGTAGCGCAAGTTACTAGCAACCAGTAAAGGTTGAACGGATGTCAAATTTGCTACGTAGCGCAAGTTACTAGCAACCAGTAAAGGTTGAACGGATATCAAATTTGCTACGTAGCGCAAGTTACTAGCAACCAGTAAAGGTTGAACGGATGTCAAATTTGCTACGTAGCGCAAGTTACTAGCAACCAGTAAAGGTTGAACGGATGTCAAATTTGCTACGTAGCGCAAGTTACTAGCAACCAGTAAAGGTTGAACGGATGTCAAATTTGCTACGTAGCGCAAGTTACTAGCAACGCTGATCTATGAATGGGACGGATCTGGGTCATCGAATTATTTCATGAATGGCTGAAGGTAATTGGAAATGTATTTCATTCAAAAGCTCTTTAAATACAACCTTAGTATATTTTTAGATTTTTTACTTCGTTAAAATATCAAAATTTGTAAAATAAATGGTAAAATACTGTTAAATATTAGAAATTATTATGTAATTAGTAAAATGTTCTTTAATAGATACAATTTCATAAAAAAACATTGAAGAATATGGAGTTATTTGGCTTAGTGAGTGAGAATATACAAAATATAATGAATAAAAATAGTGTTTCTTAATCTCACAATTTTTTCTGTTGTAATAGTTTAAAGAAAAAATGAATGAGTTGAAAGAAAATGTATCTAAAAGTAAGAATATGGATAATTTAGAGGAAAATCTTGAAGACTGAAGGACATATTAGGACGGTGATAATTTTAACATCCGTTAAAGGACGGTTGGCATTTGGGAATGGAATTTAATATTTGAGGAAAACTTCTGAAGGACTAAATCGGTTTTTGCTGGTTTGAAAGTGATGGATTCTTCATAGTTTTGGCCGTAGGTTGTTAATTATTAGGGAATTTATTAATTGTTGTATTCCACACGGGTTTAGGTTTTATATCCAATTAGAGATATGAAGGAGGATGTTAGGAAACGCGTAAGTAATCAGTTTTGAACGTCGAAGGACGTTTTTGGTCAACATTTATGTGTGAAATGAGTGAGGGAAGGTTAATATATTGGGATGTAATAAATAGGACAAAATAACCATTTCCGGTAGGGCCGGACGAGAGAACTTACTTGGGGGTTGGGCATTCCTGACTGCTCCACGGCGTTGCTTCTAGGTGCTTAAGTTCTTCAACAGGGCAGCTAAAGCCCATCCTCAGACGTCGCAAGCACTTACTCACTTATATAACACTTGATAACCACTGTCACTTATCACACTTGAGTACAGACAATGCCTGAAGGATATTGGTTCAAGGGAGTGCTGTATAAGAAAGAGACTAAAATCGACCCTCACTGCTTTGAGTCTGTCAGGCTACTGGCTGGTGGGATCCGAGCGGGGGCGACCCTGGCGGCGAGGTGGGGAAACTAGCTTTTTATGAATGGGCTACCCCCACTCTGAAGGCGGCCATTGAGTCCCGACGCCCCCACCACGGGCAGGGCACGTCTCAATGAGAGCCCGGACCGGAAATGTGTAACGCGGACAGTCGGAGAAAGGAAGACGGAGAGAGGGGGGGAGGGGAGGTGAAGAGGCACATTTCTACGTACGTAACAGCAATGAATCGGGAGGGAAAGTCTCTTGCTACTCTACCATTCATGAACAGATAATAAACAAGCAGGTTGTCATATTTGTCCAGGCGCATCTGCAAAAACGCATCAAATACTCGAATGTTGGGAGGAAACAGGCTAATTGTTACGGGAATATCTTCGGAAGAACTGAAATAACAGTGTCATTCGGCTAAGAGATGAAGTCAGATTTTCAGAAAAATCTACATATATTGGTAGGCTTGCCATATTTATGGTGAGTGAAACCGGGACACACTAATATGGTATGGGCATACCAGGGGAGGGGGTTATGGAATAAAAAATATACAAATTAGTAGCAAAATGGTGATTTTTAAGCCTCGCATGTAAGGGGAATGGGAAATCTGGATCCATAAATTGTTAGTCTACCCACTTTTTAAAAATAAAAAAGAATTTTTGATACTTAATTCACTCAAAAAAAAAAAATAAATAAAAAAAAAAAAAAAAATCGCCCACCCAAATAGTAGAGGGGCTGACCTCTGGCAGCGCTAAGCAAGTAGTTTCAGCGTTTGCTCATAGATTACAGTTACAATGCTTCTTACTTCTCTGACACTGTGCATAGCAGTCAAAAATGTTGACTGGAGAAAAGTAATTCATTCTTAAAAACATAAATTCATTACATTTAGCATTGCGTCGAATGGCTGAACAGCCAAGGACTGGCGTTGGATGAAGGAGAAGAAGACTTTTTACATCTTACAGCCGTTTCCGGGACAACCAGGCGGGACACCGGGACAGTCCCGGTCAAACCGGGATATGGCAAGCCTACATCCGGGATATGGCAAGCCTGTATCCGGGATATGGCAAGCCTATATCCGGGATATGGCAAGCCTACATCCGGGATATGGCAAGCCTAAATCCGGGATATGGCAAGCCTATTTCCGGGATATGGCAAACCTATATATTGGGAACGTTTCTTTGGCAGCCTTCTTCAACAATAACAATTTGATATCGAAATGACTGCTCCGAAAAATGATGTAAGCTACCACAAGCTACCGTTTTATCCGTTAATTCTAACGAGTGTAATGGACAAGTGAATGGCTTAAATAAAATATATAATTATAGCAAATTTGTATTATCCATTACTTCTACTGGTAATTGGAATAAAAATACACAGTAAAAGCATGTTAAACGTTTTTTTCAATTTTAGCCGACTTGCTAAGTGTTATGGATTTTTTTCTCCAGGAAGGAAATTTTCCATGGCGACAATCTATGCGGAATAAGCAAACAAAAGTCGGGGGACGGGATGTAGTGCATTTGCCAATGTAAAATGGTTTGTATATGTATGTACATTATATACAGAGTACCCGGAGATCATACGGGTGAATATCTCTCGATCGGATAACGTTAGAAAAAAAAATAAAAAATACTTAATAAATAAACTATTTAATGTTTTCTAGCCTGATTTAAGGTTTTGGGCCTGTTTTCGGAAAATCAAACCATTGGTCATAGACCAAGTGGAACTTAAAAATTTGAAATGGAGACCTATGCCTTTCGACCATTTTATTAGATTTTATAAACTGAATTTAATATGAACCAAATTTCGAATCGGTCTATCATACTGATCACCAGCCATGGGCGTATATAAGGGGGGAGGGGCTGAGGTGTCTGCAGCCCCCTCCCCCCGATGTTTTGTATTGTTGAGAACTTTTCATGTAAAAAAAAGCCTATAACAAAGAAATATTTCTTCTACATTTACCCTGGTGTACTCGGTGACCAGAGGACCTTAAAACTCACCATTTTACTCAAAAATATTTAAAATTTTCCCTACACCCCAAATGCCTAGGAACTACCAGCCCCCCCCCCTCCCAAAAAAATTATTTTCTATATAAGCTAGTGGTACCAGCGAATAGTGGCTAAGAAGAGCCAAACTTTATATCCTCCATGAAGGCAGGCAGTTTGAACATGATTTCATATTCACCAACCACTGGATGTAGTGTATAGGCATGGATGTAGTGTATAGGGCATGGATGTAGTGTATAGGCATGGATGTAGTGTATAGGCATGGATGTAGTGTATAGGCATGGATGTAGTGTATAGGCATGGATGTAGTGTATAGGCATGGATGTAGTGTATAGGCATTCTTGATTTTTTTTTATAATTAAAAATAGCTAAATGCATAGTTTCTTTTTTATTTCATTTAGTGCCATAACATTGTTTAAAACCATTTATTTCAGTTTAAAAATCCATTAAAATCGGAACTTATCGGAAGGCATAGGTTCCCATTACTAACTTAGAAGTTTGACTGGCTTCATGTTTGTTTTTTTTTTTTTTTTTTTAACAGACCGAAACTTTAAACTAGGCTTGAAAATATTAAATATGTATTTTTTTTTATTACGTCATTCGATCAAGAGATATTCCGCCGGGCCATCTAAAAAGGACACCCTATATATACACACAAATTTGAACGAGCAGATTATTCGTGACTTTTGGATTATGATACGTCGAAATTTCTCGTCGCCTCCTGAACATTGCGTCATCAGGTCGACATCAAAAGCGTGTTTTCTCCGACTTTATAACTAATAATAATAATATCTTACTCTAGCTAAATAGTAATAGCTATCAGGATGTTGTATAAGTAATATCTTACTCCAGCTAAATAGTAATACCTATCAGGATGTTGTATAAGTAATATCTTACTCTAGCTAAATAGTAATACCTATCAGGATGTTGTATAAGTATTATCTTACTCTAGCTAAATAGTAATACCTATCAGGATGTTGTATAAGTAAACAGGAAGTTGTAGATAGTCCACGTAGCTTGAGCGCAGAAATAGTTCCACAGGGGTAGCGTCAGCATAAACTACAGGTTCGAAGTGACATTATCTCGTAGCTATTAATAAATTTAGTCGTTAGAAAAACACATATTTCTGAACTACACGTAACAGTATACGTTTTCATTCCACTCAATATATTAAAATGAAAATGTCCAATGGCTGGGGGTATCGAATATTTGCGCAAAAGTGTAACTGCGGTGACGCGACAGGAAATCGATTTTGGCGGGAAAGTTTGATGGGATGACACTTTCATGATATTTCAAGATAAAAAGCTAAGTTTTTACAAACCATATGTACCATTTCTTCCAGTGACGGAAAATTATATGTATGTAACACTGAGGTATACCTCTCAGCTAATGACCATAGCCTTCTGTCTTTTTGAACCAACTTGAAACTAGAGAATAAAAAAACAACAACAGTATTTTGACATTCACTCACTCGTTAATCATAAAAAATATAAGATACTTATAATAAGCGATATAATAATATTATAGCGAATAAGACCTTTTATTTATTTATTTATTTATTTATTTTTTTTTTTTGTATACTTTATTTCCTCCTGCTAATATTGTTTTCGTCATTTGTTTAAGAACTGTTAAAATTAATTTAAATTTTATAGTCAATGTGTTAATGACACAGAATTTTAGGACGGAGGCTACCAACATTTCGAGCCACTATAGGTTTTATGTCTTTATTTGTTTCTCAAGAAAAGCCACCATCCCTAGTGGGAATCGAACCCGTGACCTTAGGAAGAGAATGCTCACGGCCACCCGGCCTCCACAATTGTTAATAACGCGATTTTAGAACATCTGTAATCGCCAAAGACGCGATGAAATTCAATAAAGAAATAGAACAAATTCTTGAAAAAGACCTGCTCCTTGAAAACCGATATCCTGACCATGGGCGTATATAGGAAATAATTTCGGGGGGGGGGGAGCTGGGTTCATTTGCGGGGTATGGAATACTAACAATCTAGAACTTGGAATGGTAAAAGTGAAGTTTCACGCCCTCAAAACCGATTTCTTTCAAATTTCGTACAATAACGTATTTTGATGCACTAAACACGAATACGTTAAAAAAAACCTTCGCATTTAACTAGGAAAGAAGTTATTAAGCACTAAAGTTAACAGAATAATTAATAGAATTCTATTAATTTTAGCGAGTTGGATTGACTGGGGTTTTGTTATCTTTTTGAGCGAGCGTCGCGAGCGGAATCGCATAGCACGTAGGCCCTTAAGCGACAGGTGACGACGGGTGAGGATGCCCTTAAAATTAACAATATTTTTGAATAAATGGTTTCTGAACTTTTCAAACGAGAGTTCTCTGTTTCCCAATGTTACATATCTGCGCATGCGCGTGTTTACAAATACGCTGTTGACGCCTAGTTTTATAACCTTCCTAACAGTGAACTTTAGTGCTTAATATTATATTCTATTAATTTTAGCGAGTTGGATTGACTGGGGGTTTGTTATCTTCTTGAGCGAGCGTAGCGAGCGGAAACGCATAGCATGTATTCCTTAAAGTCTTCATTTATGCCTTAAAGTCGTCACAAATTTAGTTGTTAACATTAGCTCTCATAACACGCATAACAGTGAACTTTAGTGCTTATTACTTCTTTCGTAGTTAAATGCGAAGGTTTTTTTGTTAACGTATTCGTGTTTAGTGCATCAAAATACGTTATTCTACAAAATTTGAATGAAATCGGTTTTGAGGGCGTGAAACTTCAATTTTACCCTTGGAATAGTAAACCAACTAAAACGCTATCCACAAAAACATTATTTTTCCTGGTGAAGATGGAGATAGTTAGCCGTTGCAGAGATACGAAGACAAGGCATAGTTGGGATTCGGCTAGGAGAAAAACGTCAGACTTTCAGGAAGAAATCTGTATTTGGACGTTTCGGCTGCACATTGGCAGCCTTCTTCAGCTAAAAAATACAACTTATAAGTAAAAAAAAATAAATATACAACTTGTAAGTTTTTTTTACTTACAAGTTGTATATTTATTTTTTTTATTTATAAGTTGTATTTTTTAGCTGAAGAAGGCTGCCAATGTGCAGCCGAAACGTCCAAATACAGATTTCTCCCTGAAAGTCTGACGTTTTTCTCCTAGCCGAATCGCAACTATACCTTGTCTTCGTATTATTTTTCCTGGACTAAGTGATCTTATTAAATTTTTGAAGGTTTTTATGACACATTTTCAACGATGAAATCAACATTTCGGTGGAACTGCAGCCCTCTCATTATATACGCCCCATGATTTTAACATCTTCACTCTTATTCCTGACTGCTGTTGGTATACCTACTTCTAGATTTTAACATCTTCACTCTTATTCCTGACTGCTGTTGGTATACCTACTTCTAGATTATGTACTTTTGCTTTTTCTTAAGATACTTTGTTCTTCTTTTCCTTCTCAATTCCTCTCACTGGTCCAGCCTCTTGATTTCTTTTCGGACTCCTTTTCTTAGATCCTTCATTGTTATTAGTTTCTTGAGAAACATTTGGTTTTCCTGTTGAAATCATGCACGACCTTGTTTTATCTTATTAATCTCGAGAAATTTAAACCAAAATCTAATTATCAGGTTTCAGAAGTCCAAGAGAAACAATATTATTTTCGAGAAATTAATAAATGTAGTCTTAAGGGGTAATTCGATCAAAATCAAAGTGATTTTCTTGAAATTATAAATAACAACTAAATCAATATTTTTCAATTCTTTATATCAAACGTTTTCTATGGGATGTTAAAGTATCCAAACAAATACGTTTAAATTCTTTGAAAAAAAAAGTCTGTCAAAAGGAAACACTCTTTTTTCACGGGCGATAGTCTGCAGGCGGAAATTTTTAATCTAGAACGAAAAACTAAAATTATTTCGAAAGAAGAAGGTTAAATCTAGTAAAGTGCGTAGGAATTTTCAGAAATACCAATTTTTTCAAAAATGGTGAACAATTATTCATTTTCTATTAAAAAATCCGTCGAAAATCGGTCATAAAATCGTTATAATTCCATGAATCGAAAAAACCCTACGTACTTTTCTAGCAAATATCATGAGGAAGGTGCAGTTAAAATTTGAAAATTGAAGACACCAGAGTATCGCCCAAATTGAAAAACATAGTTTTGAGAAAACGACTTTAAAGTTTAATGTTCTGAAATGTTCTTGTCTTTCCTACTTAATTTTTTTTATACTTTCTTGTAATAAAGATTACAAAAATGGGTTTTAATTTGGAAATGTATTAAAGGAGGAAGAACAAAAAGAAATTTACCAACTAAAAAGGGACCAATCGAAGCTCGTTAAAAAAATTATCTTAAAATCAGCACCGCGTTCACTCGAGATCGGGCTTTCACTCGGAAAATCGTACTTTTTGCCTATTTACAATTTTTTTCTTCGCATAAACACTCTCGGATATCATTTTTGATTAGTTGAGGAAGAATTTTAGCACTTAAAAAAAATTTGTAAAAAAAAAAGTTACAAGGTAGTATTACTCCTTAAGGAAATGGATAAAATAGTTTTTTGTTTTTTTTTTTTGCTTGAAAACTTGTCTACTTATTTTTTTCACAGAGACTTGTATTGTAAGGTCTTCTTGTATGTTTTACATACAAAAAATTATTTTTTCAGAGCTAACAATTTATTTTTAAGTTTTTTATGACACATTTTTGCCGATTAAATCAACATTTCTGGGGGCTGCAGGCCCCCTTATATACTCCCATGATCCTCAATTTCGACAGTACAAGAAGTCTTCAATTGACTCCAAGATGGAGCTGGTAGCTTGAAAGGCTCCGAATGTAGAGAGAGAGGGAGCTATTTCTGTCCGATCCATGGAGCTCACTAAGGAGTTCCTGACATAGAACATACACACACTTCCGGCCAACGGATTTAGCTGGCAGCCTCCCCTAGCTCCTGACGTCATTCCCGGTCTCTTATTTACTGTGTTTCCCTTTCCGTTCGACGCTGAAGAGGGGAACTGTTTGGAAAATCCGCTCCGACCAGGTGTTCCTCAGGGTGTACTGTTTGATCATATATATTTAGCCTCGCAGCGTGGAAAAACTGTACAGAACTTCCTCCGGAAACTCATAAAACGAAGGAAGGAAGTTATTTTTTAAATGTACGATCCATGTGCTGTCGATTCGCCTTAGGAACGGACATATATGAAGACCCGAGACGACCCACCACTTTGCATCAAATTAAATGGTGATGAAATGAAAAACTAAGAAATTAGTAAATTAGATGGGAATATACAGGGTGATGAAGGTCAAAGTAACCTAACTTCAGGAGGTTATTCTGGACATCATTTCCAACAAAAAAGTTCATTTAAAATATGGTCCGATTCCAAGTGGAAAAGGAGCTATGTCCAATTTTCTGTTTTTTTTAAGTTAGACATATTTTTTATTGAATAAGAAAGAATTGCTCGAAAACCGTTGAAGATAATTAAATTCTAATTATGCCACCATAAAATAGACAAAATTTCCTTCAAGAAAACAGTGATTTAATTCACTAAACCTATAGATAAAAGATATTTCTGGACTTCCGATAACGCACTTCTTTTTTTCTCGATGAATCAGTGGTGTTTCGCATATTTTTTCCTCAGCCCCCTAACGGACTACAGATTCACTACTTACTGGAAAACTTCTACATTTAGTTAGCATTAAATCTATGCAAATGAAGTGGAAGTTTATTTAGGGATAGGTTGAACGATTGGTTCATGTGGAATGTAGTTTTGTTTCTTTCAAATACCTTGTGAGAAGAAATTATAAATTATTCATTATTTATTGGTTAAACTGTGGAACCCATTTTCCAGTCCGGATGCAATAAAAAGTAACTAAAACAATTATTGGAAAAGTTTTTCATTTGAGAGATATTTCGCATTTTGTGTTATCCAAATTTTTCTTGATTTACCATTTTTAATTTGCCTGATGTATTTGGCACTCATGATTTGACAAGTCAATGTATATATAATTAAAAATATGTTTGATGTTATTTTTCGTCGCTGGGATAATACTTTTAGATGGAACGGCATTTTTCTCCAGCGGTGGTACTCCTCCTCACTTCTTCCCGGAATATTTCGATGGATTCATCTCCATCTTCTTCAGCCAGGTACTTGTTTCTTCCTCGGTGGTAGCCAAGGGAATGACATTTTTCTCGGAGGAGCCCAGATCGAGAAAAATGTCATTCCCTTGGCTACCACCGAGGAAGAAACAAGTACCTGGCTGAAGAAGATGGAGATGAATCCATCGAAATATTCCGGGAAGAAGTGAGGAGGAGTACCACCGCTGGAGAAAAATGCCGTTCCATCTAAAAATTAAAAATATGTCAACCTTATAAAAAAAAAAGAAGAAAATTGGACATTACTTCTTTTCCACTCGGAATCGGACCATACTTTAAATGAACTTATTTGTTGTAAATGATGTCCAGAATCACCTCCTGAAGTTTGGCTACTTAGACCTGAATCACCCTGTATAATAAGAAGAGCAAGTTAAGATAATCGTTCATTTTTACTTGACGCTGTCTATAGAATATTTAGTGGGTTTTAAAAAAGACGAATAAGATTATTAGAGGCTTATTCATTTTCCCGTTGCTTGGAAATAAAATGAGAAGTTTGATTACGTGGCTAATAAAAAAATCAGTGGCTTATAATTTCTCATTGTTTTTATTTTTTTATTTTTTTTTAACGGCGCATCAACTATTTGGCTATTAGCGCCCATTGTTTTTATTACTTTTAATTATTCTTTTTGGTGATTTGGTTTGTTTTTCAACCCAAACGTTCAAAATATAGATTTTTTGGGATAAGCAGACGTTTTCTGCTGGCCGAATTCCAACCGTTTCTTGATTTCTTATCACCTGAACGAATACCTTCATCACATCATCCAAAAGGGAACAAGCAAGGGAAATTACGAACGGCATGATTCATGAATCAACAGAACCGTATTAGGGTACCTTACAAATAGAACATGTCGGTGAAGCTTTTAACCTAGAACATCAACAAAACACAAACCACTTAGGAGAAGAGCAGTTCATGAGTCAGGCAGGAAACAAATACCACAGCGAGGAATAGGTGATGTTGGAAAGAAACATTGATGTCACTCCATCCGTAAAAGGGGAAACGATAAGGTTAAAAGTGATATGTAGTTTCTACAAAATGCAGGCGTAAGTTTTTTTTTTTTTTTTTTTTTGTTTTTTTTTTTTTTTTTTTTTTTTTACAGCACGTGGTCGGTCACCCATTCAGGTACTAAATAAAATAATGATTTTTATTTTTTAAATAAATATTTATTCTTATAATAATAAAAAAAAAATCAGTCCCATAACAGGCCACAAGGGCCCTGAGGGGCAGATACTATAGAGGTATCTGACTCATGACCATACGGCACACTAGGGAGATATTTTTGTCAGTACTATGCTCCGGCCGCCTGATTTTCCCCTTTGATGCTTTGACTGATACGTTCATTAACACCGAGGTACCCATTAATATATTAATTAAAGGCTGGGCTGGCCTAGGGACGGTCAGGGAGGACGAATCAAACCCATGAACGAAGACCCTAGAAATTAATAATCTTTACTGCTTGCTTGGGATTTGAACTCTGGTCCTCCAACATACTAGTCCAGTGCTCTACCACTGAGCTAATCTCGCCCCCTATTCTTCTAATAGTTCAGCTATAATTTTTAAAGGTTTTTTTTTTATAATACGTTTCATTTTCTGATTGAATTTATCTTGGTTTGTATATTTTAAATTGTTTTCTTTTCGAAATTATATATTTGTTTCATGTTTATATTAAAATTTAATTGATTTCTAAGAGGTAATGGTTATCTAGCAGGATTTTTAAGAGTTTACATTGATTCTCCTTCGGTGAGCCAGGATCGATAAGTTTAAGGCTGCACCTACATTTGGACCCGTATATCTGTCGATCCGATGCGATATCGGTTGACCGACAGCAGCCAACGTGAGTGCCTACTTTGGTCCCGACCCGATCCGATCTAGTCACAGCTCGTCAGCAATGAACTCGTATTGAAGTGAAAATTAGTAATTAATTTAAGAAATACCACCTAATAAGCATAGCATCTTATATGAAGGGGCTTGGAATATGACATACGCTCTGAGCCAATTTGCTCCAGCGTTTTGGGCTATACTGTCATAAATGGAAGCACAATCCGAAACGCTTGAGCAGCTGTTGGTATTTTCTTAGGGAGAAACCAGTTCCGGTCAGATGGTTTGAAAGGAGAGGGATCGAGAAAGGGAGTCAAGAATTACTACTGAGGGAGACAAGAGGACGGCACTATGGTTTGATAGCTAATTTTCCGTTCTAAAAAGACTGGCCAAACGTGACGGTCAGAAGTTGAAGTGGGGGGAGAAGGACTCGAAGAACTAATCCGGTGAAATTACTGTTTCATTCCAGAGAAATTGGGGGTAAACAACTATCCAATGGAAAAAATTTGAGGCAAATTTCAACAAATTGATACGAGGAAATGCAGAAATTCTCCAGACTACAATTATTGATTTGCAGGCATCGCATTTGTAACAGAAATGTGCTAAAGAAATATATATACTGATCAGACGTGTATTATCTAAGGCGTCGTTGAAACTGGAGCGATACACGATATATCGTAAGCGATTTCGCGCGACGATTTTTAGCAAGGAAGGTAAATCGGTTACAGAGGGCGATAAATCGGTGCAATCTGCGGGATAATAATATGATGGGAACACAATTCTCACTACTTCAGTTGCAAATATGAGCTGAAGTGAGGAAGAGGTTCCAGTAGCTTACTGGTTCAGAGGTAGGATGAGAAGGAAATACTGGCAGCATCCCTACAACCCTAGCAACGAGCAGTAGTATAGCTAGGCTCTTGTATCTAGTGGCTTACTGGTTCAGGCGTAGGATGAGAAGGAAATACTGGCAGCATCCCTACAACCTCAGCAACGAGCAGTATAGCTAGGCTCTTGTATCAAGTGGCTTACTGGTTCAGGCGTAGGATGAGAAGGAAATACTGGCTGCATCCCTACAACCTTAGCAACGAGCAGTGTAGCTAGGCTCTTGTATCTAGTGGCTTACTGGTTCAGGCGTAGGATGAGAAGGAAATACTGGCTGCATCCCTACAACCTTAGCAACGAGCAGTATAGCTAGGCTCTTGTATCTAGTGGCTTACTGGTTCAGGCGTAGGATGAGAAGGAAATACTGGCTGCATCCCTACAACCTTAGCAACGAGCAGTATAGCTAGGCTCTTGTATCTAGTGGCTTACTGGTTCAGGCGTTAGGATGAGAAGGAAATACTGGCTGCATCCCTACAACCTTAGCAACGAGCAGTAGTATAGCTAGGCTCTTGTATCAAGTGGCTTACTGGTTCAGGCGTAGGATGAGAAGGAAATACTGGCTGCATCCCTACAACCTTAGCAACGAGCAGTAGTATAGCTAGGCTCTTGTATCAAGTGGCTTACTGGTTCAGGCGTAGGATGAGAAGGAAATACTGGCTGCATCCCTACAACCTTAGCAACGAGCAGTATAGCTAGGCTCTTGTATCTAGTGGCTTACTGGTTCAGGCGTAGGATGAGAAGGAAATACTGGCTGCATCCCTACAACCTTAGCAACGAGCAGTATAGCTAGGCTCTTGTATCTAGTGGCTTACTGGTTCAGGCGTAGGATGAGAAGGAAGGAAATACTGGCTGCAGCCCTACAACCTTAGCAACGAGTAGTATAGCCTGGGCTCTTGTATCTAGTGGCTTACTGGTTCAGGCGTTAGGATGAGAAGGAAATACTGGCAGCATCCCTACAACCCTAGCAACGAGCAGTAGTATAGCTAGGCTCTTGTATCTAGTGGCTTACTGGTTCAGGCGTAGGATGAGAAGGAAATACTGGCAGCATCCCTACAACCTCAGCAACGAGCAGTATAGCTAGGCTCTTGTATCAAGTGGCTTACTGGTTCAGGCGTAGGATGAGAAGGAAATACTGGCAGCATCCCTACAACCTTAGCAACGAGCAGTATAGCTAGGCTCTTGTATCAAGTGGCTTACTGGTTCAGGCGTAGGATGAGAAGGAAATACTGGCTGCATCCCTACAACCTTAGCAACGAGCAGTGTAGCTAGGCTCTTGTATCTAGTGGCTTACTGGTTCAGGCGTAGGATGAGAAGGAAATACTGGCTGCATCCCTACAACCTTAGCAACGATCAGTATAGCTAGGCTCTTGTATCTAGTGGCTTACTGGTTCAGGCGTAGGATGAGAAGGAAATACTGGCAGCATCCCTACAACCTTAGCAACGAGCAGTATAGCTAGGCTCTTGTATCAAGTGGCTTACTGGTTCAGGCGTAGGATGAGAAGGAAATACTGGCTGCATCCCTACAACCTTAGCAACGAGCAGTGTAGCTAGGCTCTTGTATCTAGTGGCTTACTGGTTCAGGCGTAGGATGAGAAGGAAATACTGGCTGCATCCCTACAACCTTAGCAACGATCAGTATAGCTAGGCTCTTGTATCTAGTGGCTTACTGGTTCAGGCGTAGGATGAGAAGGAAATACTGGCTGCATCCCTACAACCTTAGCAACGAGCAGTATAGCTAGGCTCTTGTATCTAGTGGCTTACTGGTTCAGGCGTAGGATGAGAAGGAAGGAAATACTGGCTGCAGCCCTACAACCTTAGCAACGAGTAGTATAGCCTGGGCTCTTGTATCTAGTGGCTTACTGGTTCAGGCGTTAGGATGAGAAGGAAATACTGGCTGCATCCCTACAACCTTAGCAACGAGCAGTAGTATAGCTAGGCTCTTGTATCAAGTGGCTTACTGGTTCAGGCGTAGGATGAGAAGGAAATACTGGCTGCATCCCTACAACCTTAGCAACGAGCAGTATAGCTAGGCTCTTGTATCTAGTGGCTTACTGGTTCAGGCGTAGGATGAGAAGGAAATACTGGCTGCATCCCTACAACCTTAGCAACGAGCAGTATAGCTAGGCTCTTGTATCTAGTGGCTTACTGGTTCAGGCGTAGGATGAGAAGGAAGGAAATACTGGCTGCAGCCCTACAACCTTAGCAACGAGTAGTATAGCCTGGGCTCTTGTATCTAGTGGCTTACTGGTTCAGGCGTTAGGATGAGAAGGAAATACTGGCAGCATCCCTACAACCCTAGCAACGAGCAGTATAGCTAGGCTCTTGTATCAAGTGGCTTACTGGTTCAGGCGTAGGATGAGAAGGAAATACTGGCAGCATCCCTACAACCTCAGCAACGAGCAGTATAGCTAGGCTCTTGTATCAAGTGGCTTACTGGTTCAGGCGTAGGATGAGAAGGAAATACTGGCTGCATCCCTACAACCTTAGCAACGAGCAGTGTAGCTAGGCTCTTGTATCTAGTGGCTTACTGGTTCAGGCGTAGGATGAGAAGGAAATACTGGCTGCATCCCTACAACCTTAGCAACGAGCAGTATAGCTAGGCTCTTGTATCTAGTGGCTTACTGGTTCAGGCGTAGGATGAGAAGGAAATACTGCCTGCAGCCCTACAACCTTATTCAAGCAATATTCAGGATGTTTTATCGAATGAATCCTGAAAACTTTCATTTTTTTGAAAAGTAAGTGTCACTAACCCTTGAAAAAAAAGATACCCACTTCAGAAAGGCTATTTCTCAAGATGAAAAACTTTTAATTACTATAAGGTAAGTAGATATGAGAATGAATACAATATGAAAAAAATAGGGGTCTCCCGTGGTCTAGTGGCTAGAGAGCTAAATTCATAAGCGGGAGATGGTGGGTTCGATCCCCACCTGCGCGCCGCGGCGCCAGAAATTTTCTCATCTTAGGGCTCGCTGAGAATATTTCTGGCTGCACCCTGGATGTCGGCGCTAATAGCCAAGATTTGTTGATGCGCCGTAAAAAAAAAAAAAAAAAAAAAAAAAAAAAAAAAAAAAAAAAAAAATAGAATATAAATAATATTTAGCAGTTTGATGTTTGTACTAATATTTTTTGCAAATTGTGCAAATCAGTTTCCCTATCTTGCGACAGTGGAGTAAGGAAATTGAACGCCGAAGTCGTTGCAATATTGTTCATACGAGACTTGGGTTTGGAAGGTGTCATGATGGGGTGACGAACTCCATACAGGAGGGTTGGAGGTAACAGAAATACTGGATTCCATATTCTCTCAATCATAGAATTGCCTTCTCTTCTGCCTGACATGTTCTCAGCTTGAAATATCGTACGAAACTAATCGTTGAAGAGACCGACAAGCGGCACTTCGAGAGATATGTCGCTCGCGATATGTTGTGCAATCGCGCTGCTATGAACCTTTACTATCGCCTCCCGTTACATTTTAACTATTTTGTTTGTGCGTGTCGCGAATCGCATATCGCTTACGATATACCGTGCATCGTGTATCGCTCCATTGTCAATGGATGTGCGTACATTTGTCCCGACCCGACACAACCCGATCCGATGGCCACCAATTCTCGGCCGTTCAAACTTGAACGACGACGCAAAATGGCGCCAAACCAAATGTTTTGTTTCAAAAAGGTCTGCAGTCTCTACTCTCTACTATTGGTGTCTCAACTCCTCTTTCATACTTTTCTATTTTTTGCCAAAATTGTGGCCACCCAAGATCGAAATGTAGATCCTATCTACAGTAACCTTTTACAAAACGATTCCACGGCCTTGAGGATAGTTTATATTGCATATAAGACAAGATGGCAACGGAAATAACATTCCCCATTCGATATAGCTACGGGAGAAATCCGGATTCCTGACTAAAAACAGTTCTTTGATGATGTCGTAAAGTTTCCTTTTTAGTGATGAGTCCAAATCTTCAGTCAGCCTCCATAAACAACACGACCGTTTCTGGAGTATTATGTTTGGCGTTTCGAATTTTTCTCAGTCCTTGTTTGTTTTTTTTTTTATTTATTTCATCACAGCATTCTTGGCACTTCTTATCGGATATCTTAAGGCGATATTTATGCTCGGCCCATTTTATTATGATTGAACCGGTGGCAAAAATAATAGGAATAAACATAAAAATAACCATGTTATTTATTTATTTTTAATTAAAAAAGGAATAAAAGTAAAAATGAAACAATAAAATATGAATATAACATATTCCTTAATTATTTATTTTATTGAAGGGTTTCGCATCTACGGCAAGAAGCCATAATTCATATCTTTAAATGCATATTTCACTTACATAACATTTACAAGACATAAATGTTGTTTACATTCAAATTTCATAAAGTAAATTGGGTCTTTTTGCGAAGACCACATCCAGTTACTTTTGAAGTAGCAGTAGTGATTGTATCAGTGATTCAGCGCATGCGCATAACTCCTTTGCCTTCCTATTGGAGGATTCCGATGACCAATTGATTTGGTTCTAGCTGGGAGTAAAGTAACCTTCAACAGTGAATTAGCTTTTGTTTATGAAAAAGCTCTGCTTATGTTAGTGAGAAAAATTAGTCTTTTACAATTAGTTCGCGATGTTCCTGACAAATAAAAAGGGATTGGTTTCTTAATCGGAAAAATTAATGGAATCCTATTAATTTTGGCGAGTTGGATAGACTAGAGTCGGTGAAATTAATGTAATTCTATTAATTGCGAGTTGGATTGACTAGGGTTTTGATATCTTCTTGAGCGAGCGGAGCGTAGCGTAGCGAGCGGAAACGCATAGCATGTTATGCCTAATAAATGTAAAATATGCAAAAAAGAGAGAGAAAAGGACTAAAATATGTTTGTTTACAAATAACGTTGTTTGTTATCCTTCATAACCTGCAAAACAGTCAACTTTAATGCTTAATAACTTATTTCATAGTTGAGAGAATTGATTTTCATCGTCTTAACCTTTTTATTAATAAATATTGCTTGCCATTATCTAATATGAATTATAACCGTAGATAACGAGTGAAGAAGTAGTAGATAACCAGCAAAGAACTTATAAGCTAATCAGTAAGCTTATCAGCGAGTACGAGTAACTGTTATAAATCACTACTGCTACTTCAAAAGTAACTGGATGTGGTCTTCGCAAAAAGACCCAGTAAATTTAGGTATATGTATGTATATATATATATATATATATATATATATATATATATATATATATATATTAGCTTTTTGAAGCTGAAGTGAGTTATGCACATGCGCTGAATCACTGCTGTAATCACTACTAATACTTCACAAGTAGCTGGAAGTGCTCTTCGCAAACAGACCCTGTTTTTCTTACCACAAACCCAACTAATCCTTGAATTCATGTTATTTTTCCCCGACATATTCAGTTCCTTTTTCTCATTTAGTCTTTACTATTTCCTTGTATATTTACAAATAATTCCGTACTCCTGTAATTTTTTCGTTTGGTAGAATTAGTGTTTTTGAAGTCTGATGATACACAGCTGCCACCTTTTGGAGTGACAAGATTAATTCTAGGGAACTTCTGGAACATAAACGTGATCAGGAGCGGAAAGGGATGTACAGGAAGAGCTTCCTTTCTGTGAAACCTTTCACACCATCCGGCAATCGGAACAATCGTACGCAACTATCCGGTCCTAGGGGCCGAATTGAATTCAGACAATGGATGCCAGTCACAGGACCCCCTTTGACAAACGAGACAGCCGGACGAGTACAGAGAGTGTGAGTGAGGATGAGTGAAAGAGAGAGAGAAGGAGGGAGAGTGAGAGAGAGAGAGAGAGAGAGAGAGAGAGAGAGAGAGAGAGTGAGAGAGAGAGAGAGAGAGAGAGAGAGAGAGAGAGAGAGAGAGAGAGAGAGAGAGAGAGAGAGAGGGTGAGGATGAATCGACAAAGTCCACAAAGGGATATAGTATTCCGGTGGCAGTGGAGGGAGAGAAACAGTGTTGCCAGTAGCCCGGAGCTATTGGCAACACTGCTTCCCTCCTCCCACCGGCTCGCCATGAATGAACCGGCTCCCCGAATTTCACTCTCCCCCCCCCCCCCCCCAACCAATTCAGAAGGCAGTTGAGAGGATGTGTGCTGCGGGGCTGTCGCATTCCTATCTATACCTGCCTCCTTGGGGCAGCTGCTCAGGACGACACAATCGATCGGGCCGGATGCGCCAATAACTAACGCCTGGAGCAGGAAGTCGCATTGTCGGAAGAAGATTTGGGCAGCTTATCCGTGCACTAAAGAAAACTAGAATGACAGTTCATTAGGATTAGTAGACCCCAAAGTACATTAGTAGACCCCAAAGTACATTAGTAAACCCCAAAGTACATTTTTTAGGGAATGATTAACGGGTCTGAAACGTGAACATTTGTCATTGGTACCTCCGAACATCATAAGCTGGTGTTTACCTTACAAGGGTAGGGAGAAAACGAGCTAATATCAAAGTAATCATCTTTTGATAGTTGATCGATGTATGGAGGTATAAAAATTATTTTAGGGCCCCTGAGGTCTAAGTAACAAACGCAAAGTTTTGAGGAAAATAGATTCAAAGATGAACATATCACACTAGTATTTCTAAAGTGATACAACTCAAAATAAAACTCAATTGAAAATGTGTCACTCTTGCTTATGCAGGGGCTTTAGGATTCAGACTGGAAGAGTGATAGAAGTACCCTCTGGTGAACAAGCTCTGAAGCTAGGTACATGCAGTTTTGATGGTTGATAAAGATATATTTAACATGTCTTTCATAGTCACAGCTATGACGGGGTGAATAGAACCGATTTTTGAGTTGTGTCACTTTAGAAATAATAGTGCGATATGCGGTAATAGCAAAACCTAGACTTTTACAGTTCCGATCATACTAGTCGAATCCTCAGGTCCTTATCTGTTTATAATCGAAGATTCATAATAGATACATAATGCGGTTTATGATTAATATGCGAATGGATCGGAGAATCCGCACATGGACCCCTTAATTTCCTTCTGGACTTGATATTACAAAAGTGACAATACTCAGGAGAAAACAAGCTAAAAGGTAGTAACTGTAGGAAAATCACTTGGATCTCTTTACCAACCATTAGATTGGTGTTAATAACCCATTCCTGTATCTAACTCATTTTTTTTTCTTCAAAAATTTCACTTAGACCCCTTGACTTCTGAGGCCCTCATTTGATCTCACCGATCCTAACAACGCTAGTAAGGTTATTTTTAAGTTCCCTAACCCAATGGCAAACGTTTTCATCAAATTTCTTGCTCTTGCTCAAAATGATGTTTCGCAACGTGTTGTCGACCGTAAACCGCGACTTGCTCCACGCTGCGGTAATCCTCTTGACTTCCTTCGAGAACCTGAAAACTCCTCCCCACCCCCACAAGTAATATCTGGGTTGCATACCATCCCCGATTGCTCCCTACTCCCGTTCCTGTACCCTACTCCCATTCGCCGATCATAGCCATTCGGAGAACCTCATCGGAATACATTAACTCATACATCAGGACAACTCTTATATGCGCACGCGGTTTAGTTTCACTCCTTATTAGCCCAGGGCGCATCTGTTGCATGGGCGTATATAGGACATAATTTCCAGGGCGGGGGGGGGGGGGGGGACTGAGACCATTTCCGGGGTATGGAAAAATAACAATTTATAATTTGGAATAGTTTTAGGCAACTCAAACGCTATTACCTAAAATAAACTGTTTTTCATCAACTAAGTGATTTAACTAGTTAAAATTATTACAATTAACTGGACATGAAGATCTCGGGAAAAGCTCAATTGCTGATTATGAGGCAAAAAATGCAGTCAAACATCTCACTTGTGACTTACAGCAAATAACTGACAACGATCTGACAAAAACTACAAAACGTACAATAAAACTTACAATAAACTCAGGACAATAAAAAACACAATTGACGAATTGCCTTCTAGTCATCAAGATAACAGACGTGAACAAATAATTCTTGCTAGACTAAGGATTGGACATAACTCACGAATACTTAATGACAAAACAAGATAAACCTATATGCAGTATATGTAACAAAGAACTTACACATACTGACAGACTGCCAAAGACCATGCAACTTGAACATCCCGAATGACATGCAAGAACTCCTAGGCAATGATCGCCAGTACATCAACACTATACTGACCTACCTCAAGAACACAGGGCTATACAACCTTATTTGATGGCAATAAGCACCGTTGACTTAAAAATAACATTATACTTCCATAGATACCAGGTATAATTTAACGGAGAAAGTATTTTAGAGTTAAAATTTTATACAATTACATTAGCTATGCTGATTTCCTATAATGAATGGTTCAGAGGATGCTGTTCTTTGTGTTGATTCCCAATGAGGCGGAACACATCAAATAAAATAAAAAATAATTTTTTTACAATCAAATCAAAATTTTGGGGGCTGCAGCCCCCTTATATACGCCTATGATCTGTTGTACGTTGGATGTTGATATAGACAATAATTGCAGTATACGTAAATCGACAAATTCTCGGAGCATTGCTTTTTTTATCATTTAAAAATTAAAAAACAAAAAAAAAAACAAAAAAAAAAACACGAAAAATCACGTCTTTTTGTACTTCTTTAGTTCATTGGCGTATATAGAAAATAATTTCAGGGGGAAGGGAGAATTTCAGGGGGGGCTGAGATCATTTGAGGGGTATGGAATACTAAGAATCTAGAACATGGAATAGTTAGCCAATTAAAACGTTATTACACCCAAAATAAATTATTTTTTCTGACCTAAGTGATCTTATTTAATTTATTTTTAAGGTTTTTACGTCACATTTTTGCCGATTTTGGGGGGTGGAGGCCCCTCTTTTATACGCCAATGCTAGAGACCTTCTCAAGGCATCACATGATATAATAAGATGTCCTACAAGTTCCATTATTTACAAACGTTAACATTATTCATTTGCAACATAGCAATAAGTAAGATAAAAAGGGTAAAAAATAGAAATTTTTTAATATCAGTTTTTGCGGTAGCACAAAAATTCATTTATGACTCGTCAGAATAAATTATCCATTGATATTACAAAAATCTCAAGTAAAATACAAAAAAAGTGTCGCAATAATTAATTGTATCGTAATAAAATGTTTTGAATGTTGTACGATAAAAAAATATTTTTAATAATTTGGTGTGTTTTTTAGCGCGGTTCCTCCCTCCCCCATAGGGAGGAACCCCGCTTATAAGGTTGATACAATGAAACAATCCGGAAGTGCCGACTAGAAAATTTCGCGTTTCAGAACCCCTAGAGACCGAAAATAACGGTGGTTCAAATTTGTATATATATATATATATATATATATATATATATATATATATATATATTTGTCTGTTCGCTCTGTAGCTCCCAGACGAATGGTCCGATTTTGATGAAATTTGGTACAAAAATCTTTCGTCAAATTTGAAAGGTCAAGTTCGTTAACCAGCAAAATCCGCCTACTGGAAGATGGCGTTTGGGGCGAAATTCGCGCAAAAAAAATCGTAACGCTTACGTTTTTGAGTTCATACGCTTGTAAGTAGTCGTTTTATATGCTTCCTGGGCTAGGAAAACGAATGAAACCATTTTCAAGGCGATAGCTTTAACCGTTTTCGAGAAAATTGAAAAAATAGTTTTTGAATACCGTTTTTGGTTTGGGTACTTAGAATCATGGGATTCAATTGAAAGATTTTCTGCATGTTCTACTTTCATCAAAACTAATATGTTGAAATTTTGGTTACGTTTGGAGTTAAGGAAGGGTTAGAATAAAATATTTTATTAACAGACATAAAAAGTTTTAGTAACTTTGTTTGCTTTCTTTAATATCTCGAAAAAGGTTGAGAATCTTGGTAAACGGAAGAATACCATTAGAAAGCTTATTAAATCCTCTAAAAAAAGGTTCTAATGAAAGTTTTGATTAGGCGATGTCAATCGGAGAAATAAGAGCTTAAAACATTAAAGTAATTGATTGAGAGGAGATCGTTGACCGTTGATGATGCAAGGTAGGGATTGTCGGGGTTCGGTCACTGCTACTTAATAAAACTACATTTTATCATAAAAATGGTTTTATTGTGCCGACGTTTCGGCGGCATCAATTAAAGTAATTGATTTCGCTTATTCGAACTGTTCTTTTTGTCTGTTTTTTATTCCTTGTTATTTTGTAATTGCTTATAGTTGGATATTTTATATGTGCGTGCGTGTTTGTCTATTCAATTTTACTTGTTCCACCAACCGATTTGGGTTGGGCACCCCTGTCTTAAACAAAACCCCCCTCACCATTTATATATATTACATTTTAATGGTAGTAAGTAACTAATTTTCTTAGTTAATCTAGTCTTTTTTTTTTTTTTTAATTGTTGTGCATCGGCAGAAGACAAGGTCCTTAACACGAGTAAATCTAGTTTCATAGCGTAAAGTGATTAGTTTTTGTAAGACATCAACTGTTGGGCTATCTGCAACGTAAATATGTTTTCACAGTCACCCATTCAGGGACTGGCCACGCCCGACGTTGCTTAACTTCGGTGATCATAGGGAACGTGTACATAACCGTTCGATGCCTTGTAACGTAACATTATTAAGTTTTAGCAGAGAGATTGTCTTAATATTATTATATAAGAAGAAAATTAAGGATCCGTTACTTCTTGGTTTTATTTAGCCTTTTACCCTTCCCGATGACGTCGATTGGATGACTCAAGCCGGAAGCACTGGAAGGGACCGGCCCCACGTTAAGGGACCGGCAAATATATATATATATATATATATATATATATATATATATATATACAGGGTGTCTACTACACGAAAAAGTCACGAAAGTCACTAAAATATCACGAAATTGAAAATAGGGTACAAAAAAGTCATGAATTTTGAAGCCATGTCACGAAATTTAATAATAATTGATTAAAAAACGGATGTCAGATTTGTTTGTGATTGTACACATTGAAGAACCCCTATATTTAAATTTTGGGAATATTACAAAAATAAAAAAATGTATTTTAAATTTCGCAAAGACCGACCCTTAAATTTTAAAGATTCACCAATCCGGCCATATTTACCCGATTCCAACTAAACTTGGATGGCCGATAAAGCCCTTAATATGACACCTGTCCTTCCAATCGGGGTGTTTCTACGTGTTCTGGGATGGACGTGACAAGCAAAAACGTTTTATTTTCAGTACCTTTTGATATATAAAAAAAAAAAAAAAAAAAAAAAATCAGTCCCCACAAGGGCCCGGAGGGGCAGATACTGTAGAGGTATCTGATTCTTGACCATACGGCACACTAGGGAGATAGTGTGGTCAATACTATGCTCCGGCCGCCCGATTTTCCCCTTGGAGATATTGAATTTCAAAACGTCACGTTACGTTTTCGCATACCAATTTTTAGTCTCTTCTAATAGTTGAGGCGTTTATATATATATACATATATATATATATATATATATATATATATATATATATATATATATATACATATATATACACACATATATATGATTACAGCGGGGGTCATTTTTATTTGAAGATCTTTTTCACTAGTCATTCAGTTAGGATATATACTTATGTTTTGGTTGGGTTTCCCTTACAGGAAATATGACAACAATATATTCAACACTAATTCTGCAGTTCAAATTCTGATTCATTTATCAAACATTCTAATTGATATGATAAATAGGGTACAGTTAGTTGCGCATGCCCGCAATGCACATGAGCATTCCATGGAATAGAGTTTTGGTGTTATTCGGGTATCACAATGCACGATGTAGTGGTTATTCTCTCGTTTGTTGGTGTTAATTGGGTATTAATTTTATATATATATATATATATATATATATATATATATATATATATATATATATTCGTCTGCTCTGGTAATACTGTCCTCAAAAACAGTCTGATTTTGAGGAACTTTTAAACAAATATAGGTTTTCTAATAGAAATGGACAAGTTCGCAAACTAACTGAATCCGCACCAGAGAACAGCCGAAATACGCGTGCGAAAAATCTTAATACGTGGAGTTAATTAAGAAGCCTTCAGGCAGGTCAAGTTTTGAGTTCTTTTTTTTTTTTTTTTTTTTTTTTTTTTTTTTTTTTTTTTTTTTGTATTTTACCTGGAAACCCAAATAAAACGACATTCAAGATGATGTAGTTAATACCATAAGTGGAAATATTTACAACTTTTATTTCGTACACTGATACAGACTATAAAAATAAGATAAGCAAATTTTGAGTACATTTCGAATGGAGGAAGTATCATAATTAAAATATATATTGCAAAAAATATATTTATCATATATCAGCCGGAAGGCCAACAAAAAATACAAACGAATAAATATGATTAATTCATCCGGGGTAGACCAGCTTCTCACCTATAGCGCCTCTTCAGGAGCTTAACATTACAAAAAATTTTACAGTCTCATTAGGCAAGTCAACCATACATTAAAAGGGCCATGTCACGACTGAAAAATATGACGCTAGTAGTTGAAGGTTTCCTCAAATTTGTGGTCCCTATCTCCTAGCGGTACCATTGAAGATATATTTTAAAAATTATTTTATGAGTGCAACCTCAATGCATGAATATTCATGAAAGCAAGAAGCTCATGATTACAATGTAAATAGTTATACTTTGTAGATTTATAATGTATAATATAATGTGTGTGTGTGTTTATGTATATATATATATATATATATATATATATATATATATATATATATATATATATATATATATTTATATACATAATTTTTACTTAATTTAATTAGGGAGCCACAAATAAATCATTTCATTGGAATTTACTCAGGGATGGTGAACTTCCAAGTCTTTGGTTATGGTCCAATCTTTGTATAGACGGTTCCCAAAAAAGTGCATGCAATTAAAAAAAATTAAAAAATCCAAAAGAGATATTACAAAAAATGATAATGATAAAAAACCTTGATTATTTCTTTGCTTTGTACCTCGCCTCCGTTAATTCCACGTGTTTTAAACAAAACTTATTTGCTATGCATCTACGGCATTTTCCCTCCATTTGCCTTCGGATAATTTTGTAATATTTGTCTAAGGATTGTTTGAATCCATCACAAACCAGCTGTAAAATTTCATTAGAGTAAATGAACATAAAACAATCACAGGTGCGATTGGCATTTATGATACAGTGAAATTACCAGAAAAAAATATATTTTTAGATGCCCGTCATAATTTTGACAACCTTAAATCATTGTAAAGATACTCATGGGTACAAAACGATACATAATCAGTTAGTGGACATGCCCACCAAGTTGTGAGAGATTAAGGCCCAGCGCACTCCAGTTGCACGCGCAACTGTTTTCTGACCTCGGTAATGTATTTCAATGGATAGGTGCACACGACGCAACTGGTTTTTGACGATTTCAAACTAGTCTGAAACAAGTCACATGTTAAGGCCAGGCGTACACAGTGCAACTAGTTTGCAACTCCAGTTGCAAACTGATTTCAGACGTAACTGGTTTGCATCTCAAGTTGCAGAACAGTCCCACTGTGTGCGAAGAGAAGTTTTCTTTCAGTTGCAAACTGGTTTCAGACGCAACTGGTTTACAACTCGAGTTGCAGAACAGTTGCACCGTTTGCCTAGGCCGACTACTCGTCCATAATAGGTTTCAGAATCGACACATTCCTTTTTGATGGAAAAACAGAGAAAACGGGATTAAGCAGATAAACTCCAACTGTGTAGAAAAGAAACCATCGATACACCAACCGACTCACATGAACTGCTTACACATGAAAGTACACAGATTGATTTAATATTAAACCAACTAAAGAAAGAAGAAAAAAAAAAAAACAGTTCCGTAACAGGCCGCTAGTATCCAGAGGTGTAGATACTATAAGTTCCCCTGAAGAGGCACCAAAAGGGTGCGAAACATGCCGATAATAAATGAAGTTCTTATTTTTTTGACCTTCCGCCTATAACGAACATCTGATATAGAGTTATCTGATCCTCCTTGACCATAAGACACTCTAGGAAGATAGTGTGGTCAGTAGAACGCCCCGAACGCCTGATTTTCCACTTTCCAGGTACCCATTAAAAGCTGGGTGAGCCTAGCAGCGATCTGGGATCCTTTCTCCAAATGGCGGCCTTAGATAATAAAATGTTTAATGCGCGCCCGAGTTTCGTATTCAGGTCCTCGAAAAAAGGAGTCATGTGCTCTCCCTCTGTGCCATATCCCCTCAAAAGAAAATCAATGCAAGATTAATGGCAGATCCGAAATGTGGAACACCGATTAAGCAACGTCGGGCGTGGCCAGTACCTGAATGGGTAATCGACCACGTGCCTTTGGTGTAACAAAAGGGTGACAATCTGTAAATAATGGACTAAAAGTTGCTGATAAGTCGTTAAAAAAAAAGAAAATAAAACTTTGGGCAAACTAAACATTGCTCAGAATATCTTCCTGGCGGCCAAGATTTTGCTTAAATGCAATAGTATTCTGGTAAAAAAAAAACCAAACTGATATTTAGCATTTCAATGGCAAGATCGTTTAACAGCAAAATCGGACTATCTTGGAGGTAGTTTTACACCGATCCCAAATTACTAGAGTTCTCATGCCGGTCAGTCCTTCTAATGAGGGCGACGTAGATCAGTGGCAGATCATTCGACACAACTTCAGGAGGACTTGAGTTCAAAACTTGGAGGTGCATATTACCTTTTAGTGTCGTCTTTAAAGAGTTGGATTTGGGGTCCATAGCCCCCCAGCCTTCAATAAATTTTATGGGTACCAAAAAACGGTTCTGAATGGTCAAGGATCAGATACCTCTAGAGTTTCTGCTCCCATGAGCCTCCGTGGCCTACTCCGAGTTTAGAACTCGGGTCCTCCAAAACATGTGTCAAATGTGTCTATCAAAGATCCAAACTCCAAATAAACAATAATATAAGTGTAACCAATAATAATATTAAAAAAACACAATAGATATATAAACGATAATGCATTGTTCATAGATGGCATGTTTTGTTGCAAGGAAAGAAGGCGTGCAGAAGTAGTTGTGTGCACGTCCCAGTGCGTGTGTCCTTGAAAGACTAGACAAGAGGATACGGTCGGACGACTCAGCTGCATAAAGCATTGTGTGGAACCGCCAGGGTACTAAAGTACCTCACTGGGGTACTTAAAAAGTCTAGGAGTGTGACCTTCTGAAGGACACACGAAGGCTTTATGGTCGTCGAGGCGTCCTTTCCTTGACGGATCAACCGATTTGTGTTTCTTGCATTGCGGTCTCTATGTTTATAGTTTTAGCACTTGCCGAAGCTTTTGAGGTTACTCTCATAAAAGAAGTTTGGCCTATACAGTATCTGCCACATCTTACAGTATCTCTGGGCCTGTTAGGGTGTGTGTGTGTGTCTTTTAACAATATGGCCACAGTAATAGATTTTCGCCACGAAATTTGGTACAGGACATACCTATAGCACTTCTTTTACCATCAAAACCGGTCCTTCTGAAGGGGGATTTACTCCGGACCCAAATTGTTATTATGCACCTTGTCGACATCTTTGTTACATTGCAACAATAATCTGTATACACAGTTACCAAATAATGATAACGATATATTGTGAAAATCATCTAAATTACTAATTTATTCCTAACTAAAGTAATCCTTGCAGCTAAACTCTGAGTGCATTGTGGCCAACTAATGATAAAGGTGCATTTTGAAAAAAAAAAAAATCTACCTGGATTGGGGCTTTTCTTCGGAAAAAAAAATTTATTGAGTCAGCTGATCTATAAAAATATAAAATATGTATAAAATAGGGCGTAAACTAATCTTAGTTATGCAGGTACCTACTGCGTGACAAACAAAAAAAAATCAACACCGGCACTTTTTAAATTATTATTTTTTTTAAACCAAAAATTGGATGCGAAATCATGGTGAAAGTAAAATTCAACCATTCGAAAGATCAAATTTCAAAAATTTACATAACTCTGTGAACTAAGGGCTTAATTTCGGAAGAGATGTGTTCGTGCAATTAGAAATATTTTTCAATGTGTTAGTATTTTAACAGTAAAATAAGTTTGCCTATATAACTTGGAAGAAATTCATTATTTAAACACAAAAAATATATTAAAAAAAAAAGAAAAAAGAATTTTGCTGCCATAATGTTTCTGGGTGCTATAAACACAGCTGACAAGAATTAGAATCAGATTTTTTATGAGTGTTTTGGATTCCTATTATCGCTTACCTTCAGAAACACTGGAAGTCTAAAAGGCTAGTTTTGAACCTGATCTCTTGACCCAAAATCGGCCCCGATCGCCATGTGCTCTGAAGTCCCACGATGAAAATCTTGCGACCAGGCAACATATTTCAGGAGGACAAGTGGAGCTGGGCCACGCCCCCATCTGAAGAACAGCAACTATCTGTGCAGTAGGTCGGACGCCCAAAAACGGGCGGTGAAAATGCAACGCTCCGTCGATGAGACGGGAGAACAGTGGCAGGAAGATCGGGACCAGAAACGGGAACAGGCTGTCAAAGACCCGACGTATAAACCAGACTATAAACACAGTGGGATATCTCTGTTCTCAGTATTTGGACCCTTTTAGCGCCAAAAATCTTACCATCTGGCTTTCAGAGATTTAAATTTGCGAAATCGTAGAACCCCTTTATTAATTTAAGTTCTTGAAAAAATAGGATCAAATTAAAATGCTAAATAATAAACTTTGCAAATCATACCATCGATCTGACAGTGATTAACCAGAAATGAATCCGAAGAAATCGAGACAAAAGGCTTAGAGGTCTTAAGCCCCACATGCCTTGGAGTACCGAGAAATGGCAACACTGCTGCTGACTCTGCCAAGACTGTACGTGAGGACGTTGAAAGGTCGAAGGAAGCATCCTCGTTTTAAGTCCTCTCTCGGTAACTTACAACAACGAGCTTCGTCATTTGGCGTACTTCGAAGGCAAAGTTCAAGAACAGAGTTGTCGTGGCAAGTAATTCCATCTCTTTCATTTCAAATTCAACTCTTTCCACTTCAATTCACCTTTCCTCATTGACTTTGGATTAGATTAGAAAAGGTTGAATTTCTTGGGACTATATATATATATAATTCTTTGGGGTAACACAATATATAATGACAAGGGGATACACCGTGCAGGTGATAAGAAGTAAAGGAAATTAGTTTTTCGGAAAAATCATTTCTTTGGACATTTCGGCATACACTTTGGCAGCCTTCTTCTGCAATAAATGCCTAGGTGACGGGCAAGATGTGAAAAATTTCACTCATTGCCACCTAAACGTTATCTTTGGTGTTCCCCTGTCTCTCAGGCATGTATTTCTGAAGATAACTGGTAGGGAGCATGCCTAATCTATTAACACAAGATATTATGTAGCAAGGATGCTCGATCAGCTACCTAATTTCTGAAGATAACTGGTAGAGAGCATGCCTAATCTATTAACACAATATATTATGTAGCAAGGATGCTCGATCAGCTACCTAATTTCTGAAGATAACTGGTAGAGAGCATGCCTAATCTATTAACACAATATATTATGTAGCAAGGATGCTCGATCAGCTACCTAATTTCTGAAGATAACTGGTAGGGAGCATGCCTAATCTATTAACACAATATATTATGTAGCAAGGATGCTCGATCAGCTTCCTAATTTGAATCTGCTAGACATTTCAGTAAAGATTATTTTCTGTCATCGGCGTTTCTAAGGTCGTTTATGACAAATATAATTTCTTATAAAATGTAAGCACCAGGAATTTTTGTATTTCTTCGATATATTTTTCCGAATAAATGAGTAGCCTAATTAATTTATTTATAACAAGAAGAATTGCATTGATGAATGTCCGTATTCGACGGTTTTTGTAATCATGCTGCAATTTCCCTATCATGTAATGTGGCCCTATGTTCAAACAACAACTACAAGATAAAACATTATCAATATGGTTTCAGCTTGGAACAGCTATATTTCAATGCTGATTTAGCGTAATTCGTCTTCCTTTTATCATCATGAAGATATAAAACCCTTGAAACATTTATTCGGATGTAATCATATTAAACCTTCATTTATAGTATAGTTTCATTAAGAGTCAATATTTGATCATTAGGATGTACTTGCACTAAAAGTGGTCAAAAATAAGTACCAATCTGCAATTTTGTGGGTTTATATATAGGAAGCAAATATTACGGCCAGATTGATAATTGGTGGGAGTAAAACCCCCACTCCAAATGGACCTATTCCGTTTTTTTTTCTCGCAAAACATCTTTCTAATCAAAGTCAAGGCATGTCTGGGATTTGGCTAGGAGAAAAAAACATCAGATCTTCAGGCAGAAATCTATATTGGACGTATCGGCTGCACTTTGGGTTACCATGGTTAAATGTCAACATTTAACCATGGTCAACTAAATGTCTTCTCGGTCTTCCTCCCTCCCCCCTAGGCATTCTCTAGTACTGAAGAAGGCTGCCAAAGTGCAGCCGAAACGTCCAATATAGATTTCTGTCTGAAGATCTGACGTTTTTTTCCTCCATCCCTTGACTTCGTATCACCGCAACGGCTAACTATCTCCAACTCATTATGAATCTTTCTAATCAGCGTGGCGCTGTAGTAAACCCCCCAGAAGGACCGATTTTGCTGGTTTACGAACAAGATTGACGCTCGGGAAGATGCAATCGAAATGTAACAATGGAAAGCGAGGCCCTGCGACACGAAACTACCTTTTTTGTTGTGATAATTGATATCTGACGATACAATCGGATTTTGACACTATTTTTATGATTACATTGTGCTCTGATCATTTTTCACTATAAAATATTACATAAAATCTCATATAAGGCACTAGTATTCAAATCACACGTATATTTAATGAACTACATGTAGGTCATAAAGATCTGTAAATATGTAGGTCCATACGCATTTCATAGTTGGTCGAGGAGGATCGGTTGAGTCTTCACCACCATAGTTTTTCCAACTAAATGACGCAATGGGCCTCACAGGACCGCGCGTTCCCGAGTGTTAATCATGTATTATGGGAATCCTAAATGACTTAAATGGGGGCGAGTTTGGCCCAGAAATATATAAATCAACTCATGTTACAGATAATTCTTCATAATACAACATCTCCATACCCACCTAGCCTTGCGAACGGGAAAATCAGGTGGCCGGAGCATACCGCTGACTATACTACCCCTCAAGAGTGCCGTATGGACAAGAATCAAATCAAAGCGATTCGCCCAAAATTCTTTCATGAGTGCAACCTCAATAGCTACATTTCTTGAGAAAGTGCTAAAAGCCCGCATTACTGAATTGCCTCATCGACTAAAGGACCTTCTCCGAAGGACCCCTTGTGAAGTCATGGAACGGGATACGACTTTGAAAGGTCACGTCTCGTCGTACTTCAACCTTACAACACAAGCTCCTCGGGGACAATTTAGGGCAACAAGAGCAACAGCTCGACCTTCGTTTCGTCCTCACCGCATCAGCATCATCGCTTACCGAGCATTAGTCGGAGGACGAGGTTAAGTCACGTACAGCTTTCGTCCGACTCCTCACTTACTCCTTAAGGATGGTAAAAGGAAGAGTGGAACGGATCGGACATGCTGTGTAGGATTAATAGCCACACAGTGGTCTCAAACGCACAATTTCGGTAAAAAAAAAAACAACAAAAAAACAAAAACTTGTAGTTTTTTTTTTATATTAATATGTTTATTTGAAATCTGTACAAATCATTATAAGTACAATAATCAAGATAGATGACACAGATATATGCTATGTATAACGGTAAAAATAAAATTTAAAAAAAAAAACATACAAATTTTGGAAGAAGCTAAACGTTGTTGGCACTTCCGGGACTGTCTAAATAAATATTACAATGATAAGGTCTGGTGAGTAAAATGTCTCGGGGCCACTGTCTCTTAAGCCGCCTGGGAGGATTGTCTGGATGGGATTTGTACGATAAGGGTAGACCTTCGGGATTGGGATGGCGGGACAGTTTTGAGTGGAACATTTGGAAACGGGTTTTTGCAAGGTCAAGGACAAATGAGATGTTAAGGTCATTGTGCAGGGTTTTGTTGGATGCATAAAAAGGGGCGTTAACAATTTTTCAGAGAACTTTGGACTGGAATGCCTGTATTCTGTTGATGTTGGATGGTTTTGCGGATCCCCAGAGTTCAAGTCCGTATGTCCATATTGGTCGAATTATTGTTTTGTATATCAAACTTGTAGGTACTTGAATCCGCTACTGCTATGTACGGTTTTTTTTTTCTACTCCAAATTAACTAATAATAATTGATTTTAATTACATATAACCTCACAACCTAAATGCAACAAGTTCATTGTACATTTTAGTAAATAAGAAATTTCTTTTATTAGCTAGATAGACTTCTTGGGTCCGTTTCAGCTTCAATGCTCTGCTCAATTGCATTGACTGTTGTTTTTAACGTTCCCCGGTGATGTTTTTGTACGGCTGAACGTTACTGGGCTCCGTTAGTCTGGACTTCGCGTTCTTCAAATCCGCCACTTTGAGAACGCTGGAACGAATATCCAGAAGTGTTTACTGGTGGAGCGTGTTCCCCATATGCTTCACACGGCAATGGATATCCATCAGCTGCAAAATAATACTAAAATGAAGCGCTTTCCACAAATTTTGTTTTGTTGGTTCAAATTGGCACATGCTTTGAGCCACACTTTGTGACGGATCTCAGGACGCTTTAACAAAAAAATTGTCCGATAGGATTTAATACCAGTTACACCATCTTATGTAACTCCCTCAGAACTTATTTGTACAGCCAATACTTTGAGGATATCTTTAAAAACGGAAGACTCCAACGTGGATATACTATTAAGGATTGTACGCGGATGATATCATTATTGTTATGAGAGACAAAGAAGGCCCGGATGCGGTTTAGCATTCATTGTGGGGAGCTCGCATCAAGGCTAACCTAACCTCTCCTGTTCTACTTACAATACCCGCCTTAGTTCAATATCGACCCACAAATGAATATCGATTGTCGCCGTGTTGTCTTCGATTGCTATTCAATTATATTATTAATAGAGTTTTAAATTGATTATCCTTTAGAAAAATAAATTTGCCGCGCTGGGATTTGAACAGGGAATCTCTCTTTTTGCACGTTCCCTCGCTCCCTATGTAGGGAGGAAACTCGCTTATGAAGTTGACCTTTTGACACAATACGGAGGTGCCGAATAGAAACGTTTACGCTTCATAACTCATAGAAACGCGATGACGGGGTGCTGAGTGTGTTTGAGCGAGGAGTGCCCAGGAGAATCTACGACCCAGTAAAGATGGGTGAAGTGTGGAGAAGAAGGAATAATAGGGAACTCGGCTCTCTATTTCATCAAACTTGGAAGACTAAGGTGGGCAGGGCATGTAGCCAGAATGGATGACACTGATATACCTAGAAAGGTTATGACCGAAGTACTGCACTCTACAAGACGAGTAGGAAGGCCGATGATCAGATGGCTGGACAGCGTAGCCAACGATGTCAGAACTCTGCTTGGCGTAAGGAATTGGAGAGCTGCAGCAGAAGGCAGAGCCAACTGGCGGGGTCTCGGTGACGGGACGTCGTGTCACATATGATGATAATAACCCATAGATCGCGAAAATAACGGTGATTCATAATTGTATGGGTGCTGTAATGTTCAGAGCTGGCGTTTATACGGGAAGGCAACCCAATCTCCGTATTGTTGAAGGATACCTCACAGCTGAAAGTTACGCGGAAGAAATTATAGAGGAATACACCCCTTTATAAAGGATTATCATTGACGACATCGCTCGACCTAATAGAGGAAGAGTTGTTCATAGGGTTTTTGGGGAATTCCGGTCTGCCCCTTTCTCCGTTGTCTCTAAACCTCAATCCTATGAATCACATGTGAGATCCGTTACAGAGAAGATTATTAAATCGCCATCTACCACTCTCTATTGACCTTCAACAAAGGAGTGAAGATCCAAAAGAAACCACTGACTGAGTTTTTTGCGAACAGAGAACATTTTAGCAAAAGTAGCAATATATGGAGGATTCAAAAAATTGAAGATTTTTTTCAAAAATTCCGTCATGAGTGCAACCTCAATAGCTACTTTCCTTCGGAGGAAAGTGCTAAAACACAATCGTGAATAGACATTCCTTCATAATGCCTATATAAGAATTATTAAAAGTATATGATTTATCTTCCACCCCCTCTACCACCCACCTCCGCCCAAAACAAAATAACAAAAAATCTTCTTAGTCGAAAAAATTAAATTACTTCATGTAAAGCTAGCAATTTATACATAAATTTGACATAGCTACTTTTTTTTGGAGGAAAGTGATAACACAAAACAACAAAAAAAAACTTTCAATTCTTAAAAAAAATTAAAGTTTCAATTCTTAAAACAGTTTACCATTAAACAATGGTCGCATACATAATTAAAAAAAAAAAACAATAATTACTTGGTCTAATAATTCCTGACAATCAATTCAAAACCTGTTTAGATGTTTGGCCCTTGCAGCATTACAGGCATCACATTACACATTTACAGACTGGTTGGGATTTGTACATTTTTCTGCTGTAATCTATTCCCTGGCACATCTGATGCGACGGATGAGGTACTCCCTTGAGTCAATGGGCTCCCTGTAGACTGTACTTTTTTTTGTTGACAAATTGTGTAATACGTTGTAAAAACTAATACTTTCTATACTTTGCATAAGTCCCTCAGGCATTATATAGAATAGCTGGCTTCTATACTAGCCGGACACACACATGTATATATGTATATATACATAAAATAAAGTAATTTTGTGGGAAGACTGAATTTGTTTTTACCCTCTGGGATCTATATATATATATATATATATATATATATATATATATATATATATATATATATATATATATATATCCCAGAAGGTAAAAACAAATTCAGTCTTCCCACAAAATTTCTTTATTTTGCACTATGCCTTTCAAGACAAATGTGGCATCATCAGGTGCTGGCATGCATGCTCGTTTATGTTGTTACAGCATAATGCTATACCGGTAGAAGCACGACAGGCTGTATCCATTTTTAGCACTTTCCTCCGAAGGAAAGTAGCTATTGAGGTTGGACTCATGACGGAATTTTTGAAAAATTTCTTCAAATCTTTATCGATCCTACCTAGTAGACAGCGAAAATGACCCCCGTTAAAATTTATATATATCTATATATATATATATATGCATATATATATATATATATATATATATGTGTCTGTTAACACGATAGCGGTCAGAGTTTTTGTTTTTTCGTCACGAAACTTGGTATATAGCATTCAATTAGCAAACGATTGAACGAGTTCGTTAACCAACAAAATCGGTCCACCGGAAGGGGGGGTTTACCCCGAACCCAAAACACTAATTTGACCATTTCAGCCGTAATATTTGTTATATTTCAACGAAACTTGGTATTCGTAGTGGTAATATAGAGAGAAAAGTGAGATATAAAAATGAACTAAATCGGTTCATAAGGAGGGGGGGTTTACTCCGGACCGACAATACCAATTCGCCACTACCAGCCGTGATTTTTGGTATATTTCGACGAAACTCGGTATTCATAGTGGTACTCTACAGGTAAATATGTGTTGTAAAAATAAACTAAATCGGTTCATTAGGAGGGGGGGTTTACTCCAGACCCACAATACCAATTCGCCACTACCAACCGTGATTTTTGGTATATTTCGACGAAACTCGGTATTCGTAGTGGGTAACTCATGAGAAAGAATTGTTGTAAAAATGAGCTGAATCGGTCAATCGGAAAGGGGGGGTTTACTTTGTAATATATTTCAATAGAAAAGCCAGCCAGATATAGGTTCACCAAGGCGCCGCAAGGAGCGCTAAAGGGACTGTATCCGGTTCCTGTGTTAGATCAAAATACGATAATACGAGGTTTTTTGTATTTACTACGTAGTGTAGTAGGTACCATGTGTAAACATAACTCTGGAAGGAAATTAATAATTTATCAGTTACTCATTACAAAATTAAAAGAGAACTATTCATGTTTTTATTTTATTTATGTAGGATATTTTAAGCAAATTGTTCTGGAAAGCAGTCTACGCTACCCAAATTCTGAGGAAAGTGCTTAGTTATGCAGCTCCTGCGTGACGGACTTTTTTATCACTTTCCTCCGAAGGAAAGTAGCTATTGAGGTTGGACTCATGACGGAATTTTTGAAAAATTTCTTCAAATCATTACGTATCCTACCTAGTAGACACCGAAAATGACCCCGTTAAAATTTATATATATATATATATATATATATATATATATATATATATATATATATGTGTGTGTGTGTGTCTGTTAACACGATAGCGGCCAGAGTTTTTGTTTTTTCGTCACGAAACTTGGTATATAGCATTCAATTAGCAAACGATTGAACGAGTTCGTTAACCACCAAAGTCGGTCCACCGGAAGGGGGGGTTTACCCCTAACCCAAAACACTAATTTGACCATGTCAGCCGTAATATTTGTTATATTTCAACGGAACTTGGTATTCGTAGTGGTAATATAGAGAGAAAAGTGAGATATAAAAATGAACTAAATCGGTTCATTAGGAGGGGGGGTTTACTCCGGACCCACAATACCAATTCGCCACTACCAGCCGTGATTGTTGGTATATTTCGACGAAACTCGGTATTCGTAGTGGTAATCCACAGGTAAATATGTGTTGTAAAAATAAACTAAATCGGTTCATTAGGAGGGGGGGGGGGGGTTTACTCCGGACCCACAATACCAATTCGGCACTACCAGCCGTGATTTTTGGTATATTTCGACGAAACTCGGTATTCGTAGTGGTAATCTACAGGTAAATATGTGTTGTAAAAATAAACTAAATCGGTTCATTAGAAGGGGGGTTTACTCAGGACTCAAATTCCTAAAATACTCATACCGGTCGTAATTTCTGCTGTATTGAAACGAAACGCGGTATACGTCGTGGGTAACTCATGAGAAAGAAGTTTTGTAAAAATGAGCTGAATCGGTCAATAGGAAAGCGGGGGTTTACTTTGTAATATATTTCAATAGAAAAGCCCGCCAGACGTAGGTTCACAAAGCCGCCGCAAGGAGCGCTTTGTATCTAGAGGGACTGTCTCCTGTTCCTGCGTTAGATCAAAATACGATAATATGAGGTTTTTTGTATTTATTTCGTAGTTTAGTAGGCACCATGTGTAAACATAACTCTGGAAGCAAATTAATAATTGATCAGTTACTCATTACAAATTTAAAAGAGAACTATTAATGTTTTTATTTTATTTATGTAGGATATTTTAAGCAAATTGTTCTGGAAAGCAGTCTACACTACCCAAATTCTGAGGAAAGTGCTTAGTTATGCAGCTCCTTCGTGACGGACTTTATATTTTATGTTATCCGGTAGTGGGGTTGCTTAATTCCAGAAGGTAAAAACAAATTCAGTCTTCCCACAAAATTTTTTTTTACCGGGATACCACTACCGGATATCATATATATATATATATATATATATATATATATATATATATATATATATATATATATATTTATTTCCTTCCCTAAGTAACCCTTAAGGAAGGGAGTTTATTTTTATTTTCTACATGTGCCGTACATGACAAATGTACATAGCATATATATACATACACACACACACACACACATTACAGCTACATTCCCTCGGAAAGTACTAAGGTTACGAAGCTCGTAGATCCATTCCGCCCGATATAGGAAAAAGAGAGAGATAACGTAGAAGGAAGGAGTGAGAGAGATAGAAGAGAGGAAAAAAAAGCGGAAACGGAGATTACGCAAGAGGCAGACCTTGGCCGGCCATTCATAGTACGTAGCCTCCATTCAGGGATGTCGCAAGGAGGCATACTTATACCAACCTTATGCAAGATCGCGTACTCGCTCAGCTGTCCGTCGCTCGTCGGGGGGATTATTGCGTCGCCCGGGGACATCACACATACAGATACCTTATTAAGTACTCCGGCACGTAGCCGCATACCAAAGACGAGGTTCGAGTCACAGGGAGTGTTCGTTAGTAATACAGAAGGGGACCAAAAAGAAGAACAGAAAAAAAACACCGTTTGGTGTGCCGGTCACGTAAAGTAGTGGATTCGCGGGCTTGGTGACATCCATTCCGTCGTTTGGAGATGAATGCGGATTATGACTTTAAAAACGTCCTTAACACACGAGTTGTGTAAACTAAGCACATTTTCCAAGAATGCCACAGACATGATAAGTTTATTTATTAGTAAAGAATATATGCAAATATCGAGCTAAACTCATCAAGACTACACAAACAGCGCAATAGTCTATTTTCATCTAGACCGTAAGCCCCGGACTATCCTTTTCAGATAACTTTTTCAGTGAGCCCATAAAAGCAGGCGAGAACCAAATCCTCAAATCCTTTGGTAGATGATCAGGGTTGGGCTAGAAGTTTAAGGGCATAAAACGTCTAGGTCAACATCTTCCTGAAGTGAAATTTTAGAAAGTCATGTACAGTATAATGATAAATATCATTAAAAAAAAGTCCGTCACGCAGGAGCTGCATAACTAAGCACTTTCTTCAGAATTTTTGTAGTGTAGACTACATTACTGAATAATTTGCTGTAAATAACCTAAATAAATAAAATAAAAACGTGAATAGTTCTTCTCATTTACATTTCTTATGAGAACTGTTCGATTATTAATTTTCTGTCTTTTGATCTGACGCAGGAACAGGATACAGTCCCCCTTGTGGGAGATAGCGCTCATCGCGGCGCCTTAAGGAACCTACGTCTGGCCGGCTAATTCTAATGAAACAGAGTTTAAAGTAAACCCTCCTTTCCAATTGACCGATTTACTTCATTTTTACAACACTTCTTTCTCGTGAGATACCCAAGACGTATACCGCGTCTCGTTACAATACAGCAGGAATTACGACCGGTAAGAGTATATTAGTACTTTAGGTCCGGAGTAACCCCCCCCCCCTCCAAATAACCTGATTTAGTTTATTTTTACAACCCATTTTTCTCTGTTGATTATCACCACGAATACCGAGTTTCGTTGAAATGTAACAAAATTTACGGCTGGTAGTGGCAAATTGGTAATGTGGGTCCGGAGTAACCCCCCCCTCCTAATTAACCGATTTAGTTTATTTTTACAACGTATATCTCTCTTTAGATCAACATAACGTATACCGAGTTTCGTTGAAATATAACAAAAACTACGGGTGGCATGGTCAAATTAGTGTTTTGGGTCCGGGGTAAACCCCCCCCCCCTCCCGGTGGACCGATTTTGGTGATTATCGAACTCGTTCAATCGTTTGCTAATTGAACGCTATATACCACGTCTCGTGAAGAAAAAACAAAAACTCTGGCCGCTATCGTGTTAACAGACACACACACATATATATATATATATATATATATATATATATATATATATATATGTATATATGTATATATATATATATATATGTATATATGTATATATATATATATATATATATATATATATATATATAAATTTTAACGGGGTCTACTAGGTAGGATCGATGGAGATTTGAAGAAATTTTTCAAAAATTCCGTCATGAGTGCAACCTCAATAGCTACTTTCCTTCGGATGAAAGTTCTAAAAGTGAGCAATATAAATTCTCTTTCAATTATGTGTGTTTTTTCAACATTGTCCAAAGCTTTTTTTAGGCTATTTTTATCTTTGGCTATTTTCAGGTCGCCCTGGAAGTCTAGTATATCCAAGAAATGTTCAATGGTGGGTAAAGGGGGGGGGGCTTAGCTCCCAGAATGAAAATTCACAATCTTTTTTGATTTAGTTAGAAAAATACATTGTTCAGGCAAAATTAATATTATTAAGTTGTAATTAATGTACGTTCTTAGTTTATCAAATACTTCCCTAACGATTTGCCTGGTTATATAAATTTTATTCTACACCCCCAGTCACGGCGGTAATTCCATACTAAATTAGCCCCCCAGAAACATGGGCGTATATAGGAAATAATTTCGGGTGGGGCAGGGAAAATTTCGGGGGGGGGGGGGACTGAGACCATTTCCGGGATATGGAATACGAAAAATTTATAACTTGGAATAGTTTAAGGCATCTAAAACGCTATTACGCCTAAAATAAACTATTTTTTATTAGCTAAGTGATCTTATTTAATTTATTTTTAAGGTTTTTATGCCACATTTTTACCAACAAATGAACATTTCGGGGGGGGGGGGCTGCTACCCCCTTAGCCTCCCCTTATATACGCCCATGCCCAGAAATGTTTGTCTAGAGCCGACAACCATAATTTTAACTTCATATTTAACTGTCTGAGCCAAATAGCGTCGTTTCCACAATGTAAAATGTGTCAGAAATGTTCTATTCATGAGTATAAAAATCCAGTTTCCGTCAGCAGGAATTATCGTTGATTGGAAGGTTGCATTATTTCTTCAGAAAACGTTTTTTGCATACAAATTAAATGCATTTTTCATTCATAATTTTTATCATGCAAGTTGGATTTATGCCAGTATTGTAAGAGAAACCAACTTATATTAGCGAAAATAACGCATAATTTGGTTTATTCCAGAAAAGGTCAATGAAATTTATTTAAATTTAAAAATTGTACACTTAGTCTCCCTCAAATAGCCAAAAATTATCAGATATTGTCTAAACCTATCTGATATATCGAAAAATTTTATTTGAGGGAATAATATTTATTTTTTATGCATTCTATTATACTTTTAAACTTTAAAATAGCTCTACAGAAGAATTACATTTTTTGAAAGATTACGTTGCTGAAAAACTCGAACGATATACGTTATTCATGCTGTACGGCATTGTATTTCTCAGTTTTTAAGAGCAGGGGTTGGCTATATGCAGATGGAAAGTCACTAGTGGACCTCACACAGTGGTTTAGTTGCTGTGATTCCACTATTGAAGTGACCAGAGCTGCTGTCTTATTCTACCAGAAGTTAGGGATAATTTTTTGAAAGATTACGTTGCTGAAAAACTCGAACGATATACGTTATTCATGCTGTACGGCATTGTATTTCTCAGTTTTTAAGAGTAGGGGTTGGCTATATGCAGATGGAAAGTCACTAGTGGACCTCACACAGTGGTTTAGTTGCTGTGATTCCACTATTGAAGTGACCAGAGCTGCTGTCTTATTCTACCAGAAGTTAGGGATAATTTTTTGAAAGATTACGTTGCTGAAAAACTCGAACGATATACGTTATTCATGCTGTACGGCATTGTATTTCTCAGTTTTTAAGAGCAGGGGTTGGCTATATGCAGATGGAAAGTCACTAGTGGACCTCACACAGTGGTTTAGTTGCTGTGATTCCACTATTGAAGTGACCAGAGCTGCTGTCTTATTCTACCAGAAGTTAGGGATAATTTTTTGAAAGATTACGTTGCTGAAAAACTCGAACGATATACGTTATTCATTCACGGCATTGTATTTCTCAGTTTTTAAGATCAGGGGTTGGCTATATGCTGATGGAAAGTCACTAGTGGACCTCACACAGTGGTTTAGTTGCTGTGATTCCACTATTGAAGTGACCAGAGCTGCTGTCTTATTCTACCAGAAGTTAGGGATAATTTTTTGAAAGATTACGTTGCTGAAAAACTCGAACGATATACGTTATTCATTCACGGCATTGTATTTCTCAGTTTTTAAGATCAGGGGTTGGCTATATGCTGATGGAAAGTCACTAGTGGACCTCACACAGTGGTTTAGTTGCTGTGATTCCACTATTGAAGTGACCAGAGCTGCTGTCTTATTCTACCAGAAGTTAGGGATAATTTTTAAATCCATGATAATGTTTTGACCTTAAAATCCCCAAAAATGGAGCTGCCTCCTTATTGCTCCTGCCCGTCAATTTCATTTTACATAAGCTTACATTTTTTCACGAAAGATTAAGACAAATTATTAACTGTTTCTATTGTAAGCTTTAAAAATGAATCAATAAGTTTATTTAATGGCTATTTTATTTGTTTTTATATTTATATTGTTTTTATTCAAATTTATTTTCGTTTAATAATTTTGCCAAAATTATATGCATTTTCTCCATGTACGATTTAATGTAATTAATTTATTACTATTGAATTATAATTTTTCTTTAAAACTGATATTTCCATATAAACCTTCCTATTTGCAAATTATCGTTTTTCCGGTCCAGCAAAAAAATAAATTAAAAAATGTTTTTCTACTAATAATAAAAATGTTAAAAAAAATCGTTTACACTGTAACGGTTAACATTCTTCAAAAACGAGAAGTAACAGTAAGTTTCGTCCTGAAAAATTGCTAGAGCGAAGAGTAAACGAAGGAGACGATACGGCAAGCTGAACTTTTGCCAAAAGCTGACTAAGGCAGTATTTTGGGGCCTGCGACATATGAATTGAAACCCATTTGCAAGATATGACCTCAGACCTAAGTCAAAGGACAAAATTATTTATGATTCTTTTATATATATATATATATATATATATATATATATATATATATATATATATATATATATACACTCGCACACAGTCTTAGAGAACATCGATTTATCGAGGTTATGCTTATGACTAGAGCCCGGAAGTTAGGCAAAATGCCTTTTTTATCTGAATGGATATATTGAAGAATCAGATAGAAATAAATATGTTTCCGTGCATTTAGGAAGTGTAGAGATAATTTTTATTTTGCCTTTTTTGCTCGTTATGCAATTTTTTTCTGCGATTTAAACATTTTAAAAAGCACATAACGAATTTCGAATTGCAGTTCGTCGAAAACAAAAAAGGTTTCACAAATTAAATTACATTTTACCGTCAAAAATATCAATTCGAAAGCTTATTTTCCCAACCTGTGGAATGAACCTCTGGAAATAACAGAGCCTTCCTTGTTAGAAGGAATGCACAGGCATAATGAATAGCAGGAAAGAGAGAGGATGAGAGAAGTACGTCTCCTTCCTCACAGCCCTTTTGCTGTGACAATGGTGTAGTTACCTGGTATTCCGGATTTAGAAATGATAAGATAATGCAGCGGAAGTTTTTCCAAGACGAAAAACATTTTTTCTTAGAAGGTCTATGAGAGTTGATACTTTGAAAAAGCATCTTGTTGTTGCTTGTAAGAAGGGAAAGTAAGAGTAAGTACACTAATTCTGTGATAAATTGATAATAAAGAAATGAATGAGTATTTAAAAAAAATATTTTCATTAATAATGAGTGAGATTCCTCTTTGCCCTCACTCCTAATAAATGCCTATTTTAATTACAATACAGCCAATTTTCAGTATTTCAAGTGCCTTTTTGCCTGCCTATTTTAACCAAAAATAAATGCCTATCTTCCGGGCTCTACTTATGACTTACCTACACGTAAATGGAAATAATGAACAAGAAATGGGAGTTAAAATCTTCAAGCTAAAATTTACTCAAAAACAAGTTGTTTGTAAGTGCATATGCAGTGGTCAGAAACGGCTAATTGAACTCCTATTAAGTTAGTAAATACATATCAGGACCTTGGAAGAGAAAGGGCGATTCACGAATTCCGGATGTTGGGAAATATGGAATGGAATGAATTAAAGGACGAACAACATACTTTTTTAATCGTCCTATGAAACATTTTTTTTTTTTTTTTTTAAAATAAACTTAGGATTTTATCTCATGAAATATGTAAGCACATTCAGTTTCTTTTTTTATTTTTATTAGAATAACATATAACTGTACACAACTTATTTATTTATTCTCATTAATTTAAAGCTAACAATAGATGGTATATTCCTTTCTGTTTCACTTATAGCTACTTCTATGTATATATATATATATATATATATATATATATATATATATATATATATATATATACACATATATACACACACACACATACACATACACACACGCACACGCACACACATACATATACACACATCCATACATACATATATACATATTTATAAACACGCACACTCATACACACACACACACACACACACACACACATATATGCATATATATACTTATACTCTTACACCTAAATATATTTATTTACAAGTATTCCTTACATTAAATCTAACCGTACAAAATATATCTATTTTTTTTTTATATTTATTTATTTTTATATAAATATTTTTTATTTATTTATTTAATTTTTTTTTATTTTATTTTTTTTTATTTATTTATTTTCTTTTTTCAATAGAATTACATATAAATGTACACAACTTATTTATTTTTTTCTCATTAAATTAAAGCACTTAAACACTAGATGCTATATTCCTTTCTTTTTTCACTTATAGCTACTTCTACATATACATATACACATATATACACACACATACGCATCCACATAAATATACATACATATAAACACACACACACACACACACACACACACACACACACACACACGCATGTATATATGCACATATACACATTTATAAACACGCACACTCATAAACACACACACACACACACACACACATACGTATATATATATATATATATATATATATATATATATACACCCATATACATTGTTGGGAAATAGAAGTCAAAGTTCTGAAAGTCCTTCAGGATAGCAAGGGCGAATGTTTATTGTATGGAATGCTGATTCATAAACCCGATTAAAAAAGTATGCAATTTAAATTCAATGTTTTAAACATGACTAGATTTATGGGTAAGAAAATGCTAGCAGGGATTTCATACCTGGGGTTCACCGTTGCTCCTGACATAAAATTTTTAGTAGATGATGGTCCTATTGTGAGAGTATTATAGGCGAAAAAGTTTTCAGGTTCGCCCTATCTCTTCCAAATTCCAGACGATCTTTTTTTTGAAGTTTTTTAATAATCACTTTTAAAATATTAGTTAGATGTTGGGGTCTCCCGTGGTCTAGTGGCTAGCGCGCTGGATTCTTAAGCGGGAGATGGTGGGTTCGATCCCCACCGGCGACAGGAATGTTCTCATCTCAGGGCTCGCTGAGAAGATTCCTGGTTGCACCCTGGAGGCCGGCGCTAATGGCCATGAATTGACGATGCGCCGTAAAAAAAAAAAAAAAAAAAAAAAAAAAAAAAAAAATTAGATGTGTAATGATGGACATGTTATGATGGACGTTGTTTCCAAGAAGGTACAAAGTGTATTAGCCCCATTTGTGGCTTCTATAATTTTTATGTACTTTTATTATTCTGCGACTACTTATTCCTCAGGTTTTTCATCAATTTGGACTTTAATGTTGTCAACTTTTGCCTGCACTTCGGCTAAAATTCCCCAGAAGGAGGATCATATGTACGAGTCCCCAAATCGTCAGAGACAGCTTCCACGAAGCATGTGTTTGCCGATACAGCCATTCTGACAGTGACACAACCACTAGATGTGTTTGGAGAATCGCTTACGGGGTAAAACTCCCTTGTGCGATCAAAGTCATTTTCATGAATTTATTAATAACAAATAAATCAATATTTTTTAATTATTAATATCAAACGTTTTAAACAGGATGTAAAAGTATCCAAAAAAAAAGTTTCAATTCTTCGAAAAAAAAAAAATGTTGGCGCAGTGTCTGACGAACGAAAACCCTCTTTTTTCATGGGCGATAGTCTGCAGGTGGTAATTTTTATTCTAGAACGAAAAACTAAATTATTTGGAAAGAAGAAAGTTAAATCCAGTAAACTACGTAGGATTTTTAAGAAATATTAATTTTTTCAAAATGGTGAACAATTATCCATTTTCTATTAACAAAATCAGTAATAAAATCGTTATAAGTCAATGAATGAAAAAATACTACGTAATTTACTAGCAAATATTATTAGAAAGCATAACTTAAAATTTCAGGTTGTTCGAGAAAAAATTGAAGATGCCTGCTGGATTTTAAAAAAAAAATAGTTTTGAGAAAATGTCATTATAGTTTCATAATTTCATACTTTCTTGTGATAAAGATGAAAAAAATGGGTTTTTATTTTGAAATTTATTGAAGGAGGAACAAAAAAAAAACTTAGAAATTAAAAGTTATCTTCAAATCAGCACCGCGTTCGCGCGCTATCGGGACTTCAGTCCGAAAATCGTATTTTTTGCACATTTAAAAACATTTTCTTCAGACATACACTCCTGGATATCACTTTTGATTAGTTAAGGAAGAATTTTTACCCCATAAAAAAAAATGTATAAGGTAGAATTACCATAAGGTTGGCAATTGGAGTTCGAAGCTGGAAGTTGGCTCCCAGGACGTCTTATTTCATTTTGACTTATTTACATAATTTTATTTGAGCTAAAATGGACATATGGAGGTTACCTGAGGGCTATCCTTAATTTCAGAGCTCGAATTGAAACGAATAATTTTTTATGACACGCGCAACTTCTCAAAGGGTCAGAACTCGTCTTTCTGAAATCTTTCTCATAATGGGGGCTACCTTCTGAGCCTGACATCTCTGTCAGCCACACATTACCTGAGTTTGAAGCGATTTTGAATTTATTAATCCTGATAAAAGGGCTCGCATATGTAGCAATGGGCTCTATTTAAAATAGTGGCGATAGAATCAACAATTAGATAGACAATTCATAAAAATTAGTAAATGAAAAATTATAAATATTTTATAAGGTCAAAATTATTCTAAGATTAAGAATAAGTTATATACATATAAAATGCTCTACTGTATAATTTAGAGCAGAAAGAGTATTGTAAAAGTGGTAAAAACAGCTACTAAATTATAAAGACACTGCACGAAAATAAAAAAAAGTCCGTCACGCAGGAGCTGCATAACTAAGCACTCTCCTCAGAATGTGGGTAGTGTAGACTGCTTTCCAGAACAATTTGCTTAAAATATCCTACATAAATAAAATAAAAACATGAATAGTTCTCTTTTAATTTTGTAATGAGTAACTGATAAATTATTAATTTGCTTCCAGAGTTATGTTTACACATGGTACCTACTACACTACGTAATAAATACAAAAAAACTCATATTATCGTATTTTGATCTAACGCAGGAACCGGATACAGTCCCTCTAGCGCTCCTTGCGGCGCCTTTGTGAACCTACGTCTGGCTGGCTTTTCTATTGAAATATATTACAAAGTAAACCCCCCTTTCCGATTGACCGATTCAGCTCATTTTTACAACACTTCTTTCTCATGAGTTACCCACGACGAATACCGCCTTTCGTTACAATACAGCAGAAATTACGACCAGTATGAGTATATTAGTAATTTGGGTCCGGAGCAACCCCCCCCCCCCCCC
>OX328131.1:65150530-65203030 GCA_946811695.1 Gonocerus acuteangulatus
TGTAACTTGGCTACAGTCGTCTTCCTGTGCCCTGACGCCTTAATATCGCTTTTTTTTCCAGATGTTCGAGTGGGTGTTCACAATTTTCACGAAATTTAGAAAAAAAAAAAATGTTTATTTCTATTCTAAGCTTTCCAAATGACAAATGACAATAGGAATAAGAACGGAACCGCGCTAAGATGACGCAGTTCCTGCGAGTCGGACTTTTTTCTCTTCTAGCACTTTAATGGTTTGAGTTAATTGCTTAAAACGTTTGTCTGCATCTTCAGATATCTTTAAATATTTAAGATGCTCCTCCTTTTTGATGCTTTGACATCTGCAGAAATCATTCCTTTAGTTATTTACTTCTGTCACCAGCTGCCATCACAGAGGAATATACACAACCTTCAGCTATCAAATAATGTTCATGTAAATTTCCTACTAGGCATTCTCTACTAATCCTCTTTAATCTTCTCCATTGCCATAAAAGGGTGAAAGCATTCTTTTCAAGAATTTCAAAAATAAAGCATCTTGATCTACATCTAAATGTTAAGCTCCGTTCATATCCATAGTGTCATCAGCAAAGGAGTAGAAGCATTTTGATCTTTCGTGAAAAATATAAAATTATATCTCTAAGAGAAGGAAGATTTAGGGCGCTACAAGAGGAAACTGATAGGAACCTTCTCATTGTTCGCCACACTAAAGACACTATTACCAATTTATTTCTCATTTTCTTACCTTATTTTATTAAAATACTAATTTTACTATTACATGCAATTAAAAAAACAATAACCAATAAAAACAATAGGTAAACAGAGACAAACGCCAGTTGAAAAAACGAAACAATTTCGAAGTTTTAAATCGTTTGTTTGGTGTAAACTGTCTCACCTCACCATACACCAGTAACGTCATAACAAGGACTTGAGTGACTCACCATGGAGGTTTCCTCCATAGAGGTGCCATACATCCCCCTGCTAACTCAATGCACTTTAAAGCCTGGATATCGTTAAACATTTGGGACTCCGTTATTCAGATTGCTACTGGAACCATGGGCACATTTTATGCTGTTGGGCATATTTATTATATGATGTCTGAGTAAACACCCAGCAGCCAGCGAGCATCATGGAGGAAGAGGCGGAGAAGAAATGGCAGGTCTAATATTATACTAGGTCGGGTGAATAACAACAAGTAGGAGGAGTAAGTACTCGTGGAGTCTCAAAAAACAAATAAACACAAAAATTGAAGTGAATAAAACAAGTATTTACTACTAGACGAATACCCGTGCTTCGTCACGGTAGATAAGTAGTTATTTTATTGCGTTAAATAATGTATCAGCAAAATTAATGCTACTATATAATTTTTTGCAGTTTATTATAGCATGGTCCCCGTCATACTATTTGTTATGCATTAATTGATAAGTAATCAAAGTATAATGTTTGTTGATGCTGGGGCGCTCCGGGCCGACATTCGTGACACGAAAATTTCACGTTTCAGATCCCATAGATCACGAATATGACGATTGTTGAAATTTGTGTGTTTATGTATATATATATATATATATATATATATATATATATATATATATATATATATTTCTCTGTTCGCTCTCCCACCGGCTCAAAAATGGTCTGATTTTGATGAAATTTCGTACAATAATAGTTCGTCTAATTTGATAGGTCAAGTTCGTTAACCAGCAGAATCCGTCCACCGGAACATGGTTCAGCAAAACTTTGGAATTCCTACCAACTGGAGGATCATCAATAGTATTTTCTATACATAAATTTAAGGCAGGTATCATCGCATGAGCCCTTGCTAATACCTGCGAGTTTTCAGTCCACGGATTGTACACAGTTTTAGTGGAAAAAGATTAATTACAGAAACTTCGCTGAATTTATCTCTTTGATAGGAAATCTTGGAATAGAAAAATTTCGTGACATGGTTTGCAAATTCGTGACTTTTTCGTGATTTTCGTCCCCTATTTTTCATTTCGTGATTTTCGTGACTTTTTCGTGCAGTAGACACCCTGTATTAGGGTGAGTTAAAAAGGCCATTCAAATTAATAAAACCTTGGCTGGTATTGGATCCGTTAGTGACCAATAGTCAATGAACTCCTTGAGCCTAAGACCAATAGTCAATGAAATCCTGGAGCCTAAGACCAATAGTCAATGAAATCCTTGAACCTAAGACCAATAGTCAATGAACTCCTTGAGCCTAAGACCAATAGTCAATGAAATCCTCGAACCTAAGACCAATAGTCAATGAACTCCTTGAGCCTAAGACCAATAGTCAATGAAATCCTTGAACCTAAGACCAATAGACAATGAAATCCTTGAACCTAAGACCAATAGTCAATGAAATCCTCGAACCTAAGACCAATAGTCAATGAAATCCTTGAACCTAAGACCAATAGTCAATGAACTCCTTGAGCTTAAGACCAGTAGTCAATGAAATCCTTGAGCCTAAGACCAATAGTCAATGAACTCCTTGAGCTTAAGACTAGTAGTCAATGAAATCCTTGAGCCTAAGACCAACAGTCAATGAAATCCTTGAACCTAAGACCAATAGTCAATGAAATCCTTGAACCTAAGACCAATTGTCAATGAAATCCTTGAACCTAAGACCAATAGTCAATGAAATCCTTGAACCTAAGACCAATAGTCAATGAACTCCTTGAGCTTAAGACCAATAGTCAATGAACTCCTTGAGCTTAAGACCAGTAGTCAATGAACTACTTGAACCTAAGACTAGTAGTCAATGAACTACTTGAACCCCAGCCCAATATTCAACGAACTCCTTGAACTTGATTATACAAGAGCCACCGAAGAAGATCCGCCCTGGATGAGACAACATTCTGAAATAGACCTCAGGATGCTTAACCAAAAATCAGAAAACATTCTGACTTGTATTGGGTCCGTTAGTGTATGTTGGGGTCTTTTTGCGAAGACCACATCCAGTTACTTTTGAAGTAGCAGTAGTGATTTTATCGGTGATTCAGCGCATGCGCATAACTCCCTTGCATTTTTATTGGAGGAATGTGATGAGAAATTGTTTTGGTTCTTGCTGGGAGTAAAGTAACCTTCAACAGTTCTGTTTATGTTAGTGAGAAAAAAATGGGTCTTTTACAATTTGTTCGCGATGTTCCTGACAAACAAAAAGCTATTGGTTTCTTACTCGCAAAAATTAATATAATTCTATTAATTTTAGCGAGTTGGATTGACTCGAGTCGCTAAAATTCATAGAATTCTATTCATTTCAGCGAGTTGGATTGACTAGAGTTTTGATATCTTCTTGAGCGTGCGAAGCGAGCGGAAGCGCATAGCAAGTATGCCCATAAAGCTAAATGTAAAATACCCAAAAAGAGAGCGAGAGAAAAAAGTAATAAAATATGTGTGTTTACAAATATCATTGTTTATGTTATCCTTCATAACCTGCAAAACAGTTAACTTTAATGCTTAATAAATTTTTTCGTAGTTGAAAGAATTGATTTTGATCATATTAACCTTTTTATTAATAAATATTCCTTGCCATTATCTAATATGGATTATAACCGTAGATAACGAGTCAAGTAGTAATAGATAACCAGCAAAGAACATGTACGCTAATCAGTAAGCTTATCAGCGAGTATGAGAAACTGTTATAAATCACTACTGCTACTTCAAAAGTAACTGGATCTGGTCTTCGCCCGTAAGTTGTAAGCCTAGGTTATACCAATTTAGTAGTTGTCCCTGGCTTAGTGACAAGTAATCGTTCACACTTATCCCGCTCTAGTGCTCCAGCTAGAGATCCAGCGCTAAATACTTAGCTGATAATACTAACCAAGTGAAAACTGGTTATACCTCGCCACATTATTAAGGCACTATGCTATACTTGTCAAATAATGGTACATTTCTTCGTCCTCCCATTCTCCAAGAAGCTGGGGGCTAGTAAGAGCTAATCCCCTTGGAAGGAGTGTAGAGAGAGAGAGAGAGAGAGAGAGAGAGGATAGGAGACCTTGAACGAGCAGGTAGCTGGCTAAAAAAGCGGCCGACACGGGGAGGGCAGGAAACACCGGATCGGCTCCATTAGACAAGTCATTTCCTGTTCATCCCGAGGCCTCCAGGCCAATTTGGGGTCCTCTCTCCCCCTCTCTCTCCCCTTCCTTCCCCCTCCATAATTCTAGCAGGTACAACCGATTTTCTCTATTAGTACCCCAGGGGCCTATCAAATCGCCCCCATTATCCTCTCTGACAATGTTTGATGTATTAAGTAGACGTCTGAGAAAAGACCCTGTTAATTGGGGATTCCTTTGGGCGGTGAATAATGGACCCAAGTGAATGGGTCTTGTGGTATTTACATATCGATGGCCTAGAATGAAAACCTCGTATCTAAAAAAAAAAAACTTTAATAACTTTTATACGTTATTAAATGGATAAGATTCTATTTGACAATCCTTGAGTGTCAAAGAAACTCTATCTTACTCGTCCTGGACTATATCGCCGAAGAAACAAACCTTGGGGGCTTCTCAGTAACCATAATATCCATCTATTTAGGTATAAAAGTTAATTAATTTTATTTTTGAGATACAAGGTTTTCATTCTAGGCCATCGATATGTGTTAATGAAATTCAACACGGTTCAGGCAATATCCGCCAAGGACGAACTATTGTAAGACTTGACGTTTAATAGCATTTTTAAGGGTATGCTGATAGGTCCTGGTTTGACCGGGACAGTCCCAATATGCACTTGTCCCGGTGACCCGCCCGGCAGTATCAATGTTCCTCAATCTGCTGTAATATGTAAAAACTAAAGAATTTATGTTTCTAAGAATCTTTTATGAATCGGCTATTTTCCTACAATCAACATGTTTTAGTACCACGCACAGTGTCAAAGAAATGAGAATTATTCTGACTGTAATCTGTGAGCAAACGCTTGAACTACTTGCACAGCGCTGCCAAGCGTAAATTAAGTAGCAAACATTCCTTTTAAATTTTTAAAAAGTGGATAGACTAACAATTTACAGTTCCAGATTTCACAACACGTTACTTGCTAAGCTTAAAAAAAGCTTTAAAATTCACCATTTTGCTTCTAATTTATAACATTTTTATTGCATACCCTCTTCGCCCGGTACGCCCATCCCATATGTATATATGTGTCTCGGTTTCACTAACCACAAATATGGCAAGCCTACTTATATAGGACATCATCATGTAGGAATGTAACAAAGGAATGAGTAAAATTTACAAATCCCCAGACGTAACCCACTCTGAAAAACCAAATAAACTGGTAAGACTGTTATCCATGGATTGATTGTCCAGATTTATGTTTTAGCAACCCTTTTAATTTCTTTAAAGTGTACTTTCTTTCTAAGCGTGTTTCCTACTATTGCGGGAAGGACGAATCGCGCTTAACTGGGTTAGGGGGCACCTACATTGGTCCCAATCCGATAGCCACCAACTGTCGGAAGAAAAACAAACACATGCATCTCAATGGTGGTGGCTAAATTGGTCCCGACCCGACACGATCCGATCAGATCCGATGGCCACCGATTCTCGGCCGTTCAAACTTGTTTGTTTCTAGACCGATTTCGGACTGACGCACAGTGGGCAAAAATCCACTTTTAGGGCGACAAAATAATTTTTTTGAGTTTTTCTCTATTTTTGAGGTCACTCAAAAGGGATAGGGAAAAATATTTAAAAGAATCGTTGACCCCTCGTTTTTAGTATATCCAAACAACAAATGTTATAGACACACAAATATTTGGACATAATAGATAAAAATTGGGATAACATTTTTTAAATCTTTGGAACATTTAAGTAGTATCTTTTTGCATCTATTATTTACATAAACCTAATACACATATTCATAAAAAATAATACATAGGCTATAATTCGAAAATAAATAACAAAAATAGACTAGCAACTTAAAGATGAAAGTAATTGTACTGATTTTTTTTTTTTTAATAATAACAAATATATACAATTATATTATGCACTAAAAACGAATTATCCATCAATCATCGTTTGATTCAATACTGCTATATCCTTTAGCATTTTGTTCTGACGAGTCAGTATCGTCTGCCTCATTTTCTAATGACAGTTCTTCAAATTGATAAACTACACTTCAATTGACTAATTACATATACATCGGTAACATGAAATTTAAGTAATCACGTATAGTTTCTGTTCAAAAAATGGAAAAGTAATTACAAGAACAGCACTGCAATCACACTGGGGAAAATGTTCCCTTTCTTACAGTCCGATTAATAATCCCTTCCGTCGCCCGTTGATGACCCAAAAAAGTAAATATTTGCATTTTACCTTCTTCAAAATAATACTAGACAATATTTAGTGAAAGTATTGTTTTGAATTTTGACCACCTAAAAGGTGATTTTCGCCCAAGGTGTCTTCAGCTTCTATCTGACTGCCTAAACTAAATTTAAATTTACATTAAAAGGGGGAAGAAGGGGGAGCTGAAAGTGTCAAGACAGTAAAGTAGAAGCTTAAGGCTTTTAAAAAAAAAAATATTTGGAACTGGATCTTTGTGGAACTTTTTTTAAACCTTACTCAAACGTAAGTAATCAACAAAACATGACGAATTTAGTAATAATTTCATTAATATTTTTTTTTCTTTGATATGCCTTTTAGTTATTAGATATATATTATGTATTTATAAAGAACATACCACTAGGTAATAAATTCATTGTGAAAGGAAATTATAAAATTTGTACACAATTTTTAAAACACATCTTACAAAGACCGTAGATGGAACAAGACTAAGCAGAGGAAGAGCAAGTGACTAGCAATGGTTGCCTTCCTTATTGTTTTAAACAGGTTTGGGCTAAAGTAGATAAAAAAACTTGTTCTGTTTTCAATGAATAGAAGACTTTAGCACGTGTTGACACTTAAATTGACTTTTTACGATCACATTACATTTTCGACTTTTGTCGCCGTAAAATAGCCGTTTTGCCCACTGTGCGACGAAACAAACTGGCGTCAAGCCACTTATTGTGTTTTAAAAAGTTCTACAGCCTCTACAGCCTAAACCTATTTCAATGCATTTTTTTTTTTAATGAAAGCTAATGAAATTTTGAACAACTTCGTCAATTTACATTTTTGCCTTTTTTTCCCCTTGTTTATTTAATTATTTGGAAAGAAGTTTATAACCATCCAATGCTTATAACCTTCCAAAGTTGATAACCTTCTAGCTACTATTCTTCTGAATAATTTGAAAATATGAATACCAATCGTTCTTTTATTTTAGTGTAGCAGTTAAAAATTAACTGTTACGCCAAGATTTATTTTTTCGGGACTGATATAATGACGTAAGATTGATGGCCACGATTTGAAGATATCCATCTACAAGCGTCCAACTATAACCAGACCCATAGAGGAAGAGGGTGTTCTGCCCGACGATAAGAAGGAGGCGAGGAGTTGGAGAATGAACAGACAGCGGGAGAGACCGAACAAAAATACCGGGGAGATGGAAAAGGAATAGAGGATCTATTCTAGTTGCGAGGCTGGCCAGAGTCAAGGTCGCCTTTACCAGGCCGATATGTGTCAACCGTACCATCTCTTCCAGCGGGGTGGAGAGAAGCAATGAAGAAATATGGAGGGACCGAGGAAACCCGCCAAATGGGATATGGCTATAAAATAAACTAACTTAAACAAGAATTAGAACAGCAGAAAAAAAAAAATGGCAGGTATCAGGTTCAAAATCCACTAAAGACATCTGAAGTATAGACAGTTGGCGCAGTCCGTACGCAGAAGCTGTATAACATTTTTTTCCGCAGGTACATAACACTAATTAATAAAAATACATATACCCATTAACTGATAGAACAACCATATCAACGCAGTACACCTGATAAAGCTCAGAAACATACACCAAAGTCTACTGGTCCATAACAAACAAGATCCTAAGTTTGGCGGGCTAATTAAATTTGAACGCAGTACAGAGTAAGTCCCAATTTCTAGTAAACCGTTCCTCATTGGTGGTGCATCTTTCCTGTCGAGTTTCGTTGTAAGGAAGTAAAAAATACGGCCGGTACGGCCAAATTAATAACGTGGATTAGGAGTAACCCGAAACGCGGCTTAGGAGTCACCTGGTATCTGGTTTAGGCCCTACTTTGGACCCGTATTTCGCCCGAACCGATCCGAACGCCCAACAGCGGCCGTTGTCGATCAGTCGGCAATGAGTGCCTCCATTGGTCTCGACCCTATCCGATCCGATTTAGTCACAGCTCGTCAGTAATGACCTCCTAGTGAAGTGAAAATGAGTAATTAAGTTAAGAAATAGCACCTAATAAGCATAGAAACCTTCGATTAGGTTGAATGTTGGAGGTAAGAGAAGTATTGGTATTCATATTTTAAAATTATTTATAAGAAAGGTAACTAGAAGGTTATAAGCATTGGAAGGTTATAAACATCTTTACACGCAATTTAATAAACAAGGGAAACAAAAAAACAAAAATGTGAATTGGCAAAGTTGTTCTAAATGTTATTTCCTTTGATATAAAAAACAATGCATTGAAATCGGTTAAGATTTAGAACCTGTAGACCTTTTTGAAACACTAAATGTGGGTTGGCGCCATTTTGTTTTGTCGGTCCGAAATCGGCCTAGAAACAAACACGTTTGAATGGCCAAGAATCGGTGGCCATTGGATTGGACCGGATTGGATCGGAGCGGGACCAATGTTGGCACCTTCATTGAGATGCATGTGTTTGTTTTTCATCCGACAGTCGGTGGCTACTGTATCGGATCGGAACGGGTCCATTGTAGGTGCACCCTTATGAGTAACCTGGTACCCAGTTTAGGAGACCGATTTAGTTTATATTTTCAGCACATCTTTCTCATTAGGTACTCACGACTTATACTAAGGTTCGTTTAAATATAACAAACGTTGCGGCCGGTCAAGAACCCAAGAATACCCTCTGACTTATTTGTGCATTTCCGACTTGGCCAGTTTTCGTAAAATGATGGCCGCTATAACGATTGGATTTATTATAAAATTTCTGACTTATAAAGATTCAGGCCCTTAGGGGAACGATTCAGGGTTATTAAAAATTCTCTGATGACTTAAGACGATCGGGTTTGTATGAAATCTATGTAAGATAAAATGGCCATAACTTAACGAAAACCAGCCAAGTTGGAAATGTACAAATAAGTGAGGGGGTATTATTAGGTTCTTCACAAACTTGGCCCAATTCTATGATATCATAACTTTCATAGGCTAACTGTTTTTGAGATGGGCCTGGAACTTGGCCTTTTTTTTTTCATAAGTGTCAAATTTTCAGTGTCCAAAAATTAGCGTCCACTCCAATGGTTTTCCCTCACCACTTCCGCCCATCCTCAAACATCCTCCCAGCCCTACTTCGTGTAGTTATATCGCGGACCAAAAGATACAATATCCTGTCAGGAATTGGGTCCTTACTGATACGACTGAGGTTGATTCGGCGACTGATAAGAGTTTCGAATATGCCATTCGACAAAGACATAGACTGGAATGCATAAATATACATATCCCAGTGCATCCTTGGATCATCTCTATATCAAGATCTCTTTCTGTCGACCCGTGGTTTCGGCACCCAGACGAGGTTGCGGGCTTTCTTCGTCAGCTAATATTAGACGTACTTGACCCGCTTGTGTAAACATCTATTTTCTGAGACAATAACAATCCAGCCAACCATTCTGTCAGTCCGGTTGAATTCTCATGCATTACCGTTTACCAACCTGTGGCACGCTTAAGATTTGTTAGGTAAGGGAGTTGCTGGGTGGTGGTACAAGGAAAAATAATCAATAATGGTGAACATTAAAAAAAATATCATAGAAATATTATTTTCCCAAAGGATATACATAAATTCCCTTTTAAATGTAGCCTCCACGATACGGATCTGTTCTCTCTCTTCTCCCTAGCCCTGAAGCTGGCTTGTAATTAAAGCCGAAACATTGGCGAATAAATACTACCCATTTTAGTTATAAAATGTAGTTTGGGTCTCCCCTAGTCTAGTGACTAGCGCCTTAGATTCATAAGCGGGAGATAGTGGGTTCGATTCCCACCGGCGCACAGTGTAACGTCCAATGGACAAAAACCTAAATTTTGGTTTTCTTATATTTAATTTTTAATCCTCTGGCTAAGTTTAGAAACTATTCAAGGCATTAAAATCGCATAAAACTAATAAATATTAGTTTTATTTTGATCAACAAACACATTAGCAGTATTATAAACAAGGCAAAGTCTTCAAAACCTGTTTTATATCAACAATTAGTTTGAACCTATCTCGTTGAAGATAGGACAGTGTTTTTATTAAGTCATCCGAAGGAAATTACGTCAAAACTATTCCTTTTTAGCACTTTCCTCCGAAGGAAAGTAGCTATTGAGGTTGGACTCATGACGGAATTTTTGAAAAATTTCTTCAAATCTTTATCGATCCTACCTAGTAGACACCGAAAATGACCCCCGTTAAAATTTATATATATATATATATATATATATATATATATATATATATATATATGTGTCTGTTAACACGATAGCGGCCAGAGTTTTTGTTTTTTCGTCACGAAACTTGGTATATAGCATTCAATTAGCAAACGATTGAACGAGTTCGTTAACCACCAAAGTCGGTCCATCAGAAGGGGGGGTTTACCCCGAACCCAAAACACTAATTTGACTATGTCAGCCGTAATATTTGTTATATTTCAACGAAACTTGGTATTCGTAGTGGTAATATAGAGAGAAAAGTGAGATATAAAAATGAACTAAATCGGTTCATTAGAAGGGGGGGTTTACTCCGGACCCACAATACCAATTCGCCACTACCAGCCGTTATTTTTGGTATATTTCGACGAAACTCGGTATTCGTAGTGCTAATCCACAGGTAAATATGTGTTGTAAAAATAAACTAAATCGGTTCATTAGGATGGGGGGGGGGTTACTCCAGACCCACAATACCAATTCGCCACTACCAGCCGTGATTTTTGGTATATTTCGACGAAACTCGGTATTCGTAGTAGTAATCTACAGGTAAATATGTGTTGTAAAAATAAACTAAATCGGTTCATTAGAAGGGGGGGTTTACTCCGGACCCAAATTCCTAATATACTCATACCGGTCGTAATTTCTGCTGTATTGTAACGAAACGCGGTATACGTCGTGGGTAACTGATGAGAAAGAAGTGTTGTAAAAATGAGCTGAATCGGTCAATCGGAAAGCGGGGGTTTAATTTCTAATATATTTCAATAGAAAAGCCCGTCAGACGTAGGTTCACAAAGCCGCCGCAAGGAGCGCTATCTACCACTAGAGTGACTGTATCCTGTTCCTGCGTTAGATCAAAATACGATAATATGAGGTTTTTTGTATTTATTACGTAGTGTAGTAGGTACCATGTGTAAACATAACTCTGGAAGCAAATTAATAATTGATCAGTTACTCATTACAAAATTAAAAGAGAACTATTCACGTTTTTATTTTATTTATGTAGCATATTTTAAGCAAATTGATCTGGAAAGCAGTCTACACTACCCAAATTCTGAGGAAAGTGCTTAGTTATGCAGCTCCTGCGTGACGGACTTTTTATCTGATATAATGGATTATGGGTAATTACTCCCTTATTATTTATCCTGAATTATTCTTTATTAATTTTTGACATTTTTCTTATGTACAAAATTTTGATAGCCCATAGCAAAAAAACGTTATCTGCAAACATCCCAAGCTTTTTAGAGCTTAAAGTTTACCTCAAGTATAATGTACTGAGGGCAATTTAGTTTGCCGAAATTTGCCGATTCCAAAGATTTTTATTTTTATATCCATTTGCTACCTATATCAAATTACAAAATACACATAATTGTAGAATGTAATACTTCTGTAAATACAAAAAAAAAAGTTTCCGAAAAAAAAAAAAAAAAATATCCATCAATTTATTTCTTCTTTCAAATTTGAAAAAATGTGTATAAATCCAAGAAAACGGTATCAATCCTCGGGCAAATGATTCTATTTGATATGCAAGATGATCCTAAAGAAATATTAAGCAATATCAGAAAGGCTGCCAGTTTAGTCCTATATTAAATGTAAAAAATGTGGGAACGAGTTCACCGCAGAGAAAAAAACTCTTATATAAATACTGGTTGAAGCAATATATCAACTTAAAAGAATTTGTTATTAATTTTTGTCATGAAAAAAGATTTTTTTTTTTTTTTTTTTTTTTTATTTTTTTTTACAGCGCATCTACACCTAGGTCATTAGCGCCGAAGTCCAGGGTGCAGCGAGGAATTTTACCAGCGAGCCGTGGGATGATAAAATTCCTGCCGGAGGTTGGGAATCGAACCCACCATCTCCCGCTTATGAATCAAAGGCGCTAGCCATTAGACCACGGGAGACCCCCATGAAAAAAGATATTCTCGTTCTGATGGCCCTTCTGGCTACCTTAGAGGCAGACATAAACAAGAGTTTATTACTACATTATATGTTACAGTTATATTATATTTTATAATATTGTTATTAATAATATTATTACCTGCTATATTATTTCTATTAATATTACAATTAATATTATTAAAGCCGTATAGTATGCATTATTATACTATTGTTACCTTGTTTTGAGTAGATTTCAAATAATAAAAATGTTTATTTGAAAATAACTAGTGGTTAGTGATTTTTGTCCATAATCTCCAATAGTTCCTTACACTGTGCGGCGGCAGGAATTTTCACATCCCACGGCTCGCTGGGAAAATTCCTCGCTGCCCCTTGGATGTCGGCGCTAATGCCCCGGACGTCGATGCGCCATAAAAAAAATGTAGTTTTATTTAACAAATCAACTATCACCAAGCATCAACACCTTCTTTATTAAGATACAATTAATATTTTAACGTAAATAGAATCACCAATAAGGTCGAATTTACTGAATGTAATTTTCACAGCTGAGAAACTAAAGGCGCTGAACGTCACCTCAGAAACTGATGACTGCTACACCATGCACATAAATGGGAGCATTAAAACATTTCAGGTGTCGTCAGCAGGTCATGGGGTGAAGAACATCGAGTTTCCTTAGGGTCAGTCAAATGTCTAAAGGATTGTAAAACCAGTCTGACTTCGCTATTATTTCCAGTAATTCTGGAACGTAAACGCACAATATGTAAGTCGTAGTGCAAATGTGAACAGCCATATACATCTTTGAAATGTCTTCAAAATAAATAATTAATATTAACCTGACGGTTTACTTAACTCTTTGAATTTTTGTATCATCGGTAACGTATATATAGCATTTCCAAGTCTATTTGTACCTTTTCCAAGTCAACTGTAACCTTTTACAAATCAAATGCCACCCTTTCCAAGTTTTTTTTTTTGTTTTCTTTTTGTAACCACGCACAGACTTTTAGGTCATTAGCGGCAACTTTAAACACCTCTTATTACGACAAATGAGAGTAATTTTCTGAAAAATCATTGATTTTGAAAATTGTATACATTTCATTCGTTTACTGCTTTGTGCCAATCATATTTTTGAAAATAAAAATATTGTCATGATTTAGCCTGTTGAGTTCTGAGGCCCTAATTTTCCCATTACGGTACATTTTAGAAACATTTTCAAGGGTGACAATTGAAATGGAAACTGTTAGAGTTGAAATAAAAAGGGTGACAATTAAGTTGAAAAACGTTACATTTGTTTTGAAAAGGGTTACATTTGAATTGGAAAGGGTTGCTGATGACTTGGAAAGGGTGGCATTTGATTTGTAAAAGGTTACAGTTGACTTGGAAAAGGTTCAAATAGGCTTGGAAATGCTATATATATATATATATATATATATATATATATATATATATATAAAAATCAGTCCCGTAACAGACCACAAGGGCCCAGCGGGGCAGATACTGTAGAGGTATCTGATTCTTGACCGTACGGCGCACTAGGGAGATAGTGTGTTCAACACTATGCTCCGGCCGCCTGATTTTCCCCTTGGCTGCTTCGACTGCAAGAGTCATTAGCACCCAAGGTACCCATTATTAATTAAATTGATTAAAGGCTGGGTGAGCCTTGGGACGATCTGGGACCACAAATCCAACCCTCGATCGGCAGCACTAGAAGAAAAAATCTTTAGTGCGCGCTCGGGTTTTGAATCCGGTCCTCTAGTTCATTAGTCGAGTGCTCTACCACTGAGCTAACCTCGCCCCCATATATATATATATATATATATATATATATATATATATATCATTTAGTTCAATCTTAATAGCTATATTACTGCAGAAAATACTAAAAAGTTTTTTTTTTATTGAGATTTTTAGGAGCTAAGCAAATATATTTTGTAAAAAAAAAAAAAATAAAATAAAATAAGAAGCGACCTACCTCAACAGTAGTGAGGGAGAATCTTCGCTATCTGAAGCAGTGTTTCCTTGTTGAGTTCATTATAACAGGTTCTGAAACATAAATAATAAAAGTAAAAATATGAAACATCACATGGAAATAATATTACTATATATACAACAAAAAAATCTTGGAGGAAATTCGTCTCCTGTTTCAATATTTTAAAACATGTAAAGATGAATTATTATTATTCATTATTCATTTTATTATTGTTATATATTATTATTTTATTATTGTTATTGTTATTTAGTGGAATTAAAATATCGAAATGAAGCGATTTGCACATTTTATTCTGTGTAAATAAATTAGACAGACTGATCTAAGCATTTTTGGTATCAACGAAATATTTATTTGTTGTAAAATATAAAAATATGTGACACATTAGTGTAGACAAATATAGATATACTCATCTAAGCCTAAAATGGTTCGATTTTTATGAATTTTGTTACAAAAATAATTTGTCTCAATCGAAAGACAGGTTTGTTAATCAGCAGAATCCTTCTACCTGAACAATATTTTTTCGACGGAATTTGCATGAAATAAATATTTACGGTTGAGGTAAATTTGATGTTAAGGATCGAATGAAACCATTTTGAAAGCCATTCTTATAAACTTTTTCGAGAAATATAGAAAAAAAAAACAAGAATGTTCGTTTTTATACGTCAAGATGGCGGATTGGGGCTTTTCAAGACGTTTGACATTTGTGCAAACTAAAAAGTAACAATTTTGGTTGTTTGGTGTTGAGAAAATATAAGAAAAGAATAAACAGACATGAACAGTTTTGAGAGTTCCGTATATCGTCGATACAAAAGCAAACTAACGAATATGAAAATCACCACTTTTCAGAGTGGAAAAGTATTTATTCATAACTTTTTTTTGGACAGTCAAATATTCGGCAGATTTGACCTTTTGATAGTGGAATACTTTCCCTTTAATAGAGTGAAGTCAGATTAAAGAATTTGCCGTAAATAAGTCCAGCAGAAATTATTAAAGATGGACAATGAAAGATGCATTTTTTCATATTCGTTAGTTTGCTTTTGTATCGACGATATATCGAAAACAGTTTGCAGTCCAGACAACGAATGCTTAAAAACAGCTATAGATGGAAATTTTTGGAACAAAATGTTTGACTTCGTTACTTTGTTTCGGCTAGTTAGGAGGTCAACATATCAAAAGTCCCCGCCCGTAGCCTTTGTGCCGTGGTGGAGGGGGGGGGGGTTTAGAAGTTCCCATTTTTCGGGTTTTCACTTATATCTGGGAAACCCTGCGTCCTAGCGACATGACTATCCTTTAACAAATGAAAGCAGATTAAATTTTCTACAAGTTCCATTGAACAAAGTTTTTCGGTATATCTTTAGTTTTCGAAATATCCGCTGTTGAATGTCTGTCATTCTGGGGGAAAACACTTTTGCCGCAAATTTTTTCTCCTTTTTGACGGGATAACTCTTCAACGATCACCCAAAAAATAAATGAAGGTTATAGGGTTGTAGAGCATTGCATTCCAGTCTAAGACAGGTATTATGGACGGAAATTTTTGAAACACAATTTTTGACTTCGTGACTTTGTTTGGGCTAGTTAGGAGGTCAAAATTAACTTGTTATTTCTATTTTGAAGCCACTCCTATTGCCATTTTGAGAGAATTAGGTTATTTTGCAGCATCTGACGATAGGATTTATTTTTTCACATATTTAATTTGTTTTATTACATTTTTTATTCATATCTTTACAATACATTACTTAATAGAGTTATTAAAAAAATCAAGACTATATAAATATATTTATCCTGAGTTCATAAGAATAAACAACGGGAGAACACACAAATGAATAAGCGGACAAAAATAGAGCAAGTGTTTATAATTGTCTCCTTAATAAATACACAACCACCGGATCCTAAATACACTAAAGTTCTTGGATGTATTAAATCCGTTATGCATTTATACAATCCTGCTACGATTTTATACAAAGGGTAAATCATTTCCTTTTCCTTACAATTCAAGGGAGGTCTTTCATTTATAAAAGGGGTCCATTTTATCTCACAAATAACAGCAGCTTTATTTTTTGTTAAAGAAAAACGCCAATGGAGAGGTTGCACTCATAAAAGACTTTACTGGGCAATAAATATGACCCTTATTATATATATATATATATATATATATATATATCTTGATCTTGTCTCAGCTTCTTTCTCCAGCGGTGCTCGTTGTCCGGCCGTTATATTTCGCCCAAATCCTATTGGGCTTCATCAGACGTGTTCCTTACTCTTCGGGGTGTGCAGGAGCTATGCTTGGCTCGCAGGAACAAGTAAGGAACACGTCTGATGAAGCCCAATAGGATTTGGGCGAAATATAACGGCCGGACAACGAGCACCGCTGGAGAAAGAAGCCGAGACAAGATCAAGACGATGCCCCAGCGATGGAGCTTAAAGGAGAATATATATATATATATATATATATATATATATATATATATATATATATATAAAAGGAATGTCACGCAGGAGATGCATAACTTAGCACATTATTCAACAAGTGCTTAACCCTTTCCCTACCAATAGAGGCGGATGGTGAAGCTAATAAAATTTAGAATAACTTTCTGTGGTAAGATTGTTTTTTGTAATCTTTTTTTTATTAAATTGCGCGCAAAGGAGTTAAATTCATCATAAAATAACATTTTATTTTTCATCTAACCTAATATCAGCACTGATATCGTTCAAATTAAACATTCAATTCCTGTTTAGATTTTGAAAAAATCAGACTTTGACTCAGAATTGAAATAATATTTAGTATACATAATAATTGTGATGAAATATTATGACTGCCATTAATTTTTGTATAAAGTACTTCGCTGAGTTCTATTTATCTTTGGGTTTTGTTCTAAGGACCAGGCTAGCCTTAAGAATTGGCGAGTTGAATGAAATGTTATATCATATTCAATTGTAAAACTTCATAAATTTAACTTCTTTATACGTAATTTAATAAACAAAGTAATCAAAATACAAAAATCTCGCTAGTCAAAGTTGTTCAAACTTTTATTAGCTTTCATTTTTAAAAAGGAATGCAATGAAATCGGTTACGATTTAGAGGCTGTAGCATTTTTAAAACAAGAGATGTAGCCCCACTGTGCGACGGTCCGCTGTATCTCATGGCCTAATTAAAACAAGAGATGTAGCCCCACTGTGCGACGGTCCGCTGTATCTCCTGGCCTAATTAAAACAAGAGATGTAGCCCCACTGTGCGACGGTCCGCTGTATCTCCTGGCCTAATTAAAACAAGAGATGTAGCCCCACTGTGCGACGGTCCGCTGTATCTCCTGGCCTAATTAAAACAAGAGATGTAGCCCCACTGTGCTACGGTCCGCTGTATCTCCTGGCCTAATTAAAACAAGAGATGTAGCCCCACTGTGCTACGGTCCGCTGTATCTCCTGGCCTAATTAAAACAAGAGATGTAGCCCCACTGTGCGACGGTCCGCTGTATCTCCTGGCCTAATTAAAACAAGAGATGTAGCCCCACTGTGCGACGGTCCACTGTATCTCCTGGCCTAATTAAAACTCGTATTTTATAATTTTGATTTTTGTTTTGTTTACTATCGTTATTAATTTTTAATTAATTAACTTTGTTGTGGAAAAAAAAAGGTTTACCATTTGTCCTATATGTTGTGAATAATAAACAATTGAAACATACACTAAATAAATAAAGACAATAATTTTCCCATCCTTCTTTTTGATCGGTGATTTTGGCGTAACACCGACGGGCTTAAAAACTTTGTTTTTATGTACACCAAAATAGCTCAAACGCCCACAAACCTTATACAAATACGGTCTTGTGAAATGCGCAAATACTAGAAGGACACTGCATAACGTTAAGTAGCCCTAAAGTCGAGAGATGAGAATTGAAAAATTGCATGATATGAGGAGTTTCCGACTGCTGGACAAGTTGACGGTACGTGTGTGTGCTCCAGTAGTCAAGAAGAGCATGGAGTCCAGCTGCTCTCGACTGCAGGAGCAGTCAACGTCAGAAACTATCTGATAAACAAATGTAAAACATTCAAATTTTTTGCCTAAACACAATCTAAATGTTACAGTAAATGCCTGCTTTCATTTCTAGTTTCGAATATTATGCCGTCGATACAAATGCAAATGTGAAAAGTTGTTTGGTAACCTTATAGTTGACTTTATATTCATTTAATCTTATTGTATATTTTAATTAGGGCTAATGCACATTCGCAACGGGCCATGAGGGCCTAAAGGGGTACTTTTTTTTTTACGGCGCATCTACATCTAGGTCATTAGCGCCGACATCCAGGGTGCAGCGAGTAATTTTACCAACGAGCCTTGAGATGATAAAATTCCTGCCGGAGGTTGGGAATCGAACCCACCATCTCCCGCTTATGAATCAAAGGCGCTAGCCATTAGACCGCGGGAGACCCCGGGGCACTGATACTGTAGGGGTTTCTGATTTATGACCATCCAGCACACTAGGAAGATGAATAGATCAGTACTATGGTCTGGCTGCCTGATTTAGCATTTTGCAGGAACCCATAAAAATTAACTAAGGGCTGGGTGGGTCTAAGAAGGATCTGCGAATTCTATCTTCAATGAGGACAAAATCTTCAGTGCTTAATTTAGGGCAACGGACGAGGAAGAGGGCACCATTCCAGAGACGTCGGATTCCGTGAATTAGAAGATCTGTTTGTCACCTTGGTACGAAATCCGACCTGCCGGCGGAGACGCAAGTCGAATAAAATTGGCAAAGTTTCAAGTCGCGGAGACTCGTCAAACGCCCACATTACGTAGAGCACACCAACATTTCCTAGCTGAATTAGATTGTGTTTATCGAGTAGATATAGAATGTACGCACTTCCAACTCGTGTCTCTCGCCCAGCGTCAGTGTCAAATCGGTAGTTCTTTTAATTTGCGCAATATTGTTCCAAGAGAGACAATCATGTTGTGTCCTTAACATTCCGCAATTATAGAGTTGTATAATTGTTAAATGTGGGGGCGAGGTTAGCGCAGTGGTAGAGCACTTGGAGGACCTGAGTTCAAATCCCGAGCAAGCACTAAAGATTTTTATCTTCTTCGTTCATGGGTTGGATTCGGCCTCCCTGACCGTCCCTAGGCCAACCCAGCCTTTAAATAATTTATTAATGGGTACCTTGGTGCTAATGCCCTAGCAGACGAAGCAGCAAAGGGAAAATCTGGCGGTCGGAGCATAGAACTGACTACAGTATCTCCCTAGCGTACCATATGGTCATGAATCAGATACCTCTATAGTACCTGCCCCTCGGGGCCCTCGTGGCCTGTTACGGGACTTTTTTTTTATAATTGTGAAATATTAAATAATTTTCGGATAATTTAAACAATGGGGTATTGCGCTAAAGGCCATTGTACTCGACGCACAATAAATTATATATACATAAAAAAATAATTGTGAAAGGTGTTTTACAACCGTAGGAAGAGTTTGTAGGCCACCATCAGGTAAATTTCCAGCAGCACACAGAAGAAAGATTAAAACTTTAGATCGCTGTAGTATTAACACACATAAACACACACAAACAAATCATAGGGAAGAAACCCGCTTATAAGGTTGAGCTTATGACTTGAGAGGAAAATAACGGTAGTTCAAATTTGTTTACATATATATATTTGTATTGATTTTGTAGAAATTTGGTACAAAAGTCATTCGTTTAATTTAAATGGTCATGTTCGTTAACCAAAAGAATCCGTCCTCCAGAACATGGCTTTAAGAGCGACATTCGCGCGGTTGTAATCGTAACGCTTACGTTTTCGAATTATTATGCTTTCAGGTGCGTGTTTTATAGATTCCAAGAAGTAACCAAAGAAAAAACGATATCTGCAACCGTTGAATCAACGGAAAATTAGTTGTATCATACAACTACTTTTCCCTACTAATTTTCGTTTAGGTATTCATAAGTGAATCATTTGAAACTTGTTCCAGACTTCTGACATTAATCCAAGATATTTAAATTTTGGTTGCGTTTGGAGTGAAGGAAAATATCTTGAAAACGGTTAATATGTGGAAGGTAACCATTCAAAAGGTTACTAAATTCCCCGCAAAAAAGCCTTTCAATTAGTTTTTGATTGGTCGGTATCATTAGGTGAAATAAGCACTTAAAACTTGCTAAGTGATGGTTTCGTTCGTTTGATTCTGTCTGTTTCCTCAGGTTTTATTGCTGTTTTTTTTTTTTTTTTTTTTTTTTTTAAATGCTTATAGACATTGAAACAATTTGTTGTTGTTTGTAATGGACATTAGCTACCGGCAGGGCCGCCATATCCCAGAGCCTGGCCCGGGACCAGATCACGGGCCCCACTTCTCAGAGCCGGGCCCGGGACCAGATCAAGGGCCCCCACTTCTCAGAGCCGGGCCCGGGACTAGATCACGGGCCCCCACTTCTCAGAGCCGGGCCCGGGACCAGATCACGGGCTCCACTTCTCAGAGCCGGGCCCGGGACCAGATCACGGGCCCCCACTTCTCAGAGCCGGGCTCGGGACCAGATCACGGGCCCCCACTTGTAACAGCCAGAATGAAAATTGTAGTACTTTCCTATAGGACTTTGGGTATTTTATAATTATTTTCATCATGAGTTTTGAGCAAGATGAGAATAAAAGCCGACAATCGGTGCTGCAAAGGTCACTTTTGGTACAGCACTTTCCTCCGAAGGAAAGTAGCTATTGAGGTTGGGGGGTTTACTCCGGACCCACAATACCAATTCGCCACTACCAGCCGTGATTTTTGGTATATTTCGACGAAACTCGGTATTCGTAGTGGTAATCCACAGGTAAATATGTGTTATAAAAATAAACTAAATCGGTTCATTAGGAGGGGGGTTTATTCCGGACCCACAATACCTATTCGCCACTACCAGCCGTGATTTTTGGTATATTTCGACGAAACTCGGTATTCGTAGTGGTAATCTACAGGTAAATATGTGTTGTAAAAATAAACTAAATCGGTTCATTAGAAGGGGGGGTTTACTCCGGACCCAAATTCCTAATATACTCATACCGGTCGTAATTTCTGCTGTATTGTAACGAAACGCGGTATACGTCGTGGGTAACTCATGAGAAAGAAGTGTTGTAAAAATGAGCTGAATCGGTCAATCGGAAAGCGGGGGTTTAATTTGTATTATATTTCAATAGAAAAGCCCGCCAAACGTAGGTTCACAAAGCCGCCGCAAGGAGCGCTTTCTACCACTAGAGTGACTGTATCCTGTTCCTGCGTTAGATTAAAATACGATAATATGAGGTTTTTTGTATTTATTACGTAGTGTAGTAGGTACCATGTGTAAACATAACTCTGGAAGCAAATTATTAATTGATCAGTTACTCATTACAAATTTAAAAGAGAACTATTCATGTTATTATTTTATTTATGTAGGATATTTTAAGCAAATTGTTCTGGAAAGCAGTCTACACTACCCAAATTCTGAGGAAAGTGCTTAGTTATGCAGCTCCTGCGTGACGGTCTTTTTTCATTAGTTGGCTTCTGAATAAAACTCTACTTTTGGGCAATATTGTTTTGCCCCTTTCCCCTACGCGCAGTACCTGGTGTTCTAAGGTATGTCCAGGAAACACATATTTACCTTCTTATCTACCTAAGAGGTACATTATAGCAAATTTTAGGGTGCATAAAACACTTCATGAAAAGTGCGTTGCCAGCTCTCGGTCTATAAGACAATATGAACAAGGGCTAGGTTTTATCAATAAAATTTGTATCTAAATTACAATATGTTATCTAGAAAGTTGACGACACAAGGAAAATTGTTTGATTTAGTAGTAAAGTGCTGTGTAGAGATTCGATAAGAAGGGGTGAAGAGGTGACCAAAACGATAATTGGATCGAACGTCCGGAAGCACTTTTTTTATTTTTTATTTTTTCATCATTTTCAGTTTACTGACGATTGGTATTTTGGGTTTCTAGGAAAGATATTTTTATTACCAGAATCATGTAGTAGAATTATCTCTTCTTAAAAGAGGTTTGAGTGTTGCTCCATGTGGGACTCCTTTAAATCCTAGAAAAAGTCCGACTTGCAGGAACTGCGTGTTTTAGCGTGTTTCCATAATTGCTAGTGTCAGTTGGTAACTGTTAATGAGTTTTGTTTTAATATCACTGTTCTGCACGAAAATCCTCCTTCAAACCAAAACATGCATTCTTACTGTTTTCAAATGTGCTGAACGCGAATTTGAAGTCAGATTCTGTCTGATCAGCACAGTTTCTTGAGAAATTCTAGTTTTTTATCCAAAAATGTGAGTTTTTTTGTAAATTTGACCAATTTTTTTTGGCATCAAAACATAGTGAAAAAAATTCAAAAGCCCGATGATTTTGAGCGCAATGAAGTATATTTGAACGGAAAAAAAAAATGATGGGAATATAACAGGTGGTTGAAGAAATATGGCTAAAAGTGTTTTTTTCAGTTTTTGATCTTGAGGACCTCATCTACTCAAGGACCTCACTTTTGAAGCAAAGTTAAATACTACTGAGAAAAAGGCTTGGATTGCTTTTCGAGAGGTATGTGCTAAGTTTTTGGGAAACGAAAAATCTAGAGACTACCGAAAAATAGTCCAAGAACTGCTTACTTCATATAAAACATTGGGATGCAATATGTCCTTAAAAATAAATTTCCTGCATAGTCACCTAGACTTTTTCGCCCCAAATTTGGGCGCAGTTTCGGACGAACATGGAGAACGATTCCACCAAGACATCCAGAATGGAAAAAAGGTATACTGGCAAATGGAATGAGAAGATGCTGGCGGATTACTGCTGGACACTGCAGCGGGAGGAAGAGTACAAAAGAAAAAAAAAATACTCATTGACGATGTGTGAATATTTTTTGAGTTGTGTCATATCTAGTATTATACCTGATAGCACGCAGGATTCAATTAATTATATTTTACCGTTGAAAAAGAAAAAAAAAATCTGTTATAATAAAGACAATACTTTTCAATTTTTTTCCAAGTTTCTCCTCTTTTCTCTCAAAATCAGAGGGTGATAGAATTTTTCTGAGTTCAGATTCGGACTCAGCACACCTGAAAACATGAGAAACAGGCAAAATTGTTCAAGGGAGGGGAGAAAAGTTTTTTTTTGCAGAACAGTGTATTTTGTGAAAAAAATAAACTCCTTCTCCAATGACGTAATGAAGAAAATAAACGTTTCTCATTTACATACCATTTTTTACTAAAAAGAATCATATTACCCCTTAATGTAATTTAAAAAAAAATCAACAAAAAATAAAAATTGTGAAAATAGAGACCAAAAACAGATCAAAGAAACGAACCGTTTTTGTAGAGAACTTATAGAAAAACTAAAATATCATCCAACTATTTCAGCCTACAGCAGTTCCAACTGGGACAAATATAAATGCCTTGAGAAAAACGTATACCACGATATTTGTAATCTATAAATTTGTTTGTTGTGCTTAATACTTTTGTATTGGACGAAATAAAATTGTTTGTTTGTTTAGAGCGTAGTAAGTTTTCGAATGGTTACCTTCCATTGCCTATGATTTCACAACCGTTTCGAGAATTTTAATAAAATGTTCGAAAATGTCAAATCTGTCAATGTCTAGTAATAAAATACTGTTTTTCTAATTGAATCAAAACGAAACCCAAATGTTAATATATTAGTTTAGATTGATGTCAAACGTCTGGGACACTTTTTAGCGGGAGATGGTGGGTTCGATTCTCACCTCCGGCAGGAATTTTCTCATCTCAGGGCTCGCTGGGAAAATTCCTCGCTGCACCCTGGAAGTCGGCGCTAATGGCCTAGATGTAGATGCGCCGTAAAAAACAAGTCAGGAAAATGAGTTTTATCCGCTTTTCACAAAAACAGTTACAGATATAACCTTAAACAAGGTTATATCTGTAACTGTTACAGATATAACCTTAAACAAGGTTATATCTGTAACTGTTACAGATATAACCTTAAACAAGGTTATATCTGTAACTGTTACAGATATAACCTTAAACAAGGTTTCATTTGATTCCATACTTTAAAAAACATATATTAGCGGTAGCTAGGGTCTCTCCGTGGTCTAGTGGATAGCGCCTAGGATTCTCCTGCGGGAGATGGGGTTCGAGTCCCACCTGCAGGAGGGATTTTTCTCATTTCAGGGCCAATTGGGAGGGATCCGTGTTGCGCTAAAATGGAGCAGATCGGTTTTCCTAAAAAAATAATTTGTCTCTAGAAACGGTGGTAGATAACATATTTGTGACTTATTTTTTCATTCTAGATTCCTTTCTTAGTATTTACGATAAAGCACGTTAAATGATGTAATTTGTCAGTGTTTTCACTTTCTATTTTAGCGTGTTCTGTGCCAATCTCAATAAAGAAATGAGAGAAAATTTCCAAAAATCCATTTTCATCTGTAATAATCTCTAAGAAGTCCAACTCGTAGGAACTGCGTCATCTTAGCGTACTTATTCTTTGGAGAATAGAAACCCTTAATATTTTGTTTTGATCTTTCTTGAAAAATGTAAAATTTTTATTTATTTATTTATTTTACTTTAAGAGCTGCACAGCAATGGTGATCTGCCCTAAAAGAATTTATATAAAATATAATAAATAAAATAATAAATTATAAGCTAAGGATCAGTAACAAAATTAAAGGGTACGGAAAATGAAATGAAGAAAAGAATAATAATAAAAAATAAAAAAGAAATATGTAAGGAATTAATAAAATAAATAAATACAGAATTAAACTTATAATTTTAACGGTAATAATAAATAGTAGTAATATATTTGCGGAGTTGATATCTGAGGAATATTATCCTGAAATAAGAAACTTTGACTTGGGAGTTATGTTTGGTATAATTATATTTTATTGTATGTCTTTGTCGTCTTTACGTATGTCAGTATGGTATCAATGTGGGGGCTCCTATCAGATAGCAGTTCACTGAGGCTTCGAGGAATCTGTAAGTTGTCTCTTTTAAGGCAGTCTGTTAGGATGTGTTTTACAGTTAAAGGTACGTTGCATGCCTCACATAGTGGTTTGTCTTGTCTTGTGAAGAGGTACGAATGGGTGAGTCGTGTATGTCCGATTCTAAGTCGTGTTAGTATTACTTCGTCGCGTCTTGTCCTTAGTTCACCTGACGAGTATGGTTTTATACTGCACTTTACTTCCCTGAGGTTGTTATCTTGTGTGCAGTACCACGTTGCTTGCCATCTATTCAGTATAGTGTGTGTTATTTTTATTTGTAAGTCTTGTGATGTAAGTAAGTACTGGTCATGTGGTCGGCTAGTTTTGCCTGTTCGTCTGCATTTGAAGTCACTCCAAGGTTCTCATGACCAGGAACCCACACCATTGTTACCATTGTGTGTAGGTCTTTTAGTCTCGATAGTTCTTGTAAAATTTGAACGAGGATCGGGTTGGTGGTGTAGATGTTCTTTAAGGAGAGTAAACAACTTAAGGAGTCTGAACACTTGTAAAATGTAAACTCAAAGAGGAGCAAGATTTTCGGCACCAAAACAGGAAACTGACAGTGTCCTGGAAATTACTACCTCTGCCCTTCTCGACTTCGCTCTAAGAAAAAATCATTACAAATGAATTTCTCATTTACTTACCTTGTTTTACTAAAATACTCATTTGAACACAATGGAAAAAAAAATTAACAACTGAAGCAAACATGTTGAAGCAGATGTTGCCTTGAAAATAGCTTCATTATATTCCCCGAGTCAAATTACTTATAAATATATACATAGTTTGGATGAATATATAAAAAAAAAACTCGAACGATTTTCAAATGAATAAATCGTTTTTTTTTTGTTTTTTTTGAGGCGTGCAAACCTTACGGTCATTAACGCCAGTGGAGAATGTTAGGCCTATGATGGAAAGGACAATGGCGACCCAGCGGGAGACGAGAAGAGGCAGGGGAAGAGAAGGACCCGGAGATAAATCGTATCCTACGTCAGAAAACCTACAAAAAGTCGCGCTGCAAGTCTATTATCGCAAAAACTTACACTACGATTGCTTCGCGCGAAAAAAAAAACAATTTTCTGGAAAACGGATTCTTGAGATTTAACGAACTTGACGTTTCAAAACTGACAAAATATTTTTGTACCAAATTGGATGACCATTTTTGAGGGTGCTAGAGCGCGTATATAAATATAAATTTGAACCCCTTGTTTTTCCTCACCTATAGGGATTTCGTCATAAGGTCGTGGTCATAAGCGTGTTTCCTCCCCATGGTAGAAGACGGGAAGCGCGCTAAAATAGGTTGGGAATAGATATTTGAAGTATTAAGAATGTTAGCGGTGTAAGTTAGGATTTAAATGATTATCCTAAATTACTCTCTTCCTTATTTTTTATTATATGTAGTATGTTTATTTATTTGTGTGTGTGTGTTTGTTTGTTTGTTTGTGTGTGTGTGTGTGTGTGTGTGTGTGTGTGTGTGTGTGTGTGTGTGTGTGTGTGTGTGTGTGTGTGTGTGTGTGTGTGTGTGTGTGTGTGCGTGTGTTTTTAACGGCGTATCAACATTAGGGCTATTAACGCGGGGCTGTCTACAGGTTGTCGCCCTTTCCTGTAATGCCAACAGCACTATACACACAGTTGAGTTTAACCATATTATTTTCTTTACCATTCATTCAAACTCTGTCAAAATATAATTTGTGCTTGTATTTACCGGCAGGATATGACGCTTTTTAAAGCTTTTTTTTTTTATCGTCGCCTTCATCCGCCGCTTTTAGGTGCGACTTCATTCTCACACACGGAGAGGAAATCTCAAGATTTGGACTGCGCACTCCAAAACTTGAGATATTTCTCACCGCGAAATAGAATTTAACACCAATAGATTAACTGTACAGTCCAATGAGGCCAGGACTGTGCAAGCCAGGCCTGACGTATGTGGACAAGAGGATATTTGCTTCACATTCAGTGGGTCTACTATAACTGGACAGTGCAGGCCAGGCCTGATGTGTGTGGACAAGAGGATATTTGCTTCACATACAGTGGGTCTACTTTAACTAGACTGTGCAGGCCAGGCCTGATGGGTGTGGACAAGAGGAGATTTGCTTCACATTCAGTGGGTCTACTATAACTGGACTTTGCAGGCCAGGCCTGAGGTGTACGGACAAGAGGATATTTGCTTCACATTCAGTGGGTCTACTATAACTGGACTGTGCAGGCCAGGCCTGATGTGTGTGGACAAGAGGATATTTGCTTCACATTCAGTGGGTCTACTATAACTGGACTGTGCAGGCCAGGCCTGACGTGTGTGGACAAGATGATATTTGCTTCACATACAGTGGGTCTACTAAAACTGGACTGTGCAGGCCACGCCTGACGTGTACGGACAAGAGGATATTTGCTTCACATACATTGGGTCCACTATAACTTGACTGTGAAGGCCAGGCCTGATGTGTGTGGACAAGAGAATATTTGCTTCACATTCAGTGGGTCTACTATAACTGGACCGTGCAGCCCCTGCCTTGAGGTTTATTAACTTATCGTGTGTGTGCTAGACCCGCACAGTCCAAACCTTGAGGCAAAACTATGGAGTCTCCGCCTTGAGATTTGAACTGAACGTGTTTGGGCACCTTGAGTAATTGCGACGACTCTCTAATATTGTTTTTACTACAAGAACTACATTTTACTTCGTAGGAACTAGATGTCTTTATCAAACATGTTTTGGTTGTTGGGAGGCCCGATGGCCGTGCTAACGCGTGAGCATTCTGTGCCTGAGGTTGTGGGTTCGATTCCCACTTGGGGTGGTTGGTTTTCTTTGGAAAAAAGAAAAGGCATCATCCCTATCCTGGCTAGAAAAGGGTGGTGATCTATAGATAAACCGTTCTAAAATTCTGTTCCGCCAATAAGTGGTCGTTAGAATTTAAATACTTTCCGTTGTAGTAGCCTCACTTAGGGATGTGGGTTATCCATAATTATTCCTAAATCACAAATAATCTGCTTGTTCAATGCATACACTCTTATTTTATTCACATCTACCCGTGGGTTGGCCGTCTCTTCACTGGAGTCCCTTCATTTTGGAGTTATCGATTGACTTAAAAATAGCAACGGGACGAACGCTTTTTCATGAATGGGGTTGCCGTCAGTACAGAGTCTAAATATAGCCTCAGTTCGCTTTCCATGCAGTATATATATATTAAATTATTCAAATAATGAATGCAAACCCACACATTCTGTGTGGGCGTCTCTATCTGTTTTTTACCCTCTGCTTTCAGAACATTAGGTCTGAAAACTCTCTTTAATGTAAAACCATTAACCGATTTTATATAGGTATATATAATTTATTTACTCTTTGAGTTCGCAACGCTGGCGACTAACCCATTATTACACAACTGATGGTATAATTACATACATTCGTGTAATTCAAAAAATAAAAAAAAACTAACAAATGGAACCAAATTGCAGCTCAACTGGGAATGTAGGATAGAAGACACAATAATAATAATAAATAAAATAATTCAACTGAACCCCAGGATTCTAAGTACCCATGCTGAGCAGGAGTAACAAAAATTTTTTTATATTTTTCTCTAGTACTTGCAAGCAAATCACATCGAAAACGTAAGCGTAACGATTTTATTCGCGCGAATTTCACTCCAAAAACAGTGTTCCGGCGGACGGATTCTGGTTGTTTTACGGACATCTCCTTTCAAATTAGACTAAAGATATTTGTACCAAATTTCATTAAAATCGGACTATTTTTGAGCCTATGAAAGAGCGAACAGACAAATTAATTTAAATACAAATTTGAACCACCTTCCTCTCGAGATTTATGGGTTCTGTAACGTATTTTTTTTTTTTTCTAGTCGGCACTTTCGGATTGCGTCATAAGGTCAATCTCATTCGTGGGTTTCCTCCTTATGGAGGGAGGGGGGAACGCGCTGAAACGATAAAAATATAATTAAAAACACGAACTTGAAATAGGGGCTTAAAATTCAAAGTCATTAAACACTTGTTGGGCTGTTCAAACGATTTTACTGGATAGTAGAATGGTTGCGGAGGAACTTACTTGGGGCATTCGGCGTTTACTAATACTTGCCACTTGTCTCTAAACACTTGTTGGGCTGTTCAAACGATTTTACTGTCTAGTAGAATGGTTGCGGGGGAACTTACTAGGGTCATGCGGCGTTTACTAATACTTGCCACTTGCCACTAAACACTTGTTGGGTTGTTTACAAGATGTGACTGGATAGTAGAATGGTTATGGGGGAGCTTACTAGTAGCTTGCGGCGTTTACTAATACTTGCCACTTGTCACTAAACACTTGTTGGGCTGTTCAAACTATTTTACTGTCTAGTAGAATGGTTGCGGGGGAACTTACTAGGGTCATGCGGCGTTTACTAATACTTGCCACTTGCCACTAAACACTTGTTGGGTTGTTTACAAGATGTGACTGGATAGTAGAATGGTTATGGGGGAGCTTACTAGTAGCTTGCGGCGTTTACTAATACTTGCCACTTGTCACTAAACACTTGTTGGGCTGTTCAAACTATTTTACTGTCTAGTAGAATGGTTGCGGGGGAACTTACTAGGGTCATGCGCCGTTTACTAATACTTGCCACTTGCCACTAAACACTTGTTGGGTTGTTTACAAGATGTGACTGGATAGTAGAATGGTTATGGGGGAGCTTACTAGTAGCTTGCGGCGTTTACTAATACTTGCCACTTGTCACTAAACACTAGTTGGGCTGTTCAAACGATTTTACTGGCTAGTAGAATGGTTGCGGGGGAACTTACTAGGGGCATGCGGCGTTTACTAATACTTGCCACTTGTCACTAAAAAATACCCGATTTACACGTAGGTATAGCTATTTATTTCCTAAAACTAAAAAAAAAAAAAAAAAAATTGAAAACATTTCTAGAAATCGGTTTCGACTCCTTGATCATTACCATTCTTGATGGCAGAGATCACAACCTCTTCCTTTTTTGACCCGGGACTTTCACCGCTACAAGGTAGGCTCAGCGTGAAAGTGAAATTTCTATATTTTAAGCCTTAATTGAAAGAAAAAACATATATAGAGAGTAAGAGCTATAAAGATTTCTTCGGAACGTAAGAATCTTGATTGATTTTTATCAGGAAGTCGTTTGATCGTCACGATAATTGTGATATTCACCGGTCTATTGAATCACTAATGTGATAACAGGTGGTCCTGAGGGTCACGTAGAAATTGAAACTTTGACTGTGCGTCAAAGGTCGGACGTTCGGATAAAGGCTAAAACTGCGATTTCCAACATTCTTTTGGTTGGCGTAACACTTGATGGCAAATCACGCCAAATTCTATCACATCGTTTTGAATAATTGCATTTCAGAAATTTTTTTTAATGCGAATTTATTAGCATTATAATTTTTTATAGTGACTATGTATGTGCCTTCAATGAATCATAGAAATACTACTAAATGTCTCGCTAGAGTATTTATTTCGATATTTCCTCCCTCCACAAGAGAAGGAAACCCGCTCACGGGGAAAGAACAATGTGAAGAACCATGGGCGTACATAGAAAATAATTTCGGGAGGGGCTGAGACCATTTCCGGGGTATGGAATACTAAAAATTTAGAGCTTGGAATAGTTTTAAGTAACTAAAACGCCGTTACACGTAAAATAAAATTATTTTTATGAACTAAGTGATCTTAATTAATTTATTTTTAAGGGTTTTACGACAAGTTACCATCAAATCAAAATTCCGGGGGGGGGGTGGGGGGGGGGGGGGGGGGGGGGGGGGGGGGTGGGGGGGGGGCGGGGGGGGTGCTGCAGCCCCCCCCCCTTATATACGCCCATGTGAAGAACCCTAAAAACGCAGTACATTCATGGACGCATATAAGGGGGGGCTGAGGGGGTTGCAGCCCCCCCCCCCCCGAAATTTTGATTTTGATTTGATCGGCAAAAATTTCATAAAACCCTTAAAAATAAATTAAATAAGACCATTTAGTTCATAAAACATATTCTATTTTGGGTGTAGTAGCGTTTAAGTTGGCTAAAACTCTTCCAAGGTCAAAATTGATAATATTCCATACACCGGAAATGGTTTCAGCCCCCCCCCCCAAATTTTCCCAGCCCCCTCCGAAATTATTTTCTATATACGCCCATGAGTACATTATGATATCTTCAGATCGATATTCAAATATGATTTCAATATTTCCTTTCGTTACCCGAGGAAAGATACGTGGAATTGAATGAATTCCAACGTCATTAACAGTTTTCAATTAAACCAGCCTCAATAACATTCTATGAAAACTTGTCACAAATATATGCCACTAAAAATAACGCCGAAGATACATACCTGAAGGTAATCATATAATAATGTCATATAATACGAAGAAAAAATACATTTACATTTTTTTAATGTAAAGTTGTCGTGATTTGTCCAATTTTTTCACAAAAATACTCGCAGTTTTCGAAGCTTCCTTGTTTCGTTTGAAGTATTTGTACCTTGAACTGCCCAAAAAAATATTTTATTTGGTTACGAACACCTGTGGGAGTAAAATAATTCCCAAAAAAACTCGGTACGGATTGTAAACAAAGGAAATTTGTTTTTTTCATTTTTCTCAAAATAACTTTTTAGTGGCATTCATCGTTATTCCACCTGGCCCTTCATGTACTTTTAATGATTTTTCTATAGGTATTATGAAAGAATACCTTTTCACAATTTTGTTTATTTATTTTTTTTATTTTTTTTTTCTAGGAAGCGAAGCAAAAACGAGATATATCCAAGCAGAGGACTTTTATTCATCCTGTATTGATTCCTGAAGTTTGGAATATATGTATATATGTATATATATATATATATATATATATATATATACATATATATATATATATATATATAGACACTATGGATTACGAATATAATTCTTTAAATGTTTATATTAATATTTCACAACATTGCTACCCATTGGCAAGAGAACCAGAATCTTTGAGAATATATTTACAACTAGAGGAAATAGCAGAACAGAACCTACAGCTAGAAAAAGAGGAAGAAAAAAACTAAAAAGCTATCCTAGGTATAGACAGAAGAAGAAACTTTGAGCGGAAGGAAGAACAGACTTCCTGCCGGGATATAAACAGATCCTCGTAGAGTGTTGAGAAGGAGGCAACTAGAACCTATCCAATTAGCTTAGTATTTTCTCTGTATATATATATATATATATATAGTATCTCTCTTCTGGTCGGCTTGTGTATATATAGACAGTTGGGAGGGAGTACGCTATCATCACAGATGTATGATTGCAAGGAGCAAGTCGCGAACTTTGATTCGCAAGGAGCTTGGCTGGATGGTGAAGCCATACCGCAGTTAATGATTTTGATGTATATATAATATATATATATATATATATTATATATATATATATATATTTTAGTATTATTCACGCCAAATTTATGTTTCCTCATCATTAACCTTATTCATTTTTAACTTACAATTTAACACAAATAACTTTAATACATGTATTATTCATAACATGGGGCATGTAAAGAATTGTAGAGATTGCAGTTTTAGTGAAAAGTGGAGAAAAATACGTGGATTTACTTACATAAACAAATAATCAAAAACAATTCTTTGGAAAATATTAATACTAAGGAATTTCGAGTGAAAGTCATGGGAGTCCTAAATTCGAAAGGTAAAATTCTTGATTTGCGGAATTCCCCTCAAAACGACTCATTTACATTTATTAGATGGCAAAAAAAAAATACATATTTAAAGTCATTCATTCCGGATTAAATTTGGCACTCCCAATTTTTTTTTTTTGGATAATATATTAAAAGTAGGGGCGCGAGATTAGCTCAGTGGACTAATAAGCTGGAGGACCTGAGTTCAAATCCCGAGCAAGCACTAAATATTTTTTCTTCTAGTGTCTTCGTTCACGGGTTGAATTCAGCCTCCCTGGCCGTTCCTAGGCCAACCCAGCCTTTAATTAATTTAATAATGGGTACCTTGGGTGCTAATGACCCTAGCAGTCGAAGAAGCCAAGGGGAAAATCAGGCGGCCGGAGCATAGTACTGACCACACTATCTCCCTAGTGTGCCGTATGGTCATGAATCAGATACCTCTATCTATACTGATTTTTTTTTTGTTTTTTATATTAAAAGTAGCATTAATATTCATTATAAATGGAAATTCTATCTGATTCTAGCCACGGATGAAGAAATTTAGGCCAATGTCCTAAAGAAGACATCCTTATTGTATTCGGTTGTTTTGTTATTTTCGTATAAGGAATTCATAACGGTATATGTATTTCTTAAAATAAATATTCAAGTAAAAGTTTTCTGACTTGAATAATTATCAATTAGCGACATAAGACATTCATCGAGTGTTGCCATTCTTATCCAAAAGATGGTAATGAAGATGTGAGCTTTTGTATTAATCGTCCAGTCGCCTTCTTAGGAAGTTATTATTTGCAGGCCAATGGCCTAGTCCGAGAAATTTAATGTTAGATGATAGCGTGTTTCCATAGATATTCTCCAAAAAAAGTTACAAGGGTGTACCGCAAGTAAATGAGAATACAGTGGAACATGGATAATTCGAACTTCGATAATTCGAAATCGTCTTTAATTCGAATATTTCTCTCGGTCCCTAGAATTTATGGCATAAACAATGTAAAAAAAACATCCTGTCGTTTTATCCTAGAATTCCCTCCTACCATCCTCCCATCTTCATTTCTTATTCAGTTATAAGTCAGTCTGCGCCTAGATCTGTTGTATTGTTTGTGCCTTGAATTTCTGGTGTACAGTGCAGTTCAGTGAGTTGTTTATTTAATATGTCGAAGCCTAGAAGTTATAAAACTTTAACGTTGTCAGAGAAAATAGCTGCGATTAAAGAAGTTGAAAAAGGAATAAAGAAAAAATCTGAAATTAACAAGGACTTTGGAATTCCTCCTAACACTTTACCAACTTACCTGAAAAATAAAGAAAAAATTCTTGCCCACGAAAATGACTTTTTTTTCAAACCAAAAGACTTTTATTTTTACTTTTTTGAGAATTACTACTGTTCAAAAAAATATTCTGCAAGCTGCCCACTCACACTTTGTGAAAAATGTAAAATTTACCAAGAGTATATTCAGAGACAGGAAAAAAAAAAAACTAATAAATAAAACTAATATCATGCCTATTTTTGCGATCCTATCAAAATTAAATGGAAATTATTCTTGTTGAAATGAAAATTTAATGATTGAAGTCAGTTTTCCATTTAAGTTGAATACAAGAAAAGGAAGGGGGAATGAATGAATGAATGAAAAAAAAACTTTATTCTGGGACTTCGTCCCATAAGAATAAAAATAAGTACAAAATAAACAATAAATAAATTTAACCTAAAAATATAAATATGAATAAAGAAAAACAAAAGTATAAAAGAACAAAACAAAAAAAGCAACTAATACAAATATTATATGTGAAGCCTTAAATAATAAAATGAAATATAAGTAAATATGTACATTCATTGGAATGGGGCAATGATGATACAATGTTCAGAGGGGGATTAAAAAGTTTAATAAATATTAAAGGAATGGGGGCTATAAAAAGATATAAACTAGGAAAATGCATAAACACGAGAAAAAAAAAAGGGTTAGCTCAGTGGTAGAACACTCGACTAATAAACTGGAGGACCCAGGTTCAAAACCCGAGCGTGCACTAAAGATTTCATCTTCAAGTGTCGTCGTTTGAGGGTTGGTTTTGGGGTCCCAGATCGTCCCTAGGCTCAACCAGCCTTTAATTACTTAATGGGTACATGCAAAAGGAAAAATCAGGCGGCCATAGTACTGACCAGACTATCTTCCTAGTGTGCCTTATGGTCGAGGATTAGTTACCTCTACAGCTCCTACCCGGATTAGTTATCTCAGCTCCTCTGGGCCCTTGTAGCCTGTTACGGGAGTGTTTTATTTTTCGGCTTAAGTCGAAAATGTGCAATGTATCCACTTAGGACATAAGCCACCTGATCGCAAGGATTATTTGTGGAAATTGGCGTGAACCATGATGAGATTGCAAGGACTACATCAGCGGTGATGACCAGATGTCAGTTTGTTCTGCAAGTAGGAGGCAAGTTGTAGCAACATTTAAAATTTCCGACATACTTCTTTTTCTTTTTTGTTGTATATATTACTTTAATTTAAGGCATACTTCAATTATTATATGACCATTTCATCAAGAATAATTTTCCTCTAAATTCCCAATCAAATTACAAAATTGTGGTCTAATATACCATTGAAAAGTTAATTGAAGAGCGTGCAACATTAAGAAGGCAGCTCCTTCTTGCACATTTTTGGTAAATTGAATTAAAAATCGTTTTAAAATTTAGTCTCTTGATATTTTTTCCCCATTTTCTTTTTCTTATCATAACATAGCCACCAACTTATGAAAGAAAGTCCATAAGGACCTTATCCTACCTTTCTTAGAGAAGTGGAGTCAGGTTCAATGATTTGGAGCTGCCTCCTTAATGCTCAACGTTCTATAAAAAACCCAAAAGATACGAACTATTCCACTAAAATCACGAAATTTGCTCAGGAAGCTCATATAACAATACAATCAAACGGTGTAAAATATATTAAAAAAAAAAAGAAAATCAATTAATGCAAAAGTCAGTCGTATTCTCGTTCTGTTTCTATCAAACCATCATCGTCAGTGTAGTTGTTGTAGAAGCAACATTTTAATGCATTGTAGAACGACATCTCAATTTTTCCGTCATATTCGTGTGCGAGGTTCATTACGGCATTGTATTTCTCAGTTTTTAAGTGCATGGGTTGGCTATATGCAGATGGAAAGTCACTAGTGGACCACACACAGTTTAGTTGCTGTGATTCCACTATTCAAGGGACCAGAGTTGATTCCTTATTGTAACAGAAGATACCCAAAATGGAGCTGCCTCCTTATTTCTGCACTCTCGTCAGAGAGGGAGGGAGAGAAAGAGTGAGTGTGAGAAAGAGAGTGTGAGAGGGAGAGTGAGAGAGAGAGAGTGAGTGTGAGAGAGAGAAGAGAGTGAATAGAGTGAGAGGGGGGGAGGGCGTGAGTGAGAGAGTGAGAGTGAGTGAGTGAGTGAGAGAGAGAGAGAGAGAGAGAGAGAGAGAGAGAGAGAGTGAGAGAGAGAGTGAGTGTGAGAAGGAGAGAGTGTGTGAGAGAGAGAGAGAGAGAGAGTGGGAGAGAGAGAGAGAGGGAGTGAGAGAGAGAGTGTGAGAGAGAGAGAGAGTGTGTGTGTGAGAGAGAGAGAGAGAGAAAGAGTGTGTGTGTGTGTGTGAGAGAGTGAGAGAGAGAGAGTGTGTGTGTGTGTGTGTGTGTGAGAGAGAGAGAGAGAGAGAGAGAGAGAGAGAGAGAGAGAGAGAGAGAGAGAGAGTGAGAGAGTGAGAGAGAGAGGGAGAGAGAGTGCGTGTGAGTGAGAGAGAGAGAGTGCGTGTGAGTGAGAGAGAGTGAGTGCGTGTGAGAGAGAGAGAGGTGTGAGAGAGAGAGAGAAGAGTGAATGAGGAAGGAAGTGGTCCTATGTTTTCAGGCGGGCTAGTACAGAAGCACAGTCATTGACACTGCCTCCCCCCCCCTCCCCCACCAACATCCTCCTTATCTCCCCTCCCGTCCCTCCAAACTAGGGGAGCCTTTTCTTTTAGTCAGGATGGTTTTTTTATCTAGCCTTTTTTTTCTTCTTATAATGGTTAGGTAATACTCGGGATGTTCCAGGGGAGGACCGCTTCCTCTCACCGTTCCATCCTTCTCCTTCTGCAGTCACTAGACCCAACAGTCATTCAATACCTAGTCTAGGGTTCCTCGAGCAGTACTAATGGAGGAAATGTTTCCTATAAGATAATATTACCCCGAACCTGAGAGGAGATTAGCAAATTCAACCAGGAATCAGCTCATAAAGGCAGCTCGAAGAATGGAATGACGGATTAGTAGGAGTATTTTTTTGTTTTTGGTCTTGTGCGAAAACGTTGCTAAAGAAGGCCATTCACGTGTCAATTTGTAGTGCGACTTAGTAGGACTACTAGTTGGATAGTCGACTCCACTCACGCTCCGACTTGCTATCCAACTTGCAATCCAACTTTAGTCCTAGTCTGTTTTCACGACTGTGTACGTCGCTCACGAGCCGAAAAGGTATAGAGTGCAGACCGAAGTACAAGCGCTGCCCATTTCTGGGGTATGGAATACTAACAATTTAGAGCTTGGAAGAGTTTTAGCCAACTAAAAAGCGATGACGCCTAAAATAAAATATTTTTAATAAACTAAGTAATCTTATTTAATTAATTTTAAAGGTTTTATGACGCATTGTTACCGATCAAATGAAAATGTCGGGGCTGCAGACCCCTCAGCCCCCCCCCCCATGAGATGAGTCCTTTTCTATATAATACCTCAAGCTTTCTCAGCCCAAAATACACCTCTCATCAACCGAAGTTCCTCACTAATTAAAACAAAGGTTCAGAGCCTGAGATTCTTAAGCCATTAATGCATCCTTGGTAATTGCGAGAGACATCCGGGAAAAGCGGAAACCTTGGATTCAAACCAAGAAAATTTCATGAGGGCTTGTTTCCTGACAGTGCGCAACTCCGGTCCATTCTTCTCGGTTTGAAACTGTAGCAAATTTGGTATCATTGTTAATGATTACAAAATATATTTTAAGAATACCGGCTAGCGCCAACGGCCGTAGCAAAGTTGAATGCACCGGTGCCCGTTGATCACCGAGGTTAAGAACGTCGGGCTTGGCCTTCAAAAATGATACCGACGTCAGAAAGATTCAAGTTCCTAGAGGTTTTTCCTCGAAATAGGACGTTTATCACCACTGTGGGCCGTAGCCACGTTGAATTAACCGGTAACCGTTCAAACGTCGGGCGTGGCCAATACCTTAATGGGGGACCGACCACGTGCTGTTGGCACTATAAATGGGTGGCAGTCTGTAGATAGCCCGGTGTTAATAGACCAGTCGTTGATACCCCGTTAAACAAAAAAAAAAAAAAAAAAAAAAAAAATATTAATAAAAAAAAAGAAGGCCAGCAATTAGGAACTATCTTAATGTTTTGGTATGAGGTTCCTGTTTGTTGTAATTTTAGAACATAAACTCTTTTGTAGCAAATTCCGAAGAACGGTAGCTGTGGAGGTTGCCACCGACTTTCGGAAGGAAAACAAACACAAGCATCTGTATGGAGGTGCCTACATTGGTCCCGATCCGACCCGAAGACTCCCGATTCCCGGCCGTTCAAACTTGTTTATTTCTAGACCGATATCGGACGACCGACGCACAGTGGGGCAAACGACATATTGTCTTTCAAAAAATTCTACTGGCTCTAAATCTTAATCGATTTCAATGCATTTGTTTTTTTAATGAAACCTAATAAAATTTAGAAGAACATTGTCTAGTCAGATTTATGCTTTTCTTTCCCTTGTTTATTAAAATTACAAGAAAGCATATTAACAATAACCATCATCTGCAATATAAGGGATGTTTAAAAATCAATTCCCGCCAAATTACGAAATTAATTTCTCGCCAAAAGCAATTTCTGTCACTTAAGTTACAGACATTTTTTCCCCGAAACGCGGAGAGTAGCATTGCAAGCCATCAGGTGCAAACAAACACTTGTTAGCAGGTACAATGGAATGGAAGGACTGCATTGCTAAATTGCAATTACCCTGATAAGTCAAGATGACCCCAGAGACTCGGCTGGGGGATTGGACCATTGTAGGAACCACCCACACGCCACCCGTGGGGAAAGTTACCGATGGAAACAGCTGTTCCATCAGATGTGGGCGTTATATTGCACCATTTCCTCTGGTACTTCACTCCCATGCACCATACGGACCGATAACAATATATCTAAGGCCTTTGAGATTCAAAAAATAATCCGATGCTCCAGAAGCTTCGCTATAGCAATAAAAGCGCGTTTCCTCACTACTTTCATAGGGAGAAACCCCCGATCCGAAGAAGCAATCGGGAACGCCGCACAGTGGGGCCAAAAGTCATTTCATGTTTCATAAAAGGCTACAGTCTCCAAATCTTAACCTATTTCAATGCAATATTTTAAATTAAAGCTAATAAAATTGAGAATAACTCTGTCTACCAGATTTGTGTTTTTTCTTGGACCAAAAGGAATGGATTGTCTTAGTCTGATGACAAAAAAAAAAAGAGTTCATCCAAAACGAATGAATCAAGTTCAAGCGCAATCAAAAATCTATTTTGTCAAATACCGGGATCATATGATATTTATGAATACAAATACATATACTCATACCAAAAATTTGAACTCCAGTAATTTTAGTGTTCTAAGAGAAATGAAACGTGGACATTTCCAATCGGCGCACGGTTAGGCCAAACGACATTTTCTGTTTCAAAAAAGTCTACAGCCTCCAAATCTTGACCGATTTCAAGGTCAAGATCATTTTTTTTTTAAATGAAAGCTAATAAAATTCAGAACAACTCTGATGGCGAGATTTTTGTTTCTTGTTTCCACTGTTTATTAAATTACGTGTAAATAAATCACGAACTTTTAAAATTGAACATAAAATAATATTTCATTTTTCATTCAACTTAATATCAGCACTGATACCGTTGAAATTAAACATTCAAATCCTGATTAGACTGACACATCTTCAAAACGTAAATTCTTAAATCAACAATGTGATTAATTGAAATAATATGATTTTTGAATGATTTAAAAATATGTTTTGATTTTTTCAAGAGGATAATCAGGATTTGAATGTTTAATTTCAACGATATCAGTGCTAATATTAACTTAGATGAAAAATAAAATATTATTTTAGGTTCAATTGCAAAACGTTCGTAAATTATTTAAACTTAATTTAATAAACAGGGGAAACAAACAACAAAAATCTGGTTTCTTTTAAATTTTATCAAAAAAAAAAAAAAAAAAATCAGTCCCGTAACAGGCCACAAGGGCCCAGAGGGGCAGATACTGTAGAGGTATCTGATTCTTGACCGTACGGCACACTAGGGAGATAGTGTGGTCAACACTATGCTCCGGCCGCCTGATTTTCCCCTTGGCTGCTTCGACTGCTAGAGTCATTAGCACCCAAGGTACCCATCATTAATTAAATTAATTAAAGGCTGGGTGAGGCTAGGGACGATCTGGGAACCCAAATCCAACCCTCGAACGGCAGCACTAGAAGAAAAAATCTTCAGTGCGCGCTCGGGTTTTGAACCTGGTCCTCCAGTTCATTAGTCGAGTGCTCTACCACTGAGCTAACCTCGCCTGCCTTTAAATTTTATCAGACTTCATTAAAAAAAAAAACAAAAAACAAATGCATTGAAATTGGTTTAGATTTCGAGGCTGTAGCGTTTTTTGAAACACGAAGTGTCGTTCCCCCTGTGCGCCGATTGGAAATGACCACGTTTCATTTCTTTTAGAGCACTAAAATAACGGGAGTTCAAATTTTTGGTATGAGTATATGTAGATATTTGTATTCATAAATATCATATGATCCCGGTATTTGACAAATTAGATTTTCTTTGAGAACTTCTTTCATTCGTTCTGAATGAACTCATCTTTTTTTGTCATCACACCAAGACCCTCCAATCCTTTTTGCCCCTCCGACTGATTTTCCAAACAAAACTGTTTGTCTCCATAAGTCTCTTTCGTGACACCTACGGCTTTCAAATCATCTTTTAGTGCAGAAATGCAGTTATTTTTTTTTTCTTCTTTTTTTTACGGCGCATCGAACAGTGGTCAAAAATATTCAAAAAGCGCTCAAAACTTGATTTGTTGAAGTATTTTCTCCGAACATTTTGGTCTTAAATATATGTTAAAGACCTCCTGAGAGTGTCATTTCTTGAGTTTCAGGGCCCCACTGTTGATTGCAGGACGGTGGTTAATCATGGAAGTACAAGAAACGAAGAAAATTCCCAAATCCTCATGTACCAAAATCGTTCCTGCAACTCTACTTGTTCAGACCAATAAGATTGACGCATTTTTTTCTTGTTTTAATGGGACGTTCGAAGGGCAAAAAAAATATTTTTTTTATTTTTAGAATCGTCGACGTGGACGGGGATACTTAAAAAGTAAAAAAAATACACGTATCAAATTTCGTTTTGTCTTATACTTTTTGCGTCTCTCTAATTTTGGGCTTACATTTTCAGTGGACATGTATAGAAAGAGGCCAGACCGAAATTGGCTGCATAAGTTTGCCTATTTCGGTGCTAGACGTGAACGAACTCGGTAAGACAGACGCGCGTTACCTCTATGTAAACATTCGAAGCAAATAGAAGATGGATTTTTTTTGCAGTACTCAAGTCAGTGTTGACTGCAACTAATGTCTGAAGTGATCAGAGTAAAAAATCGTGTCCTACTTTAAATATTTAATTTCAGGTTTCTAAATCAACAATATCACAAGTTATTGAGTTTTGAGCGCTTTTGGGCAGTTTTTGACCACTGTGCGTCGGTGCTTCTAGGCCATTAACACCGCAATGTATGTATTAACTCCAGAATTAAATGTATGTATTCCAAAATGTAGTTAATTATTATTTATAATTTTGCCTTACTTTGAAGCATATATTCTACTTCTTGTGCCCTTATAATAAATTTAATCTTCTTAATGTGTATATGTATATATATATATATATATATATATATATATATATATATATATATACACAACGGTACGCTTTCCAACAGCACAAATATTTGCTCCATGAAATTTGAATGAATTGTCTTCACAAAGTTTTGAGTTTGGTTTGAGTAGCCCTGCTCCATGTTCAGTTAGGTCGCTCAATTCTGCGCCACTGACCTACAAATGAGTGTAGTGGTAATCATAATATTACAATTATATAGCGGTTAAGAAAGAATATTAAGAAATATTATCATTCCATGATAGTTAATATATTTGTTCATTTATAACTATAATAATTAATTTATTTCCACTCATTATTTTGTTTTAAAAAATTACGTTTTTCAGATTCAATATTTTGCCCCAGCATTCTAGACGATACGGCTTGTCACAACTCTAACCCCTTTAGAATAGTTGGAAATGCCTTAGATAAAGTATGGAATAAGACCATTTTGGAATACATTACTTCGACAATGGATAGAATACGTTCGCTAGTTTTCCCTGATTTTCTTATTCGATAGTTTGATATAACCTCTAAAATTTCAAATCGTCTTCTTTGTAATCCAGCAATGCAAATAAATACCCATTATAACAAGTACACCCATCATCCAACAGGACGCTTATGCGCGTTAACCACAATTTTTTGACAACAAGAATGCGACGAATGATACTATATAGAAATCAATAAAGATTACGAGCAAAACGGTGGCTCTCTCCCGATTAAGAAATATTACCGTTCCAACAATCAAAAATGATAGTAGAAATTATTATAACATATTTAACTAGATGATTTGAGGATTTTCAAATTTATTTACTTTAAGAGATTATGTCTATGGGCCGATAACATATTTAACTAGATGATTTGAGGATTTTCAAATTTATTTACTTTAAGAGATTATGTCTATGGGCCGATAACATATTTAACTAGATGATTTGAGGATTTTCAAATTTATTTACTTTAAGAGATTATGTCTATGGGCCGATAACATATTTAACTAGATGATTTGAGGATTTTCAAATTTATTTGCTTTAAGAGATTATGTCTATGGGCCGATAACATATTTAACTAGATGATTTAAGGATTTTCAAATTTATTTACTTTAAGAGATTATGTCTATGGGCCGATAACATATTTAACTAGATGATTTGAGGATTTTCAAATTTATTTACTTTAAGAGATTATGTCTATGGGCCGATAACATATTTAACTAGATGATTTGAGGATTTTCAAATTTATTTACTTTAAGAGATTATGTCTATGGGCCGATAACATATTTAACTAGATGATTTAAGGATTTTCAAATTTATTTACTTTAAGAGATTATGTCTATGGGCCGATAACATATTTAACTAGATGATTTGAGGATTTTCAAATTTATTTACTTTAAGAGATTATGTCTATGGGCCGATAACATATTTAACTAGATGATTTGAGGATTTTCAAATTTATTTACTTTAAGAGATTATGTCTATGGGCCGATAACATATTTAACTAGATGATTTGAGGATTTTCAAATTTATTTGCTTTAAGAGATTATGTCTATGGGCCGATAACATATTTAACTAGATGATTTAAGGATTTTCAAATTTATTTACTTTAAGAGATTATGTCTATGGGCCGATAACATATTTAACTAGATGATTTGAGGATTTTCAAATTTATTTGCTTTAAGAGATTATGTTTATGGCCGATAACATATTTAACTAGATGATTTAAGGATTTTCAAATTTATTTACTTTAAGAGATTATGTCTATGGGCCGATAACATATTTAACTAGATGAGTTGAGGATTTTCAAATTTATTTGCTTTAAGAGATTATGTCTATGGGCCGATAACATATTTAACTAGATGATTTGAGGATTTTCAAATTTATTTACTTTAAGAGATTATGTCTATGAGCCGATAACATATTTAACTAGATGATTTGAGGATTTTCAAATTTATTTGCTTTAAGAGATTATGTCTATGGGCCGATAACATATTTAACTAGATGATTTAAGGATTTTCAAATTTATTTACTTTAAGAGATTATGTCTATGGGCCGATAACATATTTAACTAGATGATTTGAGGATTTTCAAATTTATTTGCTTTAAGAGATTATGTTTATGGCCGATAACATATTTAACTAGATGATTTAAGGATTTTCAAATTTATTTACTTTAAGAGATTATGTCTATGGGCCGATAACATATTTAACTAGATGATTTGAGGATTTTCAAATTTATTTACTTTAAGAGATTATGTCTATGGGCCGATAACATATTTAACTAGATGATTTGAGGATTTTCAAATTTATTTACTTTAAGAGATTATGTCTTTGGGCCGATAACATATTTAACTAGATGATTTGAGGATTGAGGTTAGCTCAGTGGTAGAGCACTGGACTAATATGCTGGAAGACCTGAGTTCAAATCCCGAACTAGCACTAAAGATTTTTATCTTCTAGTGTCTTCGTCCATGGGTTGGATTCGGCCTCCCTGGCCGTCCCTAGGCCAACCCAGCCTTTAATTAATTTATTAATGGGTACCTTGGTGCTAATGACCCTAGCAGTCAGATTGGCAAAGGGGAAAATCAGGTGGCCGGGGCATAGTACTGACCACACTGTCTCCCTAGTGTGCCATATGGTCATGAATCAGATAGGTCTATAGTATCTGCCCCTGAGGGCCCTCGTTGCATGTTACGAGACTGCTTTTTTTTTTAGCAGAAATATGCTTTAGCGATGACTAGACTGAAAAAAAAAATGTTACAAAAAATTGTCACAAAAGAGTGTCCGCTGGCGCATGCGCGGCAGCCATGTACGAAAAAGTAGACTGTAAGTTATACTGTACATTACATAGAGTTGTCGGGTTGACCTAAAGCATAATTATGTTCCTGAATTTGAGCAGAAGACTCCAAACGATTTTTTTTTTTTTAATGTTTTTCAAGCTTCTTGGTATTTTTGTGGAAATCGTCCATTGATTAACTAGTATACACACATATATTAACACACACACACATGTATACATATACATATAAGAGTGTGCCTGTTTTCAGGGTACATTAAAAGCGAGATGGAGGAATAGATACAGCAAGAGCTGAAATCGTCCTTCTGGAGTGACATAAACTACACAATGAAAGGTCTAATGAGATAACACAAAAAAAAATGCGGTCATTGAGCATAATTAATGACTAGAAGACGACGCTCTCAATTAAATGAGCATGTAAGTACGCGGAAAGACTAGAATTGAAGAGCAAGATCCATTTATCTTAAGAGTGGCTATTAAAGGGAAAGAGTAGGCTGCTCTCAAGAGCGGACGAACATCATGTTCAATTACAGATCATCTGCTGTTCAGAGAGCAATACCCCGAGATCTCTGATCATGAACACTATCTTAAGTAACGATCGATTGATCAGATTATTTATTTTTTTATTAATTTAGAGAAACCTCTATGATTCTATTAGTCGATGAGGGCGTTATCTCTGTTATTCTGTTCCGATGACGCAATCCGAAAGTGCCCCAAAAATGGTCCGAATTAATAAAAAAGAGTAGATGGAGATAGTTAGCCGCTGCAGAGATACGAAGACAGGTATAGTTGGGATTCGGCTAGGAGAAAAACGTCAGACTTTCAAAAAGAAATCTGTATTTGGACGTTTCGACTGCACATTGGCAGCCTTCTTCAGCTAAAAAATATATACAACTTATAAGTAAAGAAAATATATGTGTACAACTAGTAAGTAAAAGACAGGCAGAAATGAGCGGAGTATATATATCCACTTTATACTATGTATATACTTTCCAACTACCGTATTTTCATTGTTTTAAAAATAAGATTGGTTAAAATTTATTGTATTGATATATATACTCCGCTCATTTCTGCCTGTCTTTTACTTACTAATTGTACATATATATTTTCTTTACTTATAAGTTGTATATATTTTTTAGCTGAAGAAGGCTGCCAATGTGCAGTCGAAACGTCCAAATACAGATTTCTTTTTGAAAGTCTGACGTTTTTCTCCTAGCCGAATCCCAACTATACCTTGTCTTCGTATCTAATAAAAAAGAGGGTACAAAAATACTTTGCCAGATTTAAAAGGAACACCGGAATCCAACCACCAGAACTTTGATTATTTCGGAGAAATTCTCTCAAAAAAATCGTCGTGCTCAAGGTTTTGCTTAAATAGTCTTCCACTTTTTTTTTTTTTTTTTTTTTTTTTTATTTTACTTGGAGAATCCAATAAAAGCATATCCTTAACCATTTTGCAGAAAAGTGAACTAACATTTTGGATTTATTTACACAAAAAACACGAATTAACCTCAATATGTTTTCAGACTCATTAAAGCAAACCGTATAAATTTTGGATAGAAAAATAATTAATTAACAGACGGGCAATTTTTTTAAGTGAAAGATCACAGGTTAATATTTTCAACTTCTTAGCGCCATGGGCGTATATAGAAAATAATTTCGGAGGGGGCTGGGAAAATTTCGGGGGGGGGGGCTGAGACCATTTCCGGTGTATGGAATACTAACATTTTAGATCTTGGAAGAGTTTTAGCCAACTTAAACGCTATTACATCCAAAATAGAATATGTTTTATGAACTAAATGATCTTATTTAATTTATTTTTAAGGGTTTTATGAACATTTTTTTTATGTTGGATTTAAGGCGTGTCAACCCTTGTATACGCCCATGCTTAGCGCGTTTTCTCCCTCTCTCCACAGGGAGGAACTCCGATTATGAGGTTGACCTCATGACGCAATCCGGAAGTGCGGTAGTATTTGTATATACTGTCGTCTGTTTCCTCTGTTTAGCTGGGTCTAAAAGGGAGCGATTTTAAGGAAATTTAGCATAAAAATAAAATAAAAAAACAAAACAAAAAAAACCAAACGTCGTCTGATTTGAATGGTCAAAGACATTAATCCTAACAATTATTTGTAAGTAGACGTTGAGAATCTAATGAAACCGTTTCCAAGGTCATTTCTCTAACACTTGACTAAGGATTTTTCGATATATTACTATAAATCTCGGAGACGGCAGAAAAATTTACTAAATGTAAATCTATTCAAAATAGATTTACATTTAGTTATTAAATTTTCGTGAACCGGAAAAATCGGTGCGTAAATGGAATAATTTTCGATTATGATACTGTCAGTTTCTGTTAGATCTGGATTTTTACATTTTTCACTTATTATGCAGACAAAATATTAACTGTTTCTGACACTGGGGATGGCGCTAAGACGACGCTGTTCCTTTGAGTCGGATTTTTTTTTCAAAGAACGTTCTGGGAAAATTAAATTAATCGAATCATATTACATTAAAAAAAATGGTTAGTTACAACGGTTACTTGTCAAATGCAAGCGAACAATGGTCAATAGACTAGAGAGAGTGGATCCCTTGAAGAGCGGCCTCGCGGGAAACGAAATAACTTTTCGGTTGAATATGCACTATTGGTTCCTGCAATACAAGCCAGAACAACTCCAGTCCCGGGGGCCTCATCAGCAAACACGGCTCCGACATTTAACCGCTGACAAATAAAACATAACGGGAGGAAGTAAATTCATCAACGTAAGCCTTTATCGTCTCCTTCTTGATACGGCATCCTCCGGGGGGATCCGTCAAATACAACCGGAAGGACAAGGAGTTCAAAAATACCAGGAATTTAATCATTAGATGACCCTTTGCTCAAATATATACAATTATCTAATAAGGCGGAAGGTCAATAAAACGCCACACACTTTTTATTAGATTTCCCTACATGTTTCGCACCATTTTGGCGCCTCTTCAGGCGAATATACTAAAGATATGAAAGATCTATTATCGATCAGCTGACTATTTGACACCATATTGAATTCGTTCAGTCAATGACCAGTCTAGACGTGGCCCTCCTCAAGTTGAGGATGAAGTTATGTTTTAAGTATATTTCCCTGAAGTGGCTCCAAAATGGGGCGAAACATGTAGGGAAATCTAATAAAAAGTGTGGCGTTTTATTGACCTTCCGCCTTATTCGATAATTCTATAGATCAGGAATTTGGTTTGTCGAAAAATTGTCGACCAGTATATTCTACAAAAAAAAGAAGTCCGCATCCCAGGAACTGCGTCATCTTATCGCGGTTCCGTTTATATCCCTAGTGCTATTAGTAAAAGAAAAGTTGAACATTCGTGAAAAAGTGAAGTTTGAACATTCGTGAAAAATATAAAATAAAATCTCGAAGAGAAAATAGATTTAATGCGCCACAACAGGAAACTGACCGTACCATCGCTAGTCCCCCCACCTTCTCAAGGTTCGCTGTTGGAAACACAATAACAACGTTTCACATTTTCTTACCTTTTTTTTAGTCAAATACTCGTTTTACTGTTAAATGAAATTAAAATTAGAAACAAACAGTTAAAACTATGGGTAAATAGATACAAAAACCCGTTCAAAAGAGCAAAACTGACAATTGCAAATTTATAAGTCCTTAATTCTGCGATTGACATCGCCCTATCGAAAATTACATCGGAACCTTTTTTTGCAGGGAATTAAGTAAGCTTTCGATTGGTCACCTTCCACTTACCACGATCTCCAAACCGTTTTCGAGATATTTTAGAAAATATAGGAAAATCCCAAAACTCATTTTATTTTTAGTACTTCCTTAACTCCAAACGGAACAAATATTTACCTATTACAGATTAGATGAATATCAAATATCTGGAAGAATCGTTTCTGAATACCCAAACTGAAAATTAGTTTGTAAAAGTAGGTTCTTCAATGTTATGATGTATTAATAGCCATAACATGGTTATATACAACTCGTATCAACCTATTAACGCCGGGCTATCTAAAGGATGCCACCCTTTTATAATGTCAACAGCACGGGGACGGTCGCCCTTGCTGCAAAAACAAGATTTTTGTGAAGTTACTATTATAATTTCTTCTGGGCCGGTATTTTCTTGACATTTGCGACCTGAAGCATTGCCATTTCTGATCACGAACTGCGGATTTAGAATTCGGTCCTTGTCCGTATCAATTGAATTCAAGAATTTATATTGCAGTTTAATCGATTTTTTTTTTTTTTTTTTTTACTTCATATACATATTCATATTCAGTAAGAGACACACATTTCCGGGTTCACTAATCGATTAATAACATATTATTTTAGCACAATGCGTCCGAATACTTCAAACGTTTAATGTGCTAATTGTATAGTTTATACACACACATGCACATCATTTGGCTAACACAAATTTAAATATGATTATTCTAGTTTAATGTTTAAAGAAATATGCCAACGTTCCCTTTGATCACCGAAGTTAAGCAACGTCGGCCGTGGACAGTACCTGAAAGGGCGACCGACCCCGTGCTGTTGACATTATAAAAGGGTGGCATCTTGTCGATAGCCCGGCGTTAATAGCTCCATTGTTGATACAAGTAGTATATAACCCGGTTATGGCTATTAATACACATAATCATAACATTTTTTTATTTTTTACTTATCCAATGCCCGTCAGTGGCGGTTGAGCCATTTGACGCCGAGCCTCCCAGTATCGCGTCGTGAGGTCAGGAAGATGGATCAGTTCGGGGCAGACGAGGAGGTGACTTCCCACCATCCTTCCGCTTGAACATAGTGGGCAAATGTCCGAGTCTGCTAAGCCAAGGCGACAAGATGGGCCTGCAGGTAGTCGTGTCCAGTTTCCAGGCGGAATCTTGCAACAGCTTCGCTTCTCCTCAGATCGTCAGGGATGTGACCTGGGGTTGCTAGGTTTTCCCACATTTTTCCTGTGCTGGAGCTTTTTAGGAGTTCTTTAGTATGCCTGGATATTTCGGTCTCAATTTGGCTTCTTGCTGCTTGTAAGGATTGGAGAGTCTCAGGTTGTTCTTCGTCTGATCCCTTTTTCGCCATTTCGTCGGCTTTCTCGTTACCTGGAAGACCAACGTGGCTGGGGACCCATTGAAGAAAGACTTTCCATCCCCTAATAATCATAACATTGAAAAGTAGGTGTTTCAATGATAATCATAACATTGAAACACCTACTTTTCCTAACTAATTTTCAGTTTGGGTATTCAGAAACGATTAATTCAGTTGAAACTTGTTCCAGACTTTTGATATTCATCTAATCTAAGGTAGATACATTTTGGTTAAGTTAAGAGTTAAGGAAGTACTAGAAATAAAATATGTATTTCATTAACAAATATGAAGATTTTCGGGATTTCGTATATTTTCTAAAATTTCTCGATAACGGTTGGGGAATCGTAGCAAGTGGAATGTGAGAATTCGACAGCTTACTAAATTCCCTACAAATAAGGTTTAGTATAATTTTCGATGGGGCGATGTCAATCCCAGAAATATGTGCTTAAAACTTCAAAATTATGAGTTTTGTTCTTTTTAAGGGGGTTTTGTCACTGTTTACCTAACGTTTTAACTGGATATTGTTTTTTTAATTGCATAGTAAAATTAGTATTTTAATAAAATATGGCATGAAAATGACAACCGTATTAGTAATAGTGTGTTGAGAAGGTGGAGGGAGTCGTTTCCGCTAGAATACTATCAATTTCCTGTTGTGGCGCCTTAAATCTTCCTTCTCTTTGTAATGTCATTCTATATTTTTCAAGAAAGATCAAAACCTACCAATAACTGCTTCTACTTCTTTGCTAATGACACTAAGGATATGACCGGTACTGCGCTAAGATGACGCAGTCCCTGCAAGTCGGACGTTGTTTCTTATTACCTCTGAAGCTACCAATTTGCATCTCGTTAAGGAGTTTATTTTCTGTCAATCAAGCGTTCATTAATGTACCTCAAGTTTGGAATGGTACCTCCAGGTAATTCGGTTGTTAAGACTACGCCTGGTAGTATTGCTGGAGAGAGAAGAGGCTGCTGGAGAAGGGCAGGTATAGAGAGCCAGGTGTGCCTTCCAGCTGCCAGCTTCCGCTCTTACGCTCCCCCCACTCCTACCCGAGCAAACCCACTCCCATAGTACTCTCTAACAATTTATGTCCCCTACAAGCATTGCAGTTTATACTCCCTCTAACTGAATTTACATAAAACTGGCTGCTTTATTTACTTCCGTCTCGTTTACTTCAAACGATCATCTACCGAGATAAAAAAAACTGTTTCTCTTCAGGTTCTCTAGTCCCTAATACTTGGGAAGATCATGATAGGAAGGAATCCACGATTATAATGTGAATTCGATGACGGAATACGGGGGTGTTGATAAGAAATCTCCATGTCACGAACATTCCAGAGCATCAAATTTGAATATACATGTTTATATATATATATATATATATATATATATATATATATATATATACATATACATACATATTAGTGGTAGGCGATTCTCAAATATGAATCGATCTTTTGGATCGATTCGTATTTAAATGAAAAGATCGACGAGTTCAGATCGATTCAAAAGATCGATCTTCTAGGCTCAGAAGAGCGATCTTGGATATGGATCGATTTCACGATTACATACAATGACCAACGAAATTCGTATTTCCATTCGAAACGTTTCTCATTTGAGAATCGCCCATCACTACTACGAATCGACCTAAATTAGCCGTTTGGAATACTTGATAATATCAAAAATAAATCTGTAACCTAAAAGTAGAAAAATTTAAGTATATATTTCATAAAAATAATGTATAATGATAAGAGCTCATCACCGTAGTTGCGAAGCTCCTAAATAAATAAATAAAATGAAGAAATACCGACTTGCAGACAGTGTAACAGAACTCTAACTGTTAAACATATACTGACCGACTGTAGACAGTGTAACAGAACTCTAACTGTTAAACATATCCTGACTGACTGTAGACAGTGTAACAGAACTCTAACTGTTAAACATATCCTGACTGACTGTAGACAGTGTAACAGAACTCTAACTATTAAACATATCCTGACTGACTGTAGACAGTGTAACAGAACTCTAACTGTTAAACATATCCTGACTGACTGTAGACAGTGTAACAGAACTCTAACTGTTAAACATATACTGACCGACTGTAGACAGTGTAACAGAACTCTAACTGTTAAACATATCCTGACTGACTGTAGACAGTGTAACAGAACTCTAACTGTTGAGCATATCCTGACCGACTGTAGACAGTGTAACAGAACTCTAACTGTTGAACATATCCTGACCGACTGTAGACAGTGTAACAGAACTCTTAACTGTTGAACATATCCTGACCGACTGTAGACAGTGTAACAGAACTCTAACTGTTAAACATATCCTGACCGACTGTAGACAGTGTAACAGAACTCTAACTGTTAAACATATACTGACCGACTGTAGACAGTGTAACAGAACTCTAACTGTTAAACACATACTGACCGACTGTAGACAGTGTAACAGAACTCTAACTGTTAAACATATACTGACCGACTGTAGACAGTGTAACAGAACTCTAACTGTTAAACATATCCTGACCGACTGTAAACAGTGTAACAGAACTCTAACTGTTAAACATATCCTGATCTCAAAACACTAAACTATTATTCGAAAATATAATTATATGTATTCTTCTAATTTTTTTTTCTCCCTGTCTTTATTGTAAATGATGTTGCTTAATGTTTTGTGTTTTTTAAATTTTTTTCTAGTGTTTTATTTAAGTTTAATCCTTTTTAACATTACGACCTGTCTACTACTTTAACGGACTTTGATTGTGCTGTTCTTATGAGTCAATCGCCTCCGTCGCGAAACGCATAATAAATTAAATAAATAAAATAATGT